>JARJEI010000036.1:1200000-1736163 GCA_029955415.1 Lottia scabra
TTTATCAATATCACCACAACTATTAAATTGTTTTTTTTTTACATTGTTCACTATAGTTCGATTTGGTGTATTTACTGCTATTATAAGTGTACATGTATATACGTTTTTCTTTTCGACCACTACACATCAAAACAACAATCTCACATAATAATAATAACGTGAATATCATACAAGTATGGGCACTTTATCTCGTACGAACACAGAAGCAAGACGAATTATTGACAAATCGATGTATTTCAGGACAAACCATCAAGAAGATCATATTGTAGAGAGGACTGCCTTACCTGATGAACTGATACGTGGAGTTTCTGGTCAAATTTCATTCGAGGAAACTGTTCCAAGGGTAATCGGATTTTAACAGTTATATTTTTCTGAAAGTTTCTGTGACTTGCACCTTTCCCGACCTTTCTCTCAAGACGGTAAAAATAATAATATTAAAAATAAAAATTTTCAGTACGAAAACAAACGGTGTCAAATTAGTTAATTGCGTAATTTGGAAAAAAAAACCTGCCCGAATAGTGCCAGAATTACCATCAGAATCGTGGATTAGCCAATACTTGATTTTACATTATGAATTGATGATTTCAGGTTTGGCCCATTGCTCATTTTCCTGACAATGAAGTAAACATTGCTTCCAAAAATCTAGTAATGAAACATGCCGCAGCCTACACCACAGAAAGAATAGTAATGCAGGTATTGTGTATATTTTTATTGATCGCCAGATATTTACCTTATTTACATTTCTGAGGTTTTTTGGTCAACATGTTGACGAAAAGTCATGTTGTCGAAAATGTTGTCAAGTGTACACAGGTCGAAAACATTCGGCAACAAGTTGCCCAACATGTTGTCCAAAATGTTGTCGTGTGTGTACAGGACTAAATTTTTGTTGCCCAGGTGTTCCGACAACATGTTGGCCAACAAGTTGTCGAAAATGTTGTCAGTGTGTATAGGACTTTTACACTTTTTTAACAGGCAGTTGCAAAGCAAGCAATTTACCCAATAACGGTTCATCTGATTCCCTAAGATTGACATTTACGATTATATTAAATTTTTGAAATATCTAATTGAGCCTATCCAAATTCAACTACAGTATATCCTGTTCATGTGCCAACTTTTATTTAGCTACCACCTTCAATAAGCGACCACGATAACTTCCCCCTTACGAATTTTCGACTGATAAGCGACCACGTATTGTAAATATATAATATTTTGGCCAATATACAAAAATGTTGACATTACAATGTGAGCGTATAAAAGACAAATTGCTCGTCAGGCCAAAGAATATGTGAAGCATAAATATCTATACACTCTATTTAACCTACAATAGGACAGTAACGTATAATCGCTATCCCAATGTTCTCAAATGTAGAGCGATTTCATACTAACAACGAATATTTTCAAAACATCTGTTTTTAATTCCAGCGCCATCAAGTTCGAATCATTCCAGTTACTCAGGCATTTTATAAATGGAAAGACTCGCCAGCAGATTATTTTGTTTATGGATTCGAGAAGAAAGTGTACGCTCCAGAATATCCGCAGACATGTTGTTGGGGCTGTTCTATTCAATAAAGCAAAATGCTGATCAAAATTGTTACCAAAAGAGAATTACATATTAAATAAACGGATTATGTTTGATAAATTAAAGTCCTGGTCCCGACCTTATTGAAAGGATGACCTTGAGAACACTTTTGGAAATCCTAGCACTAAATCATTTCAAGAATATGTGGCTTACTTTTGACAATGACCAATTTATATATGAACAGTATTTATAGATAACAATTACTTTAATACAAAAAACTTGCGACGTTTCGACGATGATACTTTCGTATTTTTTATCAAGAAATGAAAATTAATTGTTATCCATAAAATTTTGTTTAAATATATCCAATTACTAAATGCTCAAGGAAGTGACCAATTTGATCCATATTTTGTCTAGTTTATAGTTACAGTTTATAATTTTCTGGTTTGTTATATCATTATTTCAGTTAATAAAAAATACCCACATCATTGTCCTCTTGTATCAATATTATCATATCAAACCCATTTTTATCACAATTGGTTTATCATATAGTGTTCACTGACAAATTTTAAAAGTATTAAAATCAAATAAAAAAATTCCTTACCGACAGACACGGTGGAAATACATGTTTCGCATTGTGTAAGTAGCACGTATAAAAAGATATGAAAAGATTGACGCTGAGGAATCACATTGGACGGACGGAAGTACATCATAGTCGTTGGAATATCAAATTTGAAAAATCTCGGCTATATCATGTGCACTTAAAAACGTGCATAGAAAAAACGTCACCAATCCAACTGACTTTTATTCTACAAATCTCAATACAAGAGAGGTGATGAGGTGAGGTGATTTTTTATGCGTAATGAAAAGAAGAATACATGTAATTTGCAATTGTACTACTACATAAAAAAAAGTCGGTATTGTTTGTCATAAATCCATATTTTACACTGGCGACTTGACAAAAACATGCAGGATGTAGTTTATTGATCTCATATTGTATGCTGTTCGAATGCGTATAATAGTTTACGCCGGTTATGTACTATGTTTAAAAGCAATTCCATTGCGGACGGACGAACATGGCCATACTGGCAACATAATATCCATAACTTTATAAGCTAAATTTACAGGAATCAGTAGGCTAGTCAATTCGACCGAAATGTAATAATGTGTAAGCTTAATCTGCTCATCATTTGTGTGGTTGGGTATTTAGAATTATATAACAAATGCTTATTTTACAAATTTCTGTAACATATTGTATATGCTTGTTAAATGTGTGTAGACTATGCTTGGCCATGTCATACAAGTTTTGATATAATCAAATGCAAACCATAGAATCGGTTGCGTTCCGGGGCAATTTAATTATATTCCTATAGGACGATTTGTCTGAAATATGAATTCTGGGCGATTTGACTATACTTTTTATATTGGTCGATTTGACTAGACTTTGTGCTAGAAGAATAATAATACAGTAATGTACTGTTAAGCCAAAATCAGATGAAAATTGTGTTCTCTTTTGCATTCACAAATAATAAGGGAGATAGTATCCTAGCTGAGCCCGTCTATCGTTCAGGTGCGCTCCAAAAAAATGGGCGCGACGTATGCTTGATCTAGAAATGTAAAACTATGCTTGAATAACCCTAATTAAAAAGTTCCCACGATTATTTCATAGCTTTAGAAAGTTCCCAGGAGCAAAGCACCAGACTCTTTAATAGGACTGTATGACCACCATTTTATTGTAGTGAGAAGGTTTTCTTGGAAAAGGCGTAGAGATATTCGTAATCCAACCAATCATAGGCGTCCGACTCTGGGCCATCGTCATGGTAGCGGGTCATCGGTCATAGGTCAGGGCTTGACATCTTATAAATAAATCTGTCAACGAGTAATCATGCTTCCATCTTGTTTTGAACGAAACAATGATCGATTTCAAACGAATGAAGGATACGAAAGTGGTCTTTGGTGTTCCAATAGGAACTGAATTGTATTGGTAACTTTATACAGTTTAAAATTCAGCGTTATTTCTTGATTTACGACAGTTATCTTCGGAGATAAAGCTACGTCTTGATTCACAAAGAAATATAGGCTAATTGAATGTTCCAATCTTTCATGCAATCTATTGACGATCTGACAACAAGGAGAAAAATTGAAAATCTCGGTAAAATAATACATTTATTCAATGAAAATAAAAAAACTACAACGAGAGACGAAGAGTGAACATAAAACTATATTCTTATTTCATGTTTATTAGACTAGGCCTACATGTAAACAAATTACACTAACTTGCTTGTCAAACATATTCATTTGAAACAACCAATTTAAAAATACTTATAATATTAACAACACTTTTAAATTTAAATAATTATTTATATATGTTACATCAAATTCAAATCATTCAATATCACTTTCAGAATTAACTTCTTATTCAGGAGTTCAATTTCTGATAGCAGCTTAAAAGTATAAATGCTGAATGAGAGTATCAATAGAAGGTGGCAAACATCAGAAGCTGATTTTGTGCAAATGAAACTAAATCTGGCTTCATCAACAGTCTGAACATACAACTCCATACAAATCACACACAAACTGCTCAATATCTAATGAATTTGACACCCCCCCCCCCACCCTTTCTCCCCCCTTTTCCATTTTTAACCCTGGTGTTTCCATCCCCAGTGCTTTCCTCCTTATATTTATATAGGTATTTATACTATCTTTATAAGATATATACTATAAAGAATGATGACTTAGTTTAATAATATACATTACTTTATTTCAGGAATAGTCAAAACTAATACTATACATACCATTTCAATAGTAGCATATTCTAAAATTAAGAAAATACATTGAATGACCAGCACATAGTCTTCTGTTGTCAAAAAACTACTGTCAAAACAAATCACAGTGGAACCTTCATTTGGTTTCATTTCCATTTGTTACAAATGTCTTACTTATTAAATGAAAATGGTCATAAAGATTAAATACTATGATATTATGTTCACAAACCTGTATTAAAATTTTTGACAGCATTTATCACAATCATATCTATAAGCATGTTGTCTCAGGTTAGTAATAGCATTGCATTTTAGCTAAGCATAAATCAGACATGAAAAAAATCAAATTGTAATTTCAGATGGATATATAATTATGTGATGTTTGTTATTATACAATTATTTGCTCACTTGAGAAATATATTACTTAATCTCTGATTTTCAAAGAAATTAATTTCAATGACTTTATTTCTTTTGTTTATGCTAATTATATCATAACAATTACTTACAAGTTCTTAATTGGTTACAGAATAATTAATTGGGGGGAGGAAAACACTTGGATTCAACACTCCCAGTATAATATTACTTATTTGTTGCCATTCATTAGTTCAGGCTTAAACCCAGTAAACATGGCATCAATAGGCCTTCATGTACATGTTGACTTCAGACTTCAGAAAAGTAGTTTGAATTGCATAGGGCCTACAGATCAGATTGTACATTTTTTTTCATTCATATTAGGCCTATTTATTATTAATTGTTGTTTTTTTTTTATCAATAACTTGATTTCATTCAATTATTCTGGTAACACATGTTTTCAAGACTGGGAAATAATTCTTGATAAAATTGGTCCCTGATGTGGCCTTAATTTCTTGGGAGAAATTAAAGTTGATGGTGAATGTGAGACTGGCTTGCCTTTATTAATGTCACTGTCACTTCACTTGCGTTTTCACTGTTCTCACATCGTACCTCGGCTCTCTGTAGTTTTGTTTTGTCTGTAAATCTTCTGTAGCAGGTTGGGTGAAAACCGAAGAATTGTCTTGTCAATTCCATCCATATTCACCCATTCACTATCAGCCTGACGGCATATTTCCACCTCATCTGTGTGAATTTGGCTCCACTCCTTCCTTTTGAACACTTTCCAAATGTAAAATACACTTCTATGCATGTTTCTCTCGAACTTTGGACATTTTTTACGTGCTGATCAATGTTCGACTGGAAGGCGTTACGTTTTTGTGGGAGTATTTAAGTTGATCACGTGGTGCTATACGATAGGTTTGATTGGCTGTTACCGATTAGTCGACCGATTTACTGACGCGCACAGATACATTGTCGTTACGCACTATGGAATTTACTATAAGTAAAGAGTCCCCTATTTAAAACTACAGAACACAAAGGAACTATGAATTTTCGGCGGGAACTCCTAAAAATGAATTTTTCAGTACGTTTTCTGTAGATATTCAAATGCTTGTTTAATACCATTTATTCTGGAACGGAAAGCGATTTCTGAATAGAATTTACTTACAGGGAATGCAGACTAAGAAATGTAATCTCAGTATGACAATTTACATGCCCACAAATAAAATCAAAAGTTAACTCACGGCGGCTGCTACAGAACACAGTAAATTTTGTGTTTACACTTGCAATCAAAGTTATTTACACACCACATGTATCATTAATGGTCACAACAAAGTATCTTATACCATGGCACATAACATGTGCATTAAAAGTACTTCAAAGTCTTAGTACAAAATCAAAACAAACTGAACACGTTACTGTCAAGAGTAGAAATTGAAGACTTGTACTGAAAAGTTTAATCCGCTATTACTGGTGGTAAAAGTATACTTTGAACACTTATCACACGATGTTACATAAATGTTTAATACCCTGCGACTGTTAGAATTAAAAATTGAACACTTTCACTGATAAGAGACGAAATTAGGAACTGTTTCATACCGTGTATCAAAAATAAACATTGTCACTGACCCAAATAATAAGCACGTGCAGTCCTATGAAATATCATTATGAGTTACCTCCCTTGAAGTAACTCTGTTTATAACGAACTTAAAGAAAACAGAGTTACATCCCTTGACTGCATAGTGACAATTTATTGCTAGGAAGAAAAGATCTTTTATTTGCATCGAAGGCAAATGCCTTTTAGTTTTTGCGACCTTCTTTCAACCCTTGCTTGGGCTAAGTGAAATAAGCGAATGACTTGCAGTGTGCAATTACGGGCATTTTCCCAGAGCCAGGACAATGACATTAGCGTTCCCTTATTTTCGATTTTCAAATACATGTTCCACATGGAAACTGACAGCATCGTTTTTCCTGTCATTTTCATGTCATTACATCTATGCTTTAGAGTCAAGATAATTCTATTGGATTTGCTAATACGGTTCCCCACTGTCAGTGATACAGTTAGGAGGGGCTGACACGGAAAAAGGCACCTAGCAGTACTTGTACAATTATATGCTACAGACTGTAAAGATCGGAAAACGATTAAGCTAATGCTAATTTTTCTCATTGCACAATGCGTGGCGATGTCTGTCATCAAAAACCCAATCATTTTAGTGTTATAAAAATTCGGTTTTTATCTTTGTTCCGCTTTATCTGTCTTATCTTTTATCGATCATGATTTGAAAAAAAAGGCGAGGCTTGAGAACACGAGATAAGATCGAGTGCTTATCAGACAACGTCTATACCATTGAAAGGTAAGGAATGTAAAAAAAATCGTGGTCTTTTCTCTCTACAGTGGAACGTTGTTATGGATTTTTCTAAAGTATTAAAAAGATAGAATGTTCCAAATTGGCGCATGAAACAATATCGTTTGGAAAACCTCAATATAGTCTCTTAAAAATCACCATACTTGTTTTTCAGATTAAAAATTATTGAATTATTGACAAAATGTTTGTAGCAGCTTGTGTTTTTCTCACGCTGTGTGTAGCAGCAACTACAAGGTGGGTTTATTTTGTAAACGAATAAGTTCCAAAATTGAAGTGTACAAATTTCACATACAGCAATGTATACAATACATTGGAACTATTAACTATAAATTTATTAAGCACTTTTATATTTCGCACTCAAAGAGCATGAACGTCGAAGTCATAAAAATCTGAATGAAGAACACAGTTGAACTTGAATCAAATGTGCCAAAAGTTTGCGAGGAATAAAAATATTGGAAACCAGGGTCCTCAGAAAACCTTGCGATAAGAATTTTACATTAGGAATAAGACACTTGTAACATAATATTTTTTTGAACAAAATGATCGCTAAATTTTTCTGTAATTATTTTGCTTTAGCCAAGGGACAGTTGATCCAGATGTGGAGGCATTTGAAAAACATATTGCAAAAACTGCAAACGAAATGTGGTTTAGTATGGATTTTAATCAAAATGGGGAATTTGACCGCTCTGATTTACAGACATTATTAGCAGACTATGATATGAATGGTAATTATATATTATTGTCACTTTCTTTTCTTAATGACAAAATGTTATATGGAGAACTTGGGTTTATGTACATATTGATAGTTTTATTAGAAATAAAGTCGCGAGCCGTGAGCATCGTGTTTTAAAGGGATATGTTCACTAACTATACGACCAATAAATTTTAGTCTCAGAACCTGAAATTATTTAGCTATACTAATCCATAATATTGTTCACATCTTTCCCTCGAAATTTAAGCCTTCAAACCCCCGTGTAGCCATACATCTGAGCGTTTGAAAGCAAAAAATACGACTCGCCGTATACATTACATGTATATAGAAAACACAAATCTGAAGGGTATCAACAAAAATTCAAGACTCAAATCGATCCTCGAAAATTGTGAACATTCCCCTTTAAGAAAGGAGTAAATATTACCAATAACTTCCTAGCTACATACACTTCAGTTTTGTAGACACCAACATCAGCAACAACTCGACAACAATTACTAGGTAACAAAAAGTAGGTTCTGTATATACATACAACATACAGTTTGACAACATTGTAGGCAAATTTGCAAGATGGTTGGTCCATTTCGTTCACATCACATGACTTCAGAAAGATCATCAAGTCCCACTCTGATTGGATTAATCTCGACACCATTATTTACATCTCAACAACAAAAACAATCCTGTATTTAGTTCAGCTACATTTGTCCATCATTTCAACAAACCATTGCTGAATTTTTCGAAACATCACACACTAACAACAGTTTCAAAAACGTGGCATCTTCTCAACAATCAATATCATCTGGATCCTTTCTTCTATCATTTGGTGAAGCGATTACATACATTTCACACCCTATTTAATTGTTTACCGTTTTATTTCCAAGGTGACAATGAAGTTACTAGAGCCGAGTTCGAGTATGAATTTGATATGGCCGAACCAACTTTAGCTATATTGGCTAAATCGCTATTCACAGAGTACGATGAAAACAAAGACGGCTATTTTGACACTAAAGATTTAGATGGTGTTTACAAACGAATGGATCACCTAGATCGTAAGTAGTAAGACTAAAAGTACTAACAAACCGACAAATTGATTATTAAAAATGAATTGGGTTATACAGTACCGTGCAATAAATATTCGTACAAAATGGCGTAGTGGTTACATTCGCTTTACGACCCTACATACTTGGACATCGCTTGGAAATTATCACAAAGGGGGAAAACCACCACCTATTCAGAAACGTTGGACTTGTCCAGAGTACAATTAGCAAGTTTTAAGAGGCGTGTAGAACGAAGGGGGTACATAGTATACACCCGAGACGAAAAAGGCAACCCATTTCTATGTACGAATATATATTGCACGGTACTGTAGTTCAACAGTGACAACCAGTATAAGGGTCAGAAAAAAAGGAGAAGGCCCACGTCACCAGACATTTTTCCAATCGCCACATATCATATATCGGATATGTAATATTTAATTTTTATTCTATATAAATTCGATGAACACATTATTGGAAGGATAATGCTTCGCTTTAATGCTTTTGAAAGGAAAGTAAACCAAACCAGCTGTCCTATTAGAAAATTTACACCAAACTGATATATAAAGTCATTTTTTTTCAATGGCCTTCAGATGATGGAAGAATTTCCAAAGAAGAATTTACTAACTACTACACTGAGGTAATGTTTTTTTCTAGTCAGTGTTGTTAAAGTTTATGTAATATTTATTCAAAAGATGTTTCTTTTTTATCCATGATGCTCTGGTATCAACCTGATCCGCGGTGAATGGGATGATGTTGAAATAGCACTGTCCCGTTTCTGCAAATGTGAATGTTTTGTATCGAGTCTTGCCATCCAAAATCTGACGAAATTCAATATTCAAAGTTTGTTTGTTAATTGGAATGTATATTTATTGAATGTTTTATTTGTTTCAGTTACTTACTATTTTATATGTTTTACAAGTTCAAGCTCAACAAGCAGCACAAAGTCCCGTTTTGGGATAAAAATTAAAAATTGAAACGTTTTCTGTTTTATTCAACTTTTACATCCGTGTTAAGGTGATATAAGTTGAAAGCAAATACCCCATAAACACTGGAAGTGGCATTAGCACAATCTTACTCATTAGAGACTGATTCATCCACCAAACATCACGAAACCCTCTGTGGTCATGCCTTAAAAAAAAGGCTTTAAAATCCCATATTTCATTCACTTTCTGCATGCGTTCATAATGAAGACATGAACTTAATGAATTTACATGGATGACGAATCCAATATTCGTTGTTTATCTGAAGACAGACTGGGGGAATGTATGCAGTAATAACTGCGAATTGACTTCGGCCGAGGTTTGGATGTATGTTGTCGAACTGGACACACTAGACGAAGTTCGCTGGCGAACAATTAGTCGTGAAAATTCGACTAGTGTGTCTTAAGATTTTGCTATATATTTGCAACAAGGGATTTAAAAGTTGATAGTGACAACACACTTTAAACAGGGTTTTCCAGAAACTTGAGTGAAGACATCTTAATGAAGTGGAGACACAAAATTACATAAAGAATCAGGTTATATCAGAATATTTATTTACAGATAGCAATGATCCGAAAACTCAATTTCAATTCATTTGGTAATTAAACGCACGTAGCGACACAGCCATTACAGCTCGATCTAAAATAAAGCAAAACATAATTACTTCCATTTCATTTAAAAACAGACCTTAAAGCTATCATGTCTGAAAAATGAAATTTAAAAAAAAAATAGCCACCACGCTTGTTTTAGTTCTGACTTTCCAAATTCCCTTTGATAATACTTGATTTAAGTTATCACAAAATTAACATTCAAAAATGACAATTAATTATCTAAGCGATCAATCATTTATCATTGCCAAATTGCTGATATTTATTTCAACATAAAGACTATTATTACCTGCACGATCCTGGACAGCTGGCGGTTTGACAGGCGTTGACAAAACAATATATATTAGGACAGGGAGATATATTACGTATCCATCCAAAGGCTTCAGTTTCTATAATGGAGAAGTATGTTTTCATACTAATACCTCTTTGTTGCACCAGTTTGGTCGGATAAAAGACGAGTAGTATACAATGTTTGGTATTTTATCGGAACAGTGGCAAAAGCCCACTGTATGTTTTCGAACTATTGAGAATGCTTTATTCTTGGAAGCCTGTATCACCCGCAGCCTCGGTCTGTTCCGTCTGATCTACTGGACGCCATTTCCATTTTGCCCTTGTCAACCCCACAGTGGGCACAATCAAAAAATAAATGGAAAGTTCGCATAAGTCCCGGAAATAAAGTTCCCGAACGACTTCTTCTAGAAAACATCACATCAAGATTCGCTGTTCTTTGTTTTTTTCTTTTGACAAAATGTCCCTTGTGCACTCTTTGGCGTTCACTGTCACCTTTTGTCCATTTTTTAGGCAGAAATATGGCATGCAGAAATTTCATTTTGATCTAGTGCAAGGAGTTCGACAGTCTTAATAATGAAGGTATTATCAAACAAGCCAAATGCAAATGCAAATGCAATAGGAAGAGAAAAAAAATTACCTGTGCTCATGGTACAGAATACACCGAGACAGATCAACAGAATTATAACAAATTTCATATTTAGACTTACACAGTATGGTAGTTATGAATTTGAAAAGCTTAATATACCATAGATATATAAAAATGTTTCGCACATATACCAGGATCTTGCAGATTTCAGGTGTCAATTTTAATTATTGTTTCACGGCGAGGTGTGATAAGTTCCTACTATTAAATGAGGAAGTGGCCACTGGTGACAATTAGACGCAGGGCTGATAAGATCGTGTTAAAAGCACTCTAGATAGCTATAACTGATAATACTATTTGATATGTTATATTGCGAAATGAAACCAATAAACAAGACAGATGTCCATTAGAAACACTTTCAAAAAACTTTCTTGTCAGAAATCTATAGGTACAAAACCAAGTAACTGGACGCAGACCATAAGTTATCTGTGTAGTGCATTGAACATAAAGATTTTTATTTCATGATTCCGCTCAGTCCATTAATAGTCCTACTATACTGCTTAAAATTTGTTTTTCTTCGGTAACCAATTCGAATGGCCCATCTCATTCAGAAGAACGCTTGGGCGTCATTCTGTATAGCCAAACATGGCTTTGTACTCATATTGTGTCATCATTTTGAGGAATGACGTCTTTACAGTTTTTTGTTTCTTAAATGTTTGTGTAAATCTGTACTCGATCTTCCATTTTAGTCTCGCTGTTGTAAATGGGAATCCGTGGAGCATTAAATATTATGTAAAATATTCCCCAATAACTAATTGAATAGATTTAGGAAAATATTAATGATACCAAACAGTTTCGGGTGGAAAGCCCATCATCAGTTGTGTAATTTGAACATTGTCCAGCAAGTTATAACATGAGACAAATACTTAAAAAACAAAAACAGACAATAAAAAGAAAATTGGTTTGTGTGTGGTGCATAAAATAGCTAAATGTATATAATGTGCAGATATCCTCTTAGAGCTACAAACTTGCCAGCCAGTAATGATGCGTCAAAAACAATCGAATTTTTACACAATGCAAACTCGATGTTCGCCCAACTCAAGTCTTCCACGTGCAAGAAACTATTGGCTAAAATGACTCCAGCAAGCCAATCAAACACCATCGTCGTTACAGCGGGATAAGTTCGTTTCATTCAAATCAATTTTAATACCATCGGGTGCTGCTTCACCTACCGATTTCAGTAGAAGTACCGACAATTCATCCTTTACACATAATGTAACTGTAAAACCTCTCAAAATAATGAAGTTACTAATTATTTTCTCCTGTCCAGTTACCAAACATTGGCAAATGCAGAAATCATACGAAAATTTGTTAGTACATGTATATGTATATCCTTTGTCAGAAGAAAGAGTCAACCCATGTGCAATCTAATTAAAATCATATTACATTTCGTTTCGGTTATTTTTTGATTGTCGACTCCATGTAATCTAAAGAATTGTATAAGGAGTTCATCTTCAAGTGACGAAAATTTCAGCCAATCAAAAACTACCTTCAAGATCGCGGGTCTATGCATTGATATGCATTGTGGGAAAATTATGACGCAATACAAAATATTCAAATATAAACGGTGTTCTGATTGGCAGAGGGGTGGCACGTGCTATGAATAGCTTATTCGTAACCAGAAGATGACCTCCTTATACAAGTCTTTAGATTACATGGAGTTGACAATCAAAAAATAACCGAAACGAAATTTTAATTAGATTGACCCATGTGCGTTTGCAAGTCAAAAATACGACTCAAGTCAAAAGTATGATTGCCTTAAAACAGAACTTGAAATACAAATGTATAGTTTGAGGTGTATTTGAAGGATTATGTAATTTTCGTTCAGTATTTTTGAATGCCTTTTTACAGATATTCAAGAGCCAAAGCTATCTCCGAAAATACCGAATGTTCCTCTTCAAAATGGCAGTTTGGCGTCAAAATAGCATCAATTCACAGATTATATTTTGAAATATTTATTTCATAGTTGTAAAGTTGGACACAAACTAATTTGGAAATTTGAAAAAAAAAGTTTAAACCAGATTAATTTTATAAAACAAAAATTCAATAACAATAAACAAAATCTCAACGCTGGACATGCTTACTATTTAGGGAATATCAGGGCCTCGAATAGAGGTAGGCCTACCTTGCATGATTGCATGTCACTGAGAGAATTATTTTTAACAAAAAAAAAAAAAAACAGCTTAGGTTCATGAGGATCCTGACATCGATTTTTTCTGGATTATATTACATGTACATGTATACGGTACCTATTTACAATTTACAGTTGAAGTTGTCACAAACCGACGGAGAATAGAACCCACAAACACTATAATTTACACATAACCAAGCATATTTTGACCCTCTCACCCAAATCTTCTCTTAAAAAAAGCTTTATGCATCATATGATACTTCACAAATATAATGTTTTAAATTTGCACACACGGCGCTTGTTATGTTATGAATACTCTGATCAAATAGAGAACAATATTGATCTTGAGATTCATTCTCCAAATAAAATATATCTTTTCCACCATCAGGCCACATCCAAGTGCCGTTAATTTTCTTTAATCCAATGAAGAAAACGTGGAGGTTTGATTTATCTGAAAATAAAATCACATTTCTTTTAAAGGGACAGTCTGAATTTGTTTTAGGTCAAAATTTTTTTTTTGCTCAAATTTTTGAAAATCTTATACCAAAATCTGTAACTATGTGTCCTTTAATGTATCTGAAAGTTTTAACTAAAAAAATCCAGCCGTTAATTTTTTAAACGCTAAAAACATGCTGAAATATTTAAAAACCATACGTAAGGTTTTTAAGTGTGTAATGTTTTTTTGGACGATGATAAAAAACTACTGAACGGATTTGAGTAAAATAAACGCCGAATGGCAGCGAAATGTCTTGTCTATGTATTGTAAAGGTTTCAGTTAGAAATATCCAACTATTATTAAGCCAAACACAAAAACTAGGTCAAACTGCTAAATTAACAATAAGTACTCCCTAGTATCGTTCTGAAGATTTGTTTCTTTGGTTGGTCCTTTGATTGAACGTATCTTGTTCAAGTTGTCAGTTTCATGATATTTTAAAGTAATTTAAACCATTTTTTTTTCTTTACAAGATAAAAAAAAACAAAAAAACAATAAGTACTCCCTGATTGTAATTAACCCTTCAAAAACAAATTCAGTTTGATCAAGAAGATATAGAGATACAATAAGCATACTTTAAAATTACTTCCAGGTAGCATTTGAGACGTTTTTGTAAATGAACACTTTTTTAAAAAAAACCAGAATGGCCCTTTAAGATTTCTTTTGTTTGCCATTTAACAATTTAACGATTCAAAATTCGTTTATCTTGTGGCTCACTAATTTAGAATTTTCAACGAATACATTTACATACCCATTAGCATTGATTTCTGAAATATTTACCTAATTAAATACTAAAATTAAAATAAAAAATATATTATTATCTAAGAATATTTTTCAATTGTTCAAGTTCGGTCACTAATTGTCCTGTAAAAAGGTTAAGCATTAAAGCATTTCAATAACTATTGTGCAAATCCTATTTCAGTAAATAAAATCGAAAATACGATCATTTTTCCCCTTTATATTTTTTTAACTTTTAAATGTGTTTATTAGAATTAAAAAAGAGAACGAAACGTAAACAGTCTTATTGATTTCAGTAATGAATTATGACTTAAAGGGCCAGTCTGAATTTTTTTTAGGTCAAAAATTTTTTTGCTCAAATTTGTGAAAACTTTACACTAAAATCTGTAACTATGTTGCCTTAAATGTATCTGAAAGTTTTAACTAAACAAATCCAGCCGTTAATTTTTAAACGCTAAAAACATGCTAAAATTTTTAAAAACCTTACGTAAGGTTTTAAGGTGTGTTATGGTTTTTGGACGCTGATAGGAAACTACTGAAAGGATTTGAGTAAAATAAACGCCTAATTGTAGAGCAATGTCCCTCTAGTGTATTTAAAAGGTTTCAGCAAGAAATATTGAGCCCTTTTAAGGGCAAACACAAAAACTGGGTCAAATTGCTTAATTAACAATAAGTACTCCCTGTTTGTAATTAACCCTTTAAAACCAAATTCAGTTTAATCTAGAAGGTATAGAGATACAATAAGCATACTTTAAAAATACTCTCAGGTAGCATTTGCGATTTTTTTGACAATGGAAACTTTTTTCAAAAAAGCAGAATGGCCCTTTAAGATATGGTTTTGACCTATCTCGTTTCTCTTGCATTACCTTCTTCAAGTTTCTATTGTACCAAGTTCGAACTCCGATAGTAAACAAGTACCGTATGGAAAAGTTGAAAAGAAAAACATGTCAGAAATACCACATCAAATGGCCAAGCATGGTCGAGTGTCTGCATTGGACGTAAAATAGATACAATTTGGCATCCGAGAACATCGAAGTAACACAATTAATTTTGCGCACTATGAGAACAATTTATGGTCGAAGACAGGAAAACCCATTGGTTCGTTTTGCAACCCATCTACACCCACACAAGCATCGTTAAGAATGGGCACACGTGGCAAATCAATTTTTATCGGTCGCATATTTTCGTCGATAATATGTTATCCGTACAAATGGCACTGGTCAACCAGTGGTTAACAGGCGTCTCATTTTCCCAAATTTATAGCATCAGTAAAGGAAGGGTCGAATTCAAGACCCTATTCAAGTGATCGTAAACCTTAAATTTATTGGGAAATGTTTGGAATCGCGTTTCCAGGTGTCTATTTCTCAAAAGTTTCTAGACCAGATCTCTCCGACCCAATTCAAATAATCTTAAACATTAAATTCGTTGGGAAATGTTTGGAAATCGCATTTCCAGGCGTTTAATTCTCAAACCTAAACTTCTTGCTGCGGGCCTGGTCACCCCGCATTAAAAATGCGATCTGCGACTCTGTAACATTGACGAAGTTTGAGTCGAATGCTTATTAGTAATAATTCTTAGCGTCAGTAACAGTATAAAGAAAGTCGTTTGAGAGACTTATAGATCGAAGAGTTCGAAAGTTAACAAGTATGAATTGTGCCTTTACGAGTAAAATATAGAAAGGGTTTTTAAGTACAAAGGCATTAACTCATATTAGCTCATATCGATTTTCATATCGAAAAGGTTCATATTGGGGTAATAATAAACAAAAACAAAAGAAAAAAACAATACCTATAAGAAACTGTTCAAGAATCTCTCTTTTAATCAGAGAATTAACCATATAAAGATTTCCTCCATCTGATATACAGTCATTATTGGCGTCTTCCCAATTTTTCATTTCATGAGGCTCATTACTTTTTAAACCAAACTTTATTTCATCATACATTGTATATGATTTAGCAACCAAATCTACAAACAAAATAATATAATATTATTTTAGTTTATCACATGAAATCTATTATGAATAATAACGCCCTTTTTATCAATTCTAAAAAATACTATCAACTCAGCATAGGTTTGCTTAATAAAAAGATAATGGACCACAGCCATATACGCTCACCACGGCATGCGGATGGTAAAACGAAAAAGCCTTAAATTCAAACCTTTCGATTTAGGTCCAATAACATATTTTAAGTTTCACCAAAATCGGTTGAAAACTCGGTGAGTAATAGCATAATTATTCAAGATTTTGGGGCAAGGGCAAAAACTATGCTTCTAACGGTCGGGGTGCCGACAATATACGTTCACATAGAGAGATGTGGGCGTATAAAAACGATGAAGAACAAAGCCAAGCAAAAGAAGGCAAATCTTCGTTCTGTTCCATCATATTGTTTAGTCGTATATTTTATTTCCGAATCGAATTTATTGTTATACGATGCTTTAAGTACTTTTTATTCGATCACAAACAATTTCCACTTTAAAAAAGTAAAGTTTTCAGTAAAATTAAAAATAAATGATCGTCTCTACGCAAGTTACTAAACGTGTATTTTATCTGTCAGAAAAAGGTACTATAGCGAGATCAAATGTATACGCTCGTCGTCGTCGTTTGTCCTTCGCTTTGGTCACACATACGTACATCAGAGTGAACGTCAAACGAATGCGAAAATATGCAGGTTTTATTTCATTAAGTCAAGTATTCAACTGACGGATAGACAAAACGGACAGTTACGAACACTTAACGTACAGGTACGTACTATACCGTATTGTACATTATGTGTGACCAAAGCCTTGTGTTTTTCCGATGTATTCAATGAAATAACATCACGAAATTGTAGCGGACTCGATCGAGTGAGCTACAGCACGTCGCAATATATAATTAAACAACATACCATTATACAGGCTCTGATTTATTTGTGGAAAATTTGATACGTCGCGTCCATAATAATAGTCCAAATACACCGTATTGTTATAGCTTGTACTACTTCCAAGACAGTAGCAAAAAGGATCCCTGAACCCAAATTTAGAACACCATTGGAATTGTTGACATATAAAGCTACACTCAGTATTAGATACGCTTGATACATTCTGAAAGAATTGATGTTCGTCTCCAGTATTGTTCCTCAACCACAAATCACCAACTATGCTTCCAACCAGCAACAGCAAAAGGTATACACAAGCCATGACGGACGTGGACATCCTCAGAACAACTGTAGGCCTCACTGACATTCTGGTATCTGATCTCTTATCACTATACTTGTATTAAAGTCAATGACAGCTTCACAGTTTCCATGGAATTATCGGTTGTTGAAGAATGAGCTCTAATTTACACGATAAATAAAATTAAACGGCAATGTATTTATCAAAACTAAAGTATAACAATTTTTTTTTAATGATTTAATGAAATTTATCGATCATACATAGCTTTAGTAGCAATTAGGTCAAGAACAGTATGCACGTGTTGTGTCTATCATTTTAACATGAAATAGCAATTGCAAAATAGTTCTGAAAGTCTAAAATTATATGTTGAAAATTACAATACCCCCGATTATTTTTTTTTTGGGGGGGGGGGGGGGTGGTGGGGAGTGGGACTATTTTTAATTTTAAGAAATAAATTATTAGATTAGACGATCATTTCGATATGTTGGTCATTTTAACCGGGCTTTACTCTGAAAGAAATGTGAAATGTGGTTTTTTTTTTTCTTTAATTTTCTATGAATTAAATTAAATCTGCCGACAAAGAAGTACAGATTGGTAAGTTAGAAACCTGTTCAGTATAATATTAAAATATTCTTTTGTTTAAATACTATTAAGCTGCCTTCCATTTGAATGATACAGTATAACAATATATAATGTACAATGGTGACTTAATGGCTTCCTTCAATTGGATTACACGGAATATATTTTTTTTATGACTTTGTATATTGAAACCATAACCGCACTATTAGTCTTTAATGAGTATGAATTGTATCGTAGAACTATCCTGAAACCCAACCGCATTTGTAAAGAACGAGGCTCTGACTGACCCAAACCATATAAAAAGATATGTAAAGGGAAGCTTAAGGCTAAATTTAAACTACAAAAAATGCAAAAAAAAATAGGTAAATAATTCTTTAAGTACGTTATATCACAAAAATAAACAGTCAGTAAACGCAAGCATGTACATAACACTTATTTTCTCAGATCGGTGCGGGTTGATCGGACCAGGAACAGGGTTGATGGTCGTGTCACGACAAACTCTGTAGAGTCAAGAGTATTTTGCTTGTAGGGTGTAGAGTTTATACCTATGTATTGCTATAAAAGCATTAAGCTAATTATAATGTCATTTCCCCCCTTTTCCCTCTCCTTTTCTTCTTTCTTCTCACATTCTCCTTTTCTTTTCTTTTCAGATCTTCTAGTTTTCCAACATACATCAGATAATCTAACCAAACCAAACCAACAACTACCATTCAACTACCACCATCAAGAAGAAGAACCATATTGATAACAACGAGTTTGGAAGAATGAAGAAGATCGAGTAACTCACGCCACACTACTCAGGGCTGAGTTTCACTGCCATGTCATTCGACCCGACCAGATCTTACAAATTCTCAAATTACCAAACCAACATCATAGTAGGCTACCATCCGATTGAATCAATGCAACTACCAACTACTATCACTACCAACAACTACCTAGTTTGTGATATCAGCTGCTGCTGGAAGAGAACGTTAATTTGTCATCTACCAACAACTACCTAGTTTGCGATATCAGCAGCTGCTGGAAGCGAACGTTAACTTGTCATCTACCAACCAACCTATATCACTACCATCATTAAAAGGCTATTCTGAACCAGAAAAAGAATAATGTTTTTTTTGTTAAATCTATTTCAAAATAGACAATATGCGTTTTGTATTTTTATGTAGATAAATATATTTCATTAAGCTTACAGCGTAGCGTAGCTGTCGGTCTCTTTTACGTCGGTCTTATTTGGATTTAAACTGCTGGATTTACTGTTCAGGACTTAGGTGTTTCTTTCTTTAACATTCTCAAGTTATGTTACGAGTGGGTCAAGGACAGTAAATCGAACGTCCTTTACATTTACAATGTCTGGAACGGAAATAAGCTAAGTAATAAGGAACGTGGTTGCAAGGTCTTCACATAATGTGTATTTATTCTCATAAGCAATACAAAAAATCTGAAGATGCCAATATGATTTTTTAAACTACCATAACTTCCTTTAATTTATCAGAAACGACCACTTGTATGTAATATTAAGAAAGCAAATATTATGTTGTTAAGGCGCTAAAGTAAAGTTAGATATTAACTAAATATTATTTTTACCGATTACAGTACGACTTACACTATCGCCGATTAGACCTTATTGTTTATCAACGAAACTCGGCTAATCACTTTAAAACGTGAAAAATCTCTCTGGTTTTTACCGCCTTTTATGTACTTTGTGAATCCAAGGATCTTAAGTGAAATCAATAATCATATATAAAAGGTTAATTCAACATTTTTAATAGCATGAGCTGCGAAGCGGGGGGGATTTTTACATCAAAATATTTTTGTCCTTTATCTAATTATTTTTTTCATTAATTTCCGAAATCTAAAAATCGAGTGGCCGAAATCGACGAGTTTTTGTGGTGGGGATGAGGGTGAGAGTTGGATTTTGATGGCAAGCACTCAATCAGCCCCTTAACGCTACTTACTCTCGGATAAATTTTGTGTAATATTTGAATTTGATACGTTACATCAATTGTGTTGCGTTGGTCTTAAAATCATTTGGGTAATTTGAAACACAGAGTCTTCTTACACTTGTAATTTATTCATAAATCGGAAGGTAAATTTCCCCTTTTCAATTTTTATTTTCAAATATAGTATTATCTAATTCCAAATTTTTTTAAAATTCTCTAAAATAATATTAAAGGTGATATTTCAATTGATATAAAAGTTATCTGAAATATGTGGTCAGACAGTAACAACTTCTGAAGCCTTCAAGCAAGACTGCATCGAGTGTTGATGTAAATATTCGAAATAATTCAGTGTAGCATCATAATGGAGGAGTTTTGGACTGCTCGGTTCCATCCCTTGAGTAGTTGAACTAGGGCATGATGCTCGTATAATGTTACATACGGATACCTGGTGCTTGTAGCCCCCATCCCCTGACAATTATTTGGCCCCAAGTCGGCCCTACCACCTAAAGATTCCTAGAAACTCCACTGCTCGTTATATTCATGGTTATTTTTATTGATGGTGGTAGTTGAATGGTAGTCGTTGGTTTGGTTTGGTTAGATTATTTGGTGGATGTTGGAATACTGCAAATCTGACAATTGATAAGAGTTGCGATTAAGTTGTCGACCAGTCTCTAAATATGGACACTTCATGTCGAGCACGACGGCTCCAATACTAAGCCAGCTGACCTTGTCCAATAATTTGTGAAAATCCTACATACGAGTAATCTTAATATATATTAACCTAATCCACAAGTATATGTGTTGATATATTGAATTTAATCTTTGAAATAAAATACTAAATACATGCAAATTATAAATATATTATAGATTAATAAACATAATGCCCAGAGCTTTATCATCAGTTGAAAGTCGGCAACCATACTGGGTGTAAGATTCTTCAACTATGGATCGGATTTGGATAAATATCACCGTCTTATTGGTCTGTGTAATCGTTTACGTAAATGCTGAAACGTAGGTTCTTATTTATTGAAACGTTTTGTTTTATTTAACGTTATACAATTAACTTGGGAAAAAATCTTGATTATTGTTTTGAGAAAAAATATGCAGTTATATAATTATTATTGAACGTCAATCCAAAATAAAGAAATTATCAACACGTAGATTCTTCGATCGAATGTGACATTGCAAATGAATCTATTTTTTTTTTATGAAAGTTTTACGCTTTATATTTTTGTTGATAAATTTGCAAACGAAGACATGAATCGCCAATCAATGTGCAGTGAATGAAAGTAAGTGAAGACCGAACAAAAGTGGACCTCAGTCATATATGTAGCATACCTCGGTGTATTGCAAGATCCGAATGATCCTCATCTCATCCTGCATACGAAAAGATAAATTTTAGTGTTAGCACATCGTACCTTCGTATTAGCAGGCAAGTTCCCAACTCATTGAACAATTGCGGTTTCATTTCGTTCGTCTGTTGTACCATTTCAGATGCTCCGGTACATGTTCTTCTCGCACGCGGTACACTACAAGCTGTGGACTGTGGAGCAGATGTACACGTTACAGGTATAGTTTTTGCTTCCATTCCCAAAAATTATAATATGTACTTTTGAATAAAAATATCTATGCATTTCACACTTACTAATTGAAGCATTGAAATTGTTTCCGGCTTGACAAAGAATGAAAGATAACAAATATACATTGTGGCTGATCGGCGACTATCATTTCAACAAATAAAAATCTAAATTTGACAGACAAGAGCAATGGAGTCCATAAAATCAGACCGAGATATGAAAAATGAACTCGAATACCAGAAATAAAAAACAGTAATTATAAAAATATACCATAGTATTAAAGAGGAATGTTCAGCATTTTCGATGGTCGATTTAGGAATATTTCTAAATAACCTCCAGAAGTACTAGAACTGCAGGAAAATCATATAATTCATTCACTTATATCCCTACCTTAGCATTTATCCTTCATTTTCTGTATATGTGTTTTCTATTATAACGCATAGTCTCACTAAACGACGAGTCGTATTTTTGACTTTCAAACGCTGATAGTTATGGGTACACATGTGTTTGAATGCTTAAATTTTGCAGGAGAGTTGTGAACAGTATTACGGATTAGATTAGCTAAAAATTTCAGATTCTGAAACTAATTTTTTTTTTGGTCGAAGTTAGTGAACATATCCCTTTAACAGTTGAATAATTTATTTTTTAGGACAACCAATGTCAGATGTTCGTGCTGTAAGTATGATTTATAAAAATCAAATTTCTACATAAACGTCTAGATTCCCATTTCAAAATATATAAATGAAAATATATGCACTATCCCTTGGCAAAATTCGCTGGAAAAATATTTATACTTGGGCTTCGTGATGTTTCAAAATAAATCAAAATCAAATTAAGATTGGATATTTTTCCCACACGTCTGAAAAGCTTCCAATATACCATACAATCAATAAAGCACAATGCAAATCGTTAAAAGTATTGCGTCTGATAACATTTAAATCCACGTAATACCCTGGTTCACTTCAGTCAATATATAGCTTGGGTGATACTTTAATCCGACCACGATATTTCTTCATGTCCAAGGACGATTTAAAATAAATAAGCGTGTAATGTTATGGTGTAAAATAACTAATAATTATGCTTCAAGAGCCATACCGAAATTGAATTCATTTACAATTAAACCAATTTATTATTAAGTTATTTTTAGAATAACATTCTCATCTCACTCTAACCACCAGGGGAGTTCGTTCATGAATATATCTCTGTACAAATCATAACGAACGCATCTCTAATCTACATAGGCATGCAAACTCACTTATTTCTTCCCTGGTCGCGTTACAGGTCGGAGGCTTGACATGGAGACACAATTGTTGCCGATTGGGTTATACAGTCCGATCAGAGGTTGTTCTTGTCGGGTTAGAGATTGTTCAAGCTTTTGGCGGCTGATACTCGAAAATAGCTACCTTGGTACACTTTCGAGAATTTGTTACCCTAATCAAGGACACAGAAGTAGATAGTAAATTTGAATACTTCTATTTTCAGCTTACAGATGGGTGAATAGTGGATACTGTAGTAAACCATGTGGTACTGGTAGGCAGAGACAGATGATGTCCGTATCTACCTGTAGTTCTGGTCGACCATCATCGTGTAGTGTACAATACCGAAATATTCCCTGTAACACTCATAATTGTCCAGGTAGATCAATTTTTATTAAAAAAAAAACGAGAGTCGAAATTCAAAATAGTGGTTTGACAATAGCAGAAAATGCACAATGAAGAAGTAGATAAATTACAACAA
Source organism: Lottia scabra (assembly GCA_029955415.1). NCBI lineage: Eukaryota > Metazoa > Mollusca > Gastropoda > Lottiidae > Lottia > Lottia scabra. Next base: position 1,223,615 of record JARJEI010000036.1, read on the forward strand.
AAGTTATACTGTGTAGCCATTTTTTAAAGGAATACAACCTCTTAAAATTAAAACAAAAATTAATTTGGTCAATAAGAGTAAATATTCATCAACGGTGTCCAAAGTATACAAACAGAATCGAATAAACCCCAAAAACTATGTAATTGTCCATATGAAATTTGAGTAAGCTTTTTTCAATTATTGTATAACAAACATAGTTTTTTGGATTTATCAGATTATTTAGGTAATTTGTTGTATAGTTATGCCAGGTAAGTTCCCTATTGAATAAATACTCTTATTGACCAAGTTTGAAATTGGGTTTATGAGCATTGTCCATAGGCGTACGGGAGGTTTTGAAACTGGGGGTGAGGGAGAGATTTGTGCCCGAATCTCGGACTCTGCTCGAATTCCACTAAACGCGGAGCCGCGTCGGGCCAAGCTCTACTACGAGAAGCGCTGAAGGCGCTAGGCCGCTGCATTCCTTTCCCAGAAAATTTTGAAAATCTACATTCAATCAGTTGCATTCTGACTTCTGAGACATAATATTGGGGGTTGATTATTGGATGAGAGGGATGAGAAAAAAACATGAAATATGCTCACAATGTCGGAATTCATTCACAAAAGTGATCATGAAGGGTTACTAATTTGATACTCCATGAGAATATTCATCAAAAACGATTTCATATCCATTCATAAAAATTCAACAAGATTTTATTGGAATATTGCATGAAATAAGTGAATTTCTGATGACTTTCAGAAATTCATAATCGAATGTTTTGGGATTAGTTTTCCTCCAAAATTCTTTTTGATGACGAATTCGTATTAATGACGGAATTTTATTCTGGTTTCATACCAAAAATACCGAAATACTCATATTGATAAATAATCATGGCCAAGTGAACTGTTATTTCGCGAGCTAAATCGGTGCTTGATGACATTGACGATGCCCGGTGATCAAATCCGAAACCTCCATAAAGTGCCCGAACAACCAAGGTAAATATCACCAGCCCACAAGGCTTCCACACGAATATCTCGATAGAATCTAGGGATTCGGGCAGGAATCGGTTCCCGGCAATATTAGTGGGTATTTTTCTAAAAAAAAAAAAAAAAAGACTCGGGAACTTTCAGTGCCCGAATATCTTGAGAATTTTGCCCGAATATGATCGCCCCCATGCTCCCCCCTCCCGTACGCCTTGTCACATCAATAGATTACTGATGATGAGTTAAATGAAGTTAACCTTTCCATTGTAATTATTTCTAAACTTTAATTGTGATGCTTTAGGTTGATCTTCTTCATAAATCCCGTCCTCATTAGTCCATACTGGTACAGAAAACAGGACGTAAAACTCCATTTCATTTTATTTCATATCTTCGTGAATCATAATCTTCATCAGGATTAATTGAAATATTTGATTTTAGTAAATGGAGGTTGGACATCGTACGGATCGTGGGTCAACTCTGGTGGATGTTCTGTTAGTTGTGGGACCGGGGTACAGAAACAAAAAAGAACAAGAAGTTGCACCCGTCCCAGGCCGGCTTATGGTGGATCACAATGTTCAGGATCTAGTAACGAACAACGAAATGTAGGATGTACTAAATCCCCTTGTCCAGGTTAGTAACGTTGTAACTTCAACTAACACTTGCAGAGAAGCTTCTGTCCTTTGCAAGGCAAGTGCGAAAAAAATATTAATGAATAAATCTTCCTTGAATTATTTGATGAAACTAAATTCTACTTTCTACTTTTTTAATGAAAACTGAGCTGTGAAATTTTGTTCGCTAACCGGAGGTCCTCTTTCGTACCATATTATTATGAAACCATGCATATCGAAGAACAGCCTGGCGTCCAGTAGGCAGTGTAAGTGAATGATTATTGGGAAATCAAGAAATTGTTCCGTCCAAATTTCACAGCTCATACGCACTTTCGATATTAACAGTACTTAATGATGTACGTATATGTAATTTGTTTTAGTTAACGGAGGATGGACGGGTTACAGTTCCTGGAGAAACTCTGGAAGTTGTTCAGTGACTTGTGGTAGTGGTCAACAGAAACAGATTAAAACTAGGGCATGTACAAATCCAAGTCCTGCTTATGGTGGTTCAAGTTGTTCTGGACGCGGAACAGAACAACGATATATAACTTGTACAAAAGTAGCATGCCCAAGTAAAATATTTAGATTTTTTAGATTTGTTGGGGGTTTGGGGGCGTTTATAGTTGCATCTTTTGCTTCAGATGCACGTACATCTGTATAATGCACATTTCACACTGGATAAGAGATAAGTATCCTTAGAAGATTTCTAATTCGATCTAAACGGCATTATCAGCTAAAAGATATTGCGGTGGCGTTCTATTGGGATGACGAGGGCACAATGAGGATGGCCCGGTTTAAGCCTCCAGTTTCAAATTTATCTTTAGGGGTCCTTAAATACATGGTGCTGTCAACCTCCCTTGACAATTGTATGGTCCCTATGCAGTACCTTTGCTCAATGATTCTTAAAAACACCACTGACTATGAAGGCATTAACTGTGTAATTTCAGTTAACGGAGGATGGACTGGATTTAGTTCCTGGAGAAATTCTGGAAGGTGTTCTGTTACTTGTGGAGATGGTGTTCAAAAACAGACTAGAACCAGATCATGTACCAATCCCAGACCAAATTATGGTGGACGACAATGTTCTGGATCATCTACAGAAGAACGCAATGTTGATTGTACGAAACCGCCTTGTCCAGGTATTTTACTGGACTTTCTCATATTGATCTTAAGCCATAAAGAGGATCTCTGTTACTAGCTTGTCCTTGGCATTGTAGTTATCTTTAACCATTTATGGCTGGATCGACTGGTTTTATGTGTCTGGACAAAATGTAATATATGGACTTTGAAGAAGGTATAGTCTGAAAGTATATTTGTACAAGTTGGATTGGTGGTATTGTACACAAGTGGTCAATTAAGAATTATTATGACGTAATATATAATATCTGTTGCAGTAAATGGTGGATGGTCGACGTTCGGTTCTTGGATGGATAACAGCGACTGTTCAGTCACATGTGCATCAGGAACCATGCAGCAAATACGACATCGTCAATGCACCAATCCTCAACCAGCTTATGGTGGTGAATCTTGTTCTGGAATGGCGGAAGATAGAAGAAATATACCTTGTGAAATGCCACATTGCCCAGGTGATTTAATTATGAGCTAACCCACAAAGTTACTGACAAATGTAACAATAAAACCGTTTTGTGCCATTTATAAATAAAAAAATCTAGCACTCGCTTGACGTGTCCGGACAAAATGGCAAGAAGAACCCGTCTTCTGATAGCCTAATCTTTACCTTTATAGTTATAGACAATTCCAATTTAAATTGGATTGTTGGAAATCAAAATTCCCCTGATTGAACACTGCATGCTGAGATCCGAATTCATTATTCCTATCGGGAGTTAAAAAGTATAACGTATATAATATTTGCTACAGTAAATGGTGGCTGGTCAACGTTCAGTTCATGGGTGAATAACAGCGACTGTTCAGTAACATGTGCATCAGGAACAATGCAGCAAATTCGTCATCGGCAATGCACAAATCCTGAACCAGCTTATGGTGGAGAATCCTGTTTGGGAATGGAAGAGGAAAGAAGAAATGTACCTTGTGAAATGCCACATTGCCCAGGTGATTTAATTATGTCCTAACTCACATAATCACTGACATAACCATTTAACATAATGGCATTAATAGCGTTTTGTGCCAAATTATAAAACCAAATCACATCGCTTGATGTGTCTGTACAAAATGACAAGAATGGCCTGTGTTGATAACCTAATCTTTACCTTTATAGTTATAGACAATTCCAATTTAAATTGGATTGTTGGAAACCAAAATTCCCCTGATTGAACACTGCATGCTGAGATCCGAATTCATTATTCCTATCGGGAGTTAAAAAGTATAACGTATATATTTGTTACAGTAAACGGAGGCTGGTCAACGTTCAGTTCATGGGTGAATAACAGCGACTGTTCAGTAACATGTGCTTCAGGAACCATGCAGCAAATACGACATCGGCAATGTACAAATCCTGAACCAGCTTATGGTGGAGAATCCTGTTCGGGAATGGAAGAGGAAAGAAAGAATGTACCCTGTGAAATGCCACATTGCCCAGGTGATTTTATTATGTCCTAACTCACATAATAACTGACATAACAATTTAACACAAAGAGCGTTTTGTGCCAAATTATAAAACCATATCACATCGCTTGATGTGTCTGTACAAAATGACAAAAGGACCCGTCTGTTGATAGCCTAATCTTTACCTTAATATTTATAGACAATTGCAATTTAAATTGGATTGTTGGAAACCAAAATTTCCCTGATTGAACACTACATGCTGAGATCCGAATTCATTATTCCTATCGGGAGTTAAAAAGTATAACGTATATAATATTTGTTACAGTAAATGGTGGATGGTCGACGTTCGGTTCTTGGATGGATAACAGCGACTGTTCAGTCACATGTGCATCAGGAACCATGCAGCAAATACGACATCGTCAATGTACCAATCCTCAACCAGCTTATGGTGGTGAATCTTGTTCTGGAATGGCGGAAGATAGAAGAAATATACCCTGTGAAATGCCAAATTGTCCAGGTTATTTTATTATGAGCTAACCCACAAAGTTACTGACAAATGTAACAATAAAACCGTTTTGTGCCATTTATAAATAAAAAAATCTAGCACCCGCTTGACGTGTTCGGACAAAATGGCAAGAAGAACCCGTCTTCTGATAGCCTAATCTTTACCTTTATAGTTATAGACAATTCCAATTTAAATTGGATTGTTGGAAACCAAAATTCCCCTGATTGAACACTGCATGCTGAGATCCGAATTCATTATTCCTATCGGGAGTTAAAAAGTATAACGTATATAATATTTGTTACAGTAAATGGTGGCTGGTCAACGTTCAGTTCATGGGTGAATAACAGCGACTGTTCAGTAACATGTGCATCAGGAACCATGCAGCAAATTCGTCATCGGCAATGCACAAATCCTGAACCAGCTTATGGTGGAGAATCCTGTTCGGGAATGGAAGTGGAAAGAAAAAATGTGCCATGTGAAATGCCACATTGTCCAGGTACGTTATTTACCTATGATATATATTTGATATCCTGGTCGAATGTCTTAAACCAAAAGCACGTTATATTTTTTATTCATTACTGGAATTCATTACGCGATAACAATTAAAAGGGGAAAGTACTCGTGTTTGGTATACATAATTATTCGATTTGAGGTCCGATCTGTAGGTATGTATTAAAAATACCATCGGAGGAGACATTAACAATATTTACAAGCACGTTTCAAAACGTTAGAGTTGTTTTATTATTATTATAATTATGTAGTAAATGGAGGATGGAGTGAGTTTAGTGACTGGGGATCAGTAGCTCAGTGTTCTGTATCATGTGGAGATGGTCAGCTTCTACAACAGAGAAGCAGAACGTGTAACAGTCCATCACCAGCATATGGTGGAGAGCAATGTATTGGTGATCAATTGGAATCAAGACAAATTGAATGTAATCTCCGACCGTGTCCAAGTATGTATGCTTCTTTAGCACTTAGTGTTCTTACAGTGAAGTTGAATTGATACGATTTCAACTTTTTTCTGATGCTGTCTTGCCTCGACCCCTTCACCCCAAACCCTATTGGCTCTTGCTTGATATGCTGCATAGAAAGCTGACATGAATGCTTATTTCACTTTAAATCATAATGTAAAGTCCGGTCATTAATGATTTTGTAGTAAATGGCGGTTGGGGTGAATTCAGCAAATGGTGGTTGGGAGATTGTTCAGCATCGTGTGGAGAAGGAATTCGAACTAAATCAAGATCCAGAGAATGTAATAATCCCGAACCACAGTTTGATGGTGAGGATTGTATTGGTGATGCTGTTGACACAGAAGAAGTAACCTGTTCTTTTGACCCGTGTCCAGGTAAGACGGATTACATCCCCAGTCAATTTTACATGTATATCAAGTGCAGCAATATTTTAGGTGCCTGATGTTTTTAGTGATACTGTTGATCATTTTTGAGACCCTGTACATTTTTCAGTAATGTAACTACAGGATTCTGTAGCTTTTTCAATAAAATTAGAAATTGTCTTCTAAGTTTTCTGTCGCTGGTGAATGTAACGCGATAAAATGAGCAATTTACATGTTGTCATTAGTTTGTGTTAGTACTAGACTTAAAAATATCTTTAAAGAAAGCAAATTTACGACCAGACGAATTTAGCCATGACCAGAAATCGGAACAAATCATGCTCGGCATAGTAAAACTGTTGAACATTTCTTCTATATTTGTAGTGAATGGAGGTTGGAGTGAATGGACGGACTGGGAGGTACAAGGTAAATGTAGTAAGACATGTGAAACAGGTGAACTGATTTACACTAAAAATAGAATTTGTAATAGTCCAAAACCAAGATATGGAGGTGAAGATTGTCAAGGAAAATCATTGCAGAGAAAAACAGAGTTTTGTAATTCACAGCCCTGCCCTGGTAAGTCTCGAAATCATGTCCGTTTGTTTTCTTAAAGTGGTAAGGATTGTATTTGTTTCGAAAACCTGAAATATTTTCATCAGTTCGATTTCTTGCTTGAAGCCTGTGATCGCTATTTACATCGTTATCGAAGCACCATTCAAGCCTAACGGATTTGCCGAATTGGTGTCGCAATGTGATTTGTATTGGTTTTTTTTTTAGTTCTGATACCACCATCAGTATTCATGGGGTAGGTCCCGAAGTGAGCTTTTCACCCACCCCAAGAAAATTCATATTATTACCACCACTTGACATTTTCTTGATCATGTTGTGATCTAAAAGAACCCCCTTAAGAAATCTATTATCATTTCCAGTTGACGGCGGATGGGGTGAATGGCAAGAATGGAGAAAAGCGGGAAAGTGTTCGAAAGCTTGTGGAGAAGGAGAGATGAGAGAATTGAGACTGAGAGACTGTAACAACCCGGAACCGAAGTTTGGTGGAGATATATGTTATGGAGACTCGTCAGAGAACAGAACTGTAGAATGCTTTAATCAACATTGTGCTGGTAAGGTCAACAAAGCCAACACAGACTCAGCTTATAGATGACGTTTTGTCACTGAATAACTCTGCTTTTGGAGACTTCGTAGATAGATCTACCCAGGAGAGTTAAAAGTTAAATAAACGACACCGCCGCTTCTAAGACTAAAGCGTTTTATTTGGATTTGCTTCTCAAAATTGAAAAAAACAACCATGATTTATGTTTCCGATTGTATAACAAACGTGACGACTTTGATTTTCCTATTGTTAATTTTCCATTCATGTGCAGTAACATACCACAAATATATCCCTTATCATATCTAATGTTATGGGTTTTAGTTGACGGAGGTTGGTCATTGTGGACTGATTGGGAAACTGATGGTTTATGTTCAGCAACTTGTGGAGCCGGTCAACTTCCTGAGAAAAGAACTCGACTGTGTAATGACCCTAAACCACAACATGGTGGTATGGAATGTTTTGGTACAGATATAGAAAAGAGAATTGGAAAGTGTTTTGAGAAAGAATGTCCAGGTAGGTGATTACCTTAATATATAACTGACACAAGAACAATTCTGAAACTTGGTATACAAAGTAATTGAAACTGACCTTCAATTGTATAGTAAGCACTTTTTAAAATGATCAACAGTTTTGACACAGAAATATTTAGTCCATAATGAATTCATTTTTGCAGTGCGTTCGATTTGTCGAACGCACTGCTTTGGTTTGCAATTGACTATTTTTTTTTTGCAGTGCGTTCGATAATCGAACGCACTGCATTGTTTTGCAAACGGCTATTTTTTTTTTTTTTTTCGAATTTTACACTCGCTATTTTAGTAAGAAGGCAACATGCTACATACAGTTTTTTTCAATTATCTACGATGAAGTGTTGACCATCAACTATTAAATATAAATTGGTGCCATTTTGACAAACCGGAAATGAGGTAGAACAAAAAACATCATTTTGTTTTTTGGAATCTCACAGCCCTATTTTTGATCCGATTTTTATCAAACTGTTTTGAACTGTTTTCTATAACTGTTAGCTACTAAATAAGGATTTTAAACTTCTAAAATTTTGACTTTTAGTTGCCTATTTTCTTAATTTTAATTTTTGCGTTTTTTTCAACTTCTTTAATTTTATTTCGATCGATCTGCAAATTTGCAGGTGGATAGACATTTTGATTCCAAACAAAATGCAGTTTTCAAAATTTTGATATCACTTCCGGTTATGACGTAATTAGCTTGCAAATTTAAAATTTCAACTTCCGGAATTTTGAAGATATTTGAAATTTGTTTTTTGCAATGTGTTACAATTTGTTATAACAACCATTTGAAATAAAAAAATCCGACCCGGAAGTAACAGATTATCCGCCATTTTGATGTGAGTAACTTTTGTAAAATTAAAAATGGGGCCCCAGGGTTATGAGCGGCATCCGTAACTTTATTATTTTTGGAAACTACAATAGATTGCTAAAAAAGTCTAGGCGCCGATTTTTGAATTTTGATTTCAATTTTTTTTTTATTTTCGTTTTGATTTTTTATGCAATTACTAAAACTTTCAAGGCTCATATCTTTTGACCTTGACCTTTGGTGACCTTGGTACCTGAACAAAAGTTATTGCCCTTGATGAAATCTATCCAATGATGTATTCATGTTTGTGATCCGATGTATACTTCCGGTTTTATAGGCAATTGAAATTTGTGATTTTTGACTTTAAACAGTCCTGTCACGTGACCTAGCGTAAATACGTAAAAAATGATTTAACAGTCATATTATGCGTTATTTGCTCTTTCCAATCATGTACGACAATATACACTTAAATTAAAATTGCACGATTTAAAATTTGAACATTTTGTGCAAATTTCCATTGTAACTGTGCGTGTTTTTTTCAAATTTTATTTCAATCGATCTGAAAATTTACAGATGGAAAGATATTTCGATTGCAATCCAAAATCTGTTTTCGAAAAATTGATACCACTTCCGGTTGTGACGTAATTAGCTTTTAAATTTGAAATTTCAACTTCCGGAATTTTGAATATATTTGAAATTTGTTTTTTGCAACATTTAACATTATGGTACATCAACAATTTGAAATAAAAAAATTTAACCCGGAAGTTACAAATCGGCCGCCATATTGATATGACTAACTTTTGTAAAACTCAAAATGGGGCCTCAGGGTTATGAGCGGAATTCGTAACTTTGATATTTTTGGAAACTACAGTCGTTTGCATTCATAGCATTGTTAATCGATTTTTGATCTTCCGTTTTGCCTTTCTTGCACTTCCGTTTTATTTTTTTCAGTAATTACCAAAACTTTCAGGGCTCATATCTCGTGACCTTGACCTTTGGTGACATTGTGACCTGAACTAAAGTTTTTGCACTCCATGAGATCTATCCGACTATGTATTCATATTTAAAGTCCGATGTATACTTCCGGTTTTGTAAGCAAATCAAATTTGCGATTTTTTACTTACTAAGTAACATCCAAGGTTTCGCTAGTTGTGGTAGCTTTCTTTGTCTAGAAATAATACCATTACAGACCCTTTTAAAAACAGTTTTTAAGTAATTCCTAAACTGTTACGCACTGCTCAGAACCATGCAAAGCCAATGGATCTAGTTTTTTTTTTTTTTTTTTGTCTATTTCTGGTCACGCTCCCCAGCCAAAACTGCACATACCACACATAACTTGACATCATTTCCTGCGATGATTAACTGCTCGTTGTTGCTTAAATGTAAAATGGCGCATTTTTGCCTGACCGGAAATGACGTATAATAAAAAGTCGTATTTCAGGGTTTTTCCATTTTCAACTCATTTTTCCAACAGATTGTGATCGGTCTTTTTTGGTTCATTTGTTTAACCCAATAGCTACAAATTGCAATTTTGAAAAATTCATATTTTGACTTTTGTAGGTGACTTTTGGAGCACTTTTTAAAGGATTTTTTTTAACTTTTGCAATTTTATTTCGATCGATCTGAAACCTTTCAATAACATAGACATATGAATTTCCAAAGAAAATCAATTTTCAAAGTTTCGATATCACTTCCGGTTTTGACGTCATTTGCTTCTAAACTTTCAATTTCAACTTCCGGAATATTGAAGATATTTGAAAAAATTTTTTTGTGTTATCATAGATTTGGTCATACATAAAAAATAAAATGATGAAATTTTATCCAGGTGCAAGGGATCAGCCGCCATCTTGAACTGACCTATGTTTCTTAAAATTTTAATTCAGAACCGAGGGTTAATCGGATTTTTTTAATTTTGAAATCTACGACTTCTGCAGTCGATTGCAAAAAAAATGTAGGTTGTAGATTTTTGAATTTCGATTTCAATTTCTTTATATTTCCGGAACAAGAATTTCAGTAATGACCGAAACTTTCAAGGCTCATATCTAGTGACCTTGACCTTTGATGACCTCTTGACCTGTACAAAAATTATTGCCCTTGACGAGATCTATCAGATGATATATTCATTTCCGATTTCTGATGTTTACTTCCGGTTTTATCGCAATTTGAAAATTGCAATTTTTAACTTTAAAGAGCTCTGTCACGTGACCTAATTTACATACGTCACAAATTCTATTTCATTTTTACTATGCTGAATGTGCTCTTTCAAATGATATATAACACAATATATTTGAATCAAAATTGCGCTTTTTAAAACTTGCAAATTTGGTGTCAAATTCCATTGAAACCGTGCGTGTTTTTTTGAAATTTTTTCGATCGATCTAAAAACTTACAGGTAGATAGACAATTTGATTCTGAACAAAAAAATATTTCTAGAATCTTTATATTACTTCCGGTTTTGACGTCATTTGCTTGTAATCTTGTAATTTTAACTTCCTTAGTTTTGGAGATATTTGAAAATATTTGTTAGCATTAAGTTAAAAATGGTCATCATAAAAAAAATAAGTAATGTAATGTGACCCGGAAAAAATATATTACAGTGGAAGCATTATAAAAATTTCCAATTTTTGAAAAATGAAATGAAATGAATAGAGTTTTACGTCCTGCTTTGCTTTTCTGCACCTATATTGAGGACGGACAAACGCCATGCAGTGCGCAATGAGGACAATTTTGCATTAGTCCGATATTATTATCAATTTCCATTTGTCGAGGGATCTTTAACATGCCAATTAGCACATCGGTTTATTTACATCCACGATTGAACGCCCTTGCCATGTCAGCCCCCCGACCTGTATCACTGACGAGATTCATCCCTGGACGTTCAGGTTGGCGAGCAAGCGTCTGACTCACTAAGCCCCCCTTCATATCATTAAACCTGCATCACTGACAGGGGGTATTAGTAATGGACATTCATAACCTTTTAAAATCGCATAGGAAGGGTCATTAAATCCTCCCGTTCCTGATGGCATGTGAGAGTCTACGTTGTTGTGTAACAATGTTTCATCCCTTCAGCACGTCTAACATTTCATGATTAGTGTACTGTGTACAGTGTATTGTTTCATTTAACGCTTCTCAATGGTCAATGTTTTGATATAATGTACAACAAATGTTTTTTTTTTAATATCATAAAACTAAAATACAACAATGAAAATTTTGGGGGAGAATTGTATCCTACTAAACTATATAAAGCATTTTTCAAATGATCTGAAAAAACACTTGCTTGCAAAATATAAGATTAAAACTTACATGTTTGTTTTCTGTATGTTTAAATGCAGTTCTATCCCTTCAACTGACAAATGTTTGTTGTCTATATGTTCAAATGCAGTTCCATCCCCTCAACTGACAATTGCAAGTGCTTACTTTCTTACATTGCCACTTGCGCTTTTAACGTTTTAAATTATGTAGTAAAAATGAAAAAATAAAATCTAAATATAGACGATAACGATCCGATGCCAAAAGAAGAAAATTGGTTCTAAAAATCTGGTTCTGTCATTTATTAAATATTTTTTTGAAAACTGCATGTCTAAAAACGATGACCATTAAAAAGTTTTTTAAAAAGATAATAATATAAATATTTTGCTAAGAATATTAAAATGATAAATTACTAGCTGAACTGCGAATTTTTTTATGAAAGTTAGCACTCAGAATTCTGATGTTATTTATATATCACATTAAGTAATGGTGTTATGATATGAAGGGGGCCGCGGTAGCTCAGTGAGTAAGACGCTTGCTCGCCAACCTGAACGTCCAGGATTGATTCCCGTCAGTGATGCAGGTCGGAGGGGCTGACATGGAAAAAGCGCCTAGTCGTTCGGATGGGACAATAAACCATGGTCCCGTGTGCCATTGGCTGTGCATGTTAAAGACCCCTCGACAGTTGGAAATCGAAAAAAAGAGCAGACTACTGCCGCTGTCCTGGCAAAATTTCCCTCATTGCACACTGCATGGCGTTTGCCCATCCTCAGTTAGCCCATATAGGAGCAGAAAAAATAGGACGTAAACTACATTCATTTCACTTCATTTCTTTCATATGTATGATATTACATATGAAAAATATTAATAAATTTTCTTTAACTATTTTCTTTAACTATTCTACTTCCAAGGATGTGATGTATAAAAATGTACATAAATAAAAACAACGACTTTTTAATCAGATGACTTTTCACTACCGATCATACGCTAGTTATTCCATTTTTCACCGAACGTGAACTGGTTATTCTACTTTTCACTCCCGAATATAAACAATGTATATGTATGGATTGGAAATCGGATGCGCACTGCCCAGTATCGTCTCACGATTCTAGTTTTTTTTTAACTTAAAAAATGTTCAATTGTATGTCAATTGGTCCCTGATCCTTTGAAATAAACATTTTTTAAAACATGCTTTTCAGTGAAAATCCTCTTTGTAAAAGCAAACTTTTATATCAGCATTTTCATCGATGCAAAAACAATATAATTCTTTCAAAATGATATGCGAAATGCGAATCTGTGAATATTGTGATCGAAAATATGAACATTTTGGTCGAGTACTTTTCAAACAGGTCACCAAATATTGTCCGAAATCAATTTTCTTTGAATATACTTTGTGATATGTATTGTGTGATTAGATGTTAAGGTCTATGTGACATAAGGCACTGGAAATATAGAAAGCTCATAATACTCACCATGTGTTCATTCAATAACACTTCAAGGAAATAGCATGTAGAGCAGAAAGTGATAGTAGTCTCCAACACTCAGACACTTTTATTTATTACTGCATACGATCTTACATGATAGTCCGCATTACTCTGATCTATTTTACAGATGATACATTCGTGACATGCATTAGTATTACAATTTCATGCTATGCATATTTTTGTGGACGAACAACGTCATGCAATGTGAAATTTGGGGAATTCTTTCATGATAGTCACATTAGCTGTCGAGGAATTATTACCGTGCATAGCCTGTAGCACACGGAACCTCGGGTGATTTAGCCATCTGAATGGCAAAACATTTTTCCCTGCTACTCTGTATTTATCATTACAGGTTTGTGTGATGTTGATGGTTACATGTTCCCATATGAAGAGGATTTCACCAAATATTTCAAATGTCAAAAAGGTTTAGCCTCACTAACCAAATGTCCTGCGAATCAGAAATGGGATGATGGCAAGAAATCGTGTGTGAAGATATGCCCTCTGTTCTCCTCTGATAAGTATGATTACCCCAATGATTGTAGCAGATTCGTTCAGTGTATATGGGGATTCCCAATAATTTCCAGATGCCCTGCTGGTACGGCTTGGAGTACCACCGCTAAGCATTGTCTCCACGAAGACCATGTTGAATGTAATGTGTCGTAAATTTGAAAGAAGAATAAATTCTCAAGTTTATTTTAGTATTTATAAAATACTGGGTTTTGTTTATAAGGCCAATTTGTTTTAAGCGATGAAAGGGATACGATGATTATCACGATAAAAGGGATACGATAATTATTGCAATAAAAGGAATACGTAACATATTGTGATATGGGATAATAAGACAAAAAATAACACTTTTGATGTTGTTTTACCAGTAATTTATCGTCTATCGATTGTTGGCAGCTTACCGTCATTGTATGATTTCGAACATGTCATACATGTTAATCTGTGAGCAAAATATCATAAAAGATCGATATATGTCATGTCATGTCGTATCGTGATATATTGTGTCATGTCGAATCGTGATATATTGTGTCATGTCGAATCGTGATGATATATAGTGATATATTGTGTCATGTCGAATCGTGATATATCGTGTCATGTCGAATCGTGATGATATATTGTGTCATGTCGTATCGTGATAATGTATTGTGTCAAATCGTATCGCGATATAACACGTTTGTCACGATATTGTCAGATTACTACATATACAATGTAACTGTGTCATTAGAACGCTACATAGCTCCGTGTCATGAACACTTGGCATTCCAGAATATCTAAAGATTGTTATATTTAGAGTCCTGAAATTGAAGCAAATTGAATTTACATAATAATGTTTTGTTCATTTTGTAATTTCATTAATTTATTGGTTTCATCATCGATAATTTGAATTACCAATCTTTGATATCGCCGATTATCTGGTCACCCATCGTTTAAAATCACTAATTATTAGATCACATATCACAGATCGAATATTCAAAACATGAACATATTTAGAGCCTAACATCCTCAAAATCATCAGATTTTTCCAGATTTTCTTTCTCGAAAACATTATTGTCATATTCGAGTACTTGTACTTCTTTTGTTCCATTGTCTTCAACTTTGATCACAACTTTATCTACTGCCCAGGGTTCTAGATCTGTTTTAGCGAAAAGTCCAAAAGCTACAGCACCAAGAAGACAGAATCCACCACAAACATAAAACACGGTCCGCCACTCTTCTTGAGTTTTCTATTGAAATAAAAAAAAAACACTCCCTGTGTATAAGTCATAGTCTCGATAAAATATTGTATTTTTAATGTTTTGAAGACTTTTGATGATTGGCCATGAATACTAATATTTATAAGCTTAGCTTTGAAAATTCCCGTTTCTGAAATTAATGTTTGAATGGTCGAATAGATGGTAAATGTCAGAATTAATTACAGAAGGCACATACGTCATACAGACAGGATATTCGTAAAACAAACTTACGTTTGGAGTCAATGTACCTACTACTATTGGTGCTATCATACCAGGTATAGTAGCTATACAATTATTAATACCAAATAATACTCCTGCATATCTGTAAAACATCATTTAAAGTTTGGTGGTTGCAAAAAAAAAAGACGGGTATAAAGTCCACAGGATATTATTAAAGCTAGAAATAAAATCAATTGAGCTATATGAAGAGAAATTAATTTTGTAGGTATTGGCTCGCTCCCTTCAAGTCTTTTAACTGTCTTACGCATGATTTCAAAGAGCACAATATTGCAAGCAAACTATGAAAAGTAATGAAATTTCATTCTTTACCTTGGAGCAAAGTCGACCTGATTAACCATGTATCCGGCAAAACACATTCCCTCAAACGTTACAGCCAGCGTCAACAACCCTACACCGACCATTCTGTTTTCACACGTAACAAACCCTGCACCAACCAAACAGCACCCTGCTCCAATAAACGCTGTTGAAATAACAAAGTAAGATGATAGCTTTCTAAATTCCTAAATTTTGAGACAAATAAAATTTTTAATTTAGACCCAACATGAAAAAGTTTATTATTTATTTTAAGTGCACGTTGAAGTGCAATTTGATTCAATTGCTTTCCAGTTAAAATCATGCTGTGTATACATTTATTAAGACATATTAAACAGAACAGTCAGTATTTGTGGTTACTCCTAAAGACCTCAGGTACTGTTTTTAAAATAGTGATAACTTACTATAATTTCAACAATATCAATTATGTGATATCATAATATAATGTGATGCAATATGAAATGATACATGATACAATAATACCATATATGAAGTAATCGCAACCAGCTTTCACGTTGCTTTGGTTGGTAAACATCCAAATAAAAAGTAATCCAATGTTATACCAAACGATATGACATAAAATATGATATGATATGATATGATAGTATATGATACAAATAATCAGAAATAACTTTCTTGTTACATAACCAATAATGTAATGTATTATAAGAGGCTATGATATGATATGGTCTGATATGATATTATATGATATGATATGGACTGACATGATATGATATAGTCTGATATCTTATGAATTATGATATTACCGGTAACTTGAAACATCTTTCTTGTTGTCTTGGTAGATAACCATTTTTTTCTGAGAAAATCTGCTGATTGGCCAGATAGGATTACTGAAATGGTCATCGCCACGTAAGGCACTGCTGATAATACACCATTCTAAAATGGAAATATATCTAAATTGAATTTTTTCATGTCGATGAAAAAAAAAATGTCGGGACACTCTTGTCTTTTTATATTACAATCTAGCTTCGTCATGGACGTCTTTGATGCTCTTGCAAATATTTTCACCCTAGTTTGATTTTTTCCAGACAAAAACCCTGCTATTTCGCGTACAAAGTGTTTTTTATTCCAAATGTATAATTTTGTTCTGTGTCACGAAGACATTCTAAGACGAAAATAGCATGCAATTATTAATTCTAAACCAATACAACCATGTACAATGACAGAAAAAATGATGTGCTCTTAGTAGTCCGAGATTAGTGTTCGTATGAATTCGGTCATCTTTGAAGTAGATTAAGCTTATATTTGATTCACCATTTGTAATACCATTTTTTAACTGCGGAAAGTGTGGGCAAGTGTAAATTAGTATTTCACCAATGTGGATTGTTAAAAGGAACCTTGACTAACCTGTTGAATGTCAAATTTTAATGATTCTTTCATAAACGTTGGCAAGCCAGTTAATAATGTGTAGTGTATCCAATTATTACAGAAATGTGCCACCAAACATGCCTGCATAGCTCTGGATTTTGCAATAGCTAACCATGGTGTTGATAAAACCTAAACCAGAAATTTAAACGTTAATTGTACTTATCGCTATTTTGAATACAATAACGTGTGCAAGACATAATTTTAACGTTTACCAGACACAACATAAAAATCGTGTTCAAGATACAAATTACAAATCGTGTTCCAGACACAAAATATAAATCGTGTACAAGACACAAATTATAAATCGTGTACCAGACTCAAAACATAAATCAGGTACCAGACACAAATTATAAATTGTGTTTCAGACACAAAACATCAATCGGGTACCAGATACAAATTATAAATTGTGTTCCAGACACAAAACATAAATCGGGTACCAGACACAAAACATAAATAGTTTACCAGATATATAAAATCGTGTAAAAAAACACATACAATGTAATAAAGACATAAACGTGTACAAGACATAAATATAACGTTTACCAGACATAAAATATAAATCCTGTACAAGACACATAAAACAACAGAAAAACGTATGAAAGGCAAATTTCGTGAACAAGACACATAATATAACGTTCGCAACACACAAAACACCTACCCTGGTTCCTGATTCACCGATACCTTCTGTAATATATTTCTTTTCAACGTTGCTGATACTGGGATGTTCTGACGGGGTATCGGAAACGAGGAAAAACCAGAAAAATAACCATACTATGGTCACTATACCTGGTAAAAATTAGAAGAAAAAAACGGATAGTTTGTCGTAAATTAAAAAATATTCTTTAAATCCAAAGCCTAGATTCCCAAGGAACTAAACGTAAATGGCGTAAATGATCTTACCGACTCGGCCACAGTCTGTACATGTGCATGCAGTGTTTCTGCAAACTACCTATCGTAGTCAATATTTCCAATCTAACAACAAGGTTACTATACAGTTGTTGAGTTGTGATCTTTCAAGTAAAATTGCAGAATCCTTACCATCACCATGCAAACTTTGGATAGCCTCGAATGAACATTCGTAGTCGAAAGAGCACTTACTAGTCAGGTAGAAAATGGAGCCCCATCCGTTATCAAATCCATAAGCACAGAGGAGTCCAGAAACAGCAAAGGTGATTATATTACCAATAAAGGTTCCTAAAAAAAAGTTAAGTTACTCAAGTAAAGCAAGGGGATTGGTTAATAATGATTGTGCTGTTCTAACACAGTGGTTCTCAACCTTGGGGCCATGGGGTATTGTTTAACATCTTCCTTCCGATGATGAAGAGGTACAAAACAAAAACCCTTACGCAATTCTTTTCGCGCTAATTGTGATAACAGGGGGCCACGGCTCTTGGAGTTTCATGCATTTGGGATTGATAAAAGTTTGGGAGCCACTGTTCTAACACATTTTGTAATTCTATTAGGTTTTTTTTTAGTGAATATAGATTTTAAGTCGTGGCGTCATTTTTCGCTTAATTCTTCAGAAACTTATCAATCCGGAAAGAATATTGATATGGCATATAAAGAGACGTACCAGAATAGGTGAAGGAGGTTAGTCGACTTCTCTCTGATGGCGGAGACCACTGACCCCACATCGAGTGCATAGCTGGAAACATCATTCCCTACAAAAACACACTTACTTACTTAATTAATTACTTACTTGCGTGGAGGGTGGATGCTTTTCCATATATACACAGTAAGTCTAATCGTAACATCCAAAAAAATGTGTTTTAATTTGTATTCTAAACTTGCAGATAATTAAATAAACACTATGAGGTTCCACAGTGTGCAGTAGAATATGCACGAAATGATTTGAAGTTTGTATAAGCGTGACAACCACTTACCGAGAAAATTCCCAATAAAACCCGAATGGCTGTGACTATTCTCAAATCATGACGAGCTGCCACCGGAGTTAAGGCGTTGAGAATTGCGCTGATGGCCAGTCCATAACCTATGACTTTCTTCCCACCATATCGACCAGCTAACCAACCTCCCGGTATCTGTGTTACGATATATCCATAGAAATAGGAAGCTAAAATACCAGACTGTTCAGTCTTATCCCATTCAAATTCAGCTGTCTGCAAATAGTTGGAAAATAATACACAATTTACTTAGACAGAAAATAATACACAATTTACTTAGACATTAATTTCACCATTGCCTTTACTGCAGTAGCCTACCTTTGAGTAAAGCATCATCCATTTCATTATAGCAAAAATGGGAGAACAAAACCTAGTTTATTTACAATGCAGATGAATTGAAAAGAAAAAATTCCATCTGTGCAACTTTCTACTGGAATGACTTGTCGGCCACAGAAATGACAGGCCCGTAGGAAGCAATTTCATATTGGGGGGGCAAAATGTGCAAAAACTCATTCTCAAGGGTAGTTGTGCAGAATCAAGGCTGCTCCAGCCTATTTAAAGCAAGTTTGATTTTACTGACCCTAACAACATACCAGTATTTTCTTGTTTTATCTTTAAAAAAAGAAGTTTTTATTACTTCAGTCATTAATGCCAGAATTATTGGGGGGGGCAGATGCCCCCCCTGCCCCCCCCCCCCCCCCCCCCCCCCCCCCCCCCTGTTCCTACGGGCCTGAATGATCTAGTACAATTTGTATAGGTAATTCAGTTACTTACATCATAAGAAGTGTTAGCATGTGAGAGATCCTCGCATGTTGGATCTGTGGACAATGTTGTATTTTCAATTGTTGTATTATCTGGTTTGACCATACACACTATCGCCACACTCATATTTACACGCAAGGCGTACATGCAGAAAAATCCAGCAAACCCAACAAACGCCAGCAACCATCTCTTCGAGGTACAACATGGCACTGAAATGACAATCACCAAGGATAAAATACTTTTGAGCCAATGAAGACTTGTTAAGTTGCTTTAACCATGGATCAGAAATTTCATAAAGCTGAAAAATACTGAAAATATTTATGTTGTTAATGATCCTTAGTTCATTGGTTTGAACATATTTTATTGATCATACAAATGGATGGGATACAAGTTACATCCTTAGTTCATTGCTTGAGTATCCCGCTCTTTGGTGTATCTTTGTTGCTGGCGAGTATACCTAGCTCAGTAATGAACGATATATTTAGTTTGAGCACTTTGGTATGGTACGAATGATATCATACATTTGGGTATATCTGCAGCTAAACTTTACTCCCAGCATCAGCGCTGCAGTGATGAGGTCCAGAAGATCTTAATTGTCCTGTCTGCAGTAAGTACTATTTGCATATTGTCGCAATATTTTTATTTTGTATTTTTGTATTTTATTCCTGTATTGTTTAAATAAAGCATCATCAATTTTCTTTCGTTATTTCTTTATCAGAATCACTATGTGTTGGAAGAATAGGGTGAGCTATTCTCAGATTATGTGTTGTATCCTCTTTCTTGACTTGAGATGATGTCCATGAAGATCGTTTTCTTTGCTCGCAGCATAAGTCATAACACCCCAACCCTCTTTTTTTCAAACAGCTTTCCTGATGGAGTCATTATTTTCAATACACGTGCCATAAGCATGAAAGAGGTTTAAGTCCTAGATATTAGCTCCTGTTTCATGTTAGGTGACCTTGTGACGATTTAACACGTGTCGACAGCATGAGTTTCAAGGCCTACTTTTCTGAACCTGTTTTGGGATCTATTCAGATAAAAAAAAGGCGTTCAA
The DNA here is from genome assembly GCA_029955415.1 of Lottia scabra. Taxonomy (NCBI): domain Eukaryota; kingdom Metazoa; phylum Mollusca; class Gastropoda; family Lottiidae; genus Lottia; species Lottia scabra. The sequence goes on from JARJEI010000036.1 coordinate 1,244,111, forward strand.
AAACACAACTTATATTATATCGAATGCACCGATGTCATGGAACACGTTATGCGCTTGTGGGGGCCAGATCGGAGCATAAAATTCAAACATCCCAAGAATTTCAGAACAAAACATCCCTAAAATTTTAGATGTTATTTAAATTTGAACGACATATAGAAGCTTTATTAAAGAAATGTGTTATATTCCATAATTTTGTCTTGTGTTTTGTTAATGGACTACCTTTCACAAGCGAATTGATCGAAAATTTATTTACACTGTTGACTTGATTTATTTTGGTGATATCGGTCAATTTACGCATTGAACTCTAAACAAAACATTGTTCTGTTGATCACTTCATACCGAAGAGTCTAAGCCCTTTTTTTCAAGCTAGCTGCCAATACGAGTAAATCGTAACCGAAAAACGTATTGGCTTCTTACCTTCTTCAAGGTCTTCTATATCGTTAGATTCCTTATGTTTTTCCATAGTTTAGCATTAGTGAAGTCATTTACATTATGAATAAGATATTGAATTTGACATAATTTTAATCAGTATTAAATGACCTTCACACCCGTCAAAAAAATGAAAATAACATTGAATCTTAAAGAAGCTTTGCCAGATTTCGGATCGAATCAGATTTTGAACATTTTCATTATTTGATTATCGGAAGCTGCTATAAAAAACTTTTTCAAGACAATTGGGATTATTATCGTAACTTTTAGATTGAGTCATTTAATGATCAAAACAAATCGAATTCAAAAGTAAATTTTGTACGAAATCACGTCCGCCAAACCTTCTTCGCAAATAGTTGCCCTTTGTTGACTTTTATTTGTAAGATATTTAATTGTGCGTATATTTTAGATGATCATGAAGCTAGATCTTCGAAATTCGTCCCCTTTATCCCTTGTCCCAAAGTCAAGTTTGGACTTCGAAGAATCTGGCCAACTTTTAGTCAAATTTTGGTATCGGTATGTTTTTGTATTGTCCAAAACTTTAAAACAAATCGTGAGGCAAATAACTTTACGAAATCTGATACGTTGATATACTGACTACCAAAAATATAAGAAATTTGATTGAATACTAGTAAATATAAACTGAAAGTATCAACTGCACAATTAGAATCATCAGAAACATGGAACGGCAGAATTTCAGTTGCTTCAAACAGTAATTCTGTAACACATTTCAATATTAATGACTGAAAGGCGATTCTTGTACTTAATGAACCATCGAAATGTATCAATCCCAGGGGCGGATTTAGGCGGGGGCGTGGCGGGCGTGTGCCCCCCCCCCCCCCCCTCAAATTTGCAAAGCATGGGTTGTCCGCACCATTTTACCACAAATGTTTCTCGCCACACTTCGCTTGGCAAGATATCTATCTAAATTGCACCCACTCTAGAAGAATATTTCAATAACTTTGATTATTTTAACCCCCCCCCCCCCCCATAACGTCAAATCCTGTATCCGCCCCTGAATCCAGTCACTGAATTCCCCTTTAAACTAAAACATTATAGAGTAACATATCTATTTTATCTGTTCGTTATATTTTCTGTTATCAGCTTATGTCTATATGTTTTGTAGATTTTCAATCGTCCCTTAATATTTACATTTACCTCCATCTGTCACAGTAAAGTCTTCAATCTTCTGAGAAATTCCGGTTTTTTGGGTTTAATATGATGTAAAAAATGTTTTTCAAAACTAATAATACCATAAATATATTTGATAAAAAAATAAAAAGATGCATGGAGTCCATGTTTCTACCCAATGACGATGTTTACTATTACAGTACAGAGTACTAGTTTATATTAATTTATTGACATTATCACGATGATGCCTTCGGGATTTTCCAACACGAATGTAAGTGGTGGGTGTCGGAAAGTAGGGCAATCAAAATGGGACAGTTATTCAGATAGGCCAATAAACAGAGGCTCTATTGCAAGCTTATTTGTTCCTTGAGTTTACTCCAATTTCAGGTGGTTACACGTTTTTTTCCATTTTTTTTTCTTCAAGGTCATTTTTTACTTAACTAGGGCTATTTATTTTGTTGACCTTGCAAGGAAAGGAAAGAAAGAAACATCTATAGGCCCTATTTTACAAGGATAATAACTTTGGTTTTGTGAGGATTCTTTCTCCCAGCTGGTCCTTGAACAAACCTCTTGGCATTGATCTTTCCCGGATTATCAGTACCCATTTACAGCTGGTTTGACTGGAATTATAAGTGAAGATGACTTATTCAAGGTCATCGGACTTTTACACCCTGATCGAAAACCGAATTCTCAAACAAAACAAACTTCATTTCCTCATATCCAAGCAAATGACGCCATGTTTGTAAAGGTAGGGCCTACTGTATTTTGAATGAATGTTTCATCATGAGTATATTTGGAATCTTATTTTCAACATAATATCGTGAATTAAACAATTTTAGATGAAATAACACTTAAAAACACTTCGGTTTCAACCATTTATCTTACTTCGTTCAACTCTAGCCCACTTCAATATTGATGAAACATTTGTGATTGTGTCTAGATAATATGAAGATAGCCCTAATTCATTTCTTAATTAGACATAAATGGATTTTACATAAATGGATTTTACATTTTCCACATGTTTTCTTTTCAAATGCTTTCATATACTTCAAAATTGTTATTTGAATTGTTAAAAGCTATTTAATGAACTTTTCTTCTAAATCTGTTGGTTTCCGAGTAACATCCCTTGATGACAACTTGTTTTGTTTTTGGGGGGTTTTCTTTTCATTCGTCATGTTTTTCCATGTTAAAATCACGAAATTCAATCTTTTTTTTAACCTTTTCCAGAAATCTTGTTGAAAACTTTCCATATTTACATGAAAGCTTGACCAATACTTATACCAATTTATTATTATGATGACAATGAAAATTTAAGGGGAATGTTCAGCATTTTCGAGGGTTGATTTGGGTCTTGAATATAGATAAATAGCCAGCAGAAGTATCAGAACTGCACAAAATGAAGCATATGAAACATAGCCTAACAAAACGACGAGTTGAGAACAGTACTATGAATTAAAATAGCTTAAAAATTCCAGGTTCTGAGACTTAAATGTTATTGGTCGAACATATTCTTTAAACAAATCAGAAGATGACCATTGCCGAATAATTGATAACATTACAGTCAAGTTGAGTCAAGTTAGAAGTTAACGATTTTTCAATGAACGGATTTGAGTTATTTCCCTTGAATTATTAAAATTGTTTCGAATTTTTCTTTTTGACCGCGCGCATGGCTGAATGTGGTGGCCAAACGCTTCCAATTTCCGGTCAGGGCAAAAAAAAACAATCATGGTGAAGTCTTGTAGTGCTGTTGGATGCTCGAATCGACATCAGTCTTTCATAGGTAAGTATTCAACAGCGAATGCAAATATGTTTCATATTATATCGGGTGTCCCAAAAAAAACGTCCCCAACTTTGACGCAAAGTATCTCAGCTGCTGATGAGCCGATCTCTTTCAAAATTCTCACACATTTACTTCAACATGTCCTTGTCAGACCCTGAAAATATGAAAGTCATCGAACAAAAATTGTACAAGTACTGCCTCGAACAAAATAGCATGTCAAAAAATTCAATATCAGAGCAAATTACATATTTGAATTTGTATTCTTTGTGCCTTCACTACATCAACCACCAATATCAAGCATTTTCCATCCTGATAAACTCTCAAGGATCTCATCTAAAGGTACCACTCGAGAAGCGACGCATCCTGCATTTCAGTTCCTGTTTAATCAGTGTGTCCCTCTAACCCAAGTGCTGTACACCAGTTAAGAGAATCCCAAATCATTACAATCACCAGTGGAACAAACTGACTAAACAAGAACTGAAAGGCAGGAAGATTGCTTTTTGGGAGAAAATATCTTAAGATGAGATAGGTGAGAGCATTTCAGGATGGACAATGAATGGTATTGATGGTCAATGTAGTGAAAGCAGAATGGACACAGGTTGAAATGTGTAGTTTGCTCTGATATTGAATTTTTTGACATGCTATTTTGTTCGTGGCAGTTCTTATACAATTTTTATTCGATGACTTTCACATTTTCAGGGTTTGACAAGGACATGTTGAAGTAAATCTGTGAGAATTTTGAAAAAGATCGGGTCATCAGCAGCTGAGATCCTCAGCGTCAAAGTTGGGGACGTTTTTTTTGGGACACCCGATATAATAGCTATTGTTTATTCAACATTTTCGTTCGATTTGTTTTAGTTTTTTACAACGACCATAAAATTTCGTACATGACAGTTTTTAAAGCGTTTGTGTCAAGTATCCCTGTTTCACTAGTTTCACGGTCAGAAAGTCCTTTATAAAACAGGCTCTAGCACAGCAGACCAGTCTTGAAATGTACACACCAAAAGCGGATGATTATGGTATGTTACTGCACATGAATGTAAAGTTAACAATAGGCAAATCAATAATAAAAAAGACAAAACTGGTTCTCGGGTTCAATTGTGTCACCAACACATATAAAGCTGACACAACAGTATGGCTTCAACTGTTATTGAAGACATATTCGATCAAAATAGGTGGTTAAAACGTGTGGAAGCCAAGAAAAAAAGGTCAATCTAAAGCAAGTGACAGTAACAGTTCTAAAACATGCTGACAGAGTTCATCCAATTGTTAAAATGGGAACAGTCGACATGTAGATGTACAATTCTACAGCTACACGAAGACACTTTCTGTTACTATATCTCAAACTATACATTACACATTCAATTTCTATAATTATTCCGTATAGGCTATAGTCTCACTAAAATGAGAGTCACTTTCAAATATAGATGGATTACCGGTTTAGTTGGTCTAAGAGCAGTTTTGAATTATACCAAAATTTTCGTTTTTAAAATCCGGTTTGTAAGTGCCAATACAATAAGGTCTAACAACTACTTCTTCGCTTTCTGCCAAGCTGACCTTTGTCCGAACCTTATTTTTCAGTTACAATGAACTTGATAAACAAGTCTAAGAGACCTCGGAAACTTAATCACGTCACATAATCTCAGCACAGGTGCAAAGTTCTGATTGATTAAAGCCGAGGTCACTGTTAGACCCTAATGTAGTGACACGTACAAACCGGAGCTTTTAAAGCCGAAAAAAACGAAAGTTCGATCTAATATTAACTCATTCCACAGATGCAATCTACATATAAAATAACAACAATTGTAACATAAATGATGTTTTTTCCTTTGATGTTTTTGAGAAATAATTTGCTTAAAATGTGTGTTTGAGGAAAACTGTGGTGTATAAACAGCAAATTTGTGTTATTGCATTCTTGGGTAATTTGACATGAAAGCCATATATTGAATCTAATAGGAAAAAATGAGTGAAATAACCAACTAAGTTATTGCACTCGCAGTAGCTCCGCCCCTTTTTGGAAAGACATCCCCTTTGCAGACGAAAATGAAACGTGCACGAGCTTCAATTTCATTGGATTAAAGAGTAACGTGATCGATGCTGTCATAACTTTTAAGCTGTCAATCATATTTATGTTACAAGTAATATATACCACGTGACTTACTCATTAACATATTTAAACAAACTCATCCTAACGGATTCGTTTGTTTAAATATGTTAACTCGTAAGCACCGTGGTAAATATAGTACTTAAACAACTCAATCATGCTCTATATTAAAGGAATCAAATGCTGACGATACATGTGGATTTGAAGGAAGTGAACTAATAAACTAGATCTGTTTTTGAGACAGGTACCCTAGGTCCAGCGTGACCCTTAAACAATGTTAATATGTCATACACCACCACCACAATTCAAATATGATAGCTTACATGACAAGATAAAATACGCCTACTGGCATCTTTGTTTAAATCAAACCTATTAATCAGAAGGCAATCACCTTAGTATGAAATATATGAAATTCTTTACCCATACGAACTGTGGCTTCAAAGGTGATCTAAATGGAAGAACAAGGGACATAATTTGCAATCATAATAACAGATATTAATTATGAATTCCATTATTCACAAATATGAAAACAAACATTTTTACTAGATTTCAACAAACAAGCTTTAAAGATAAACGCAATATCTCGAACCAAATATTATTCGATTTTTTTTTTTATTTCGAAAGATTTTCTCCTTGGATGATAATAAATAATAAAGATCGCATAAGATGTGGGCGTTTCTAGAACTTAATTTGCATTCTTTGGTATTTTGTAAGAACTTAAATCTTCTTTGCACAGTTTAAGCTAGACCAATACATGAAAAGGGTATCTAATAAAATAACTTAAAATACAGTTGTGACGTAATCTTTTGTTCTTCGAGTTCTAATATCCAACTTATTGGTACTGGCAAAGTGCCCAGAGTACCAATAAGTAAACCAAAATGGCAGAATTATTGGACTGTTTATTGAAGCGGGACAACAACGAGATACCGGATTAACTACTCACTGAAGTGAACTTTATTAATTAACATGACACAATTTCAACACGTAAGGATAAAATTTGTACATGAAGGCCTTATATGATTTTAAAGGGAGTCTCGTTTTAAATTTAGCTCAGCTTATCAGTAACACTGTGCGCAGCTCTCCCTCGAAATCAAATCTGTTATATCTTTGTGCATCAATAATTTTCAGTTTTTAAAAGGGAAAAATACGACTCGTATCATAGTCAGCATTATATGGAAAACACCTGAACAGAAATTGAACGACAATTATATAGTTTCATGCATATTTGAAGCGATTTGGCGATTTCCATGGATTTTTAGTGCTTTTGAATAGTTATTACATACATTCAACCCTTGAAAATGCCGAACGTTACCCTTTAAAATTAAACTGTTTTCGTCACTTTGATAATATTGTCGTCTGTCCTGTTTGAACTGTGATTTTAATTCCAATGTCTATAGGCCCATTTAGTTCTAAAAACATCCATTATCACCTTTAGAATCACAATAATCCATACGCATACGAATTTTTGCTTACAATGGCTAAATCCTGTTGAAAATTAACATCTAAGATTATATTTTCTTGTTCATCCTTTTTTGACAGTCCATGATGGCATATTAGAATTAAGAAATATACACTATATCGACTTAAATCCATTAAGGTAAATCCATTCGTGATGATCCATTGCACCAATAACGTTCCACTAGCACGATAAAAATTCAAATGATGCGCGTGTGGAAGACGTCACGTGTTCAAAAGGAACAATTTCATTGGCTACTAAATATCTTGATTAATATTACAACACAGACTTAATCCGTGTAATTAGTTAAGAAGAACACGTGACTGAATCTAATCAGTGCATGTGCTCGACTGTATTTTAAGTAGGTTAATTGCCTCGTGACGTACAATAACTTCACTTACGGTCCTAGCTACGGACATTCGTGAAGTTATTGTACGCCACTTGGCCATTAACCTATACATAACCTACTGGTGTTTTCCAGCTTTCAAATAATAGAGTTTAGGGAAATGCTAAAATTCAAAATATCGGACAGTTTTACCCATGACTTTTGTGAGATGCCAGAAAAGTATCTGATATTGGATGAATCGCCCGTCATATTATGAGCCTACCTTAAAGTTAATTTTAGATATCTGAAGACTATCGATTGCAAAAATTGTTACCTACTATACGAATTACAGTATCATAAATTTTGATATTATTCGTTATATAAAATAAATGCTATCATTATACATAGTTGTCCGTAATAACCAGCGAGAATTGGATTCGGAAAGAAAAATTAATCTTATCTTTTTACCAAATCAATACCACCAAGATATATTTTGCAACACGATACTTTCCATGCCTAAGGGGATCTGTTCTTCTTATTTCCTGTGAACAAATTGAAAATCTTCAAAAATAATACATCATCGATTTTCTAGAACTCACAATGAACTGCATTTATCAGTATTCTTTTACCATTTGTCTTCAGCTGCAGTTCATAAGAAACTTGAGTGATTTTATGTAGTTCGTACATTTGAAGGTTTTTAATATCGTCGGTTGATCACCTGGACAACAAAATATATTACGGTTTTCGCAATCCGATTGCTTATTTCGGAAAACATTTTGATTCGTTATGAAAATGGAAACTACTCCCGCAAAGGGTCTTATAGGAATATGTGCTGGCGCAATAGTTACTGTACTTAATGGAATCGGTCTTTTCATCATTTTCAGGAACATTGAATTGGAACCAAGAATTAAAGTCGGTTTTGTTGGACATTGTGTATCAGATATAACATTAGGTGTGATTTATTTAACGATTGCAGTCACCGAATATTATCAATTGGAGGGATTAAATATTTTTTGTTTGATCAACACTCATGCTTTCTTAAGCTTATCGTTGATAACTGGCATATTAAGTGTTCACCAAGCCATTGATCAAGTTCTTTGCGTAAGATTCCCGTTGTCTTACCCTACATGGGTCACCACCAAAAAGATGATCGTATCAGTGCTCGCTATCTTCGTGGTATGTTTCTTGCTAGGATTTGTTGTGTTGATAGGATTCCGGCCGACAGAACCTTGCTCCGTGGAAAAGAACAACGATCAATTCTCCTATATCATTACGTTGGTAAACACATGTGTATGCATCGTTTCTTTACCGCTTATATACATCTACACTGTGGTGCGTATCCGGTTACATATACAACATATGTCGCGGATATTCGAATCTCCATGGATGTCAGAGGTATATCAAAAGCAACTGAAACAAAAGCGATTAGTGGTCACGTTGTCGATTATTTGTGGATTCTACATTGCTTGTTATTCTCCTATGGTGGTGTTACTCGTCAAAATATTGTTCTTAGATTGGGAAAACCGATTTCATATCTACCCGAATATTTTATCTCGCACAACTGGACTTATTTATCTTTTAAACAGTGCCGTTAATCCTATTGTATTTATTGTGCGTTTTAGAAGAAAATTAAGAATAACTTCAACTTGCAAATGTTGTGTGGGACGTGCAGACTCTAATGGAAACAACGATGAACCCTCGACACAACGTATATCTGGAAACTAACCCTTTGTTCAGTTGTAAGCTTTTATAAAAAGGTTTTCCAGTTTTTTTGTTTTAGTTATTCATTGATAAGATACTATCGTGCAGCACAGAACTTTAAAACCATTCGGACGCTGTAGATCAAATCATAGCACTGGAATCAGAATAAAAAATGGTTCATCATTAACTTCAAATTTGTACGAATTAATAATAAATATTCTGCCGATTTCATAAACGATTCCAAATTACAATCGTACAATAGCATATAAGAGCACAAGTATTGGTACATGAGACAATAAAATTATTATGGATAGAAAATTTTATAGTTTCAACGATTCCCAATTAACATTTCGAATCAATTGTGATGAATATTTCTAAACAAGAATTTCAAAAAGGAGGGTTTCGTTGTTATAAGGATTTACAGCATCTCATCAGAATTTATTTCTGGACTCATTTCGACAAAATAAACCGACTGGGGTCACCTAGATACCATATGTTTGTGTAAACGTCTAGATCAAATTTTCCCAAATGAAGTTTCTGCCATTTATTCTCAGGCTCTGGCAGTTGCTCGCAGTTTATAGCAGTTGCTCTCAGTTTCTGCAAGTTGCTGCCAGTTGCTCTCAGTTTTTGCAAGTTACTTTCAGTTGCTGCCAATTGCTCTTAGTAACTGGCATGTGCTGCCAATAGCTCTAAATTACTGGCAGTTACTGCCAATTGCTCTTAGTTTCTGACAGATACTTTCAGTTATTGTCAGCTTCTTTCAGTTTCTGCATGTTTCTCCCAGTTTATGTCAGTTTATGTCAGTTTATGCTCTCAGTTTCTGCAAGTTGCTGCGAGTTGCTCTCAGCTTTTGCAAGTTACTTTCAGTTGCTGTCAATTGCTCTTAGTAACTGGCATGTCCTGCCAATAGATCTAAATTACTGACAGTTTACTGCCAATAGCTCTAAATTACTGCCAGTTACATTCAGGCGTTGCCACTTGTAGAGTTAATTAACTGGATCTGCGTAGATGATGATCATTTAACTAAACGATTGCATTCAATCATTTCCCATCAGTTGCAAGCAGAAGATGAAAATCCAGCTGCTCTAAGGCCTAGCGTACATCGACCTTACCCCTGAATACAACTGGTTTAGATGTATGGAGGTATAACGTTGCCAATATTGTCGATTGTGTTGCAACGTAAAAATACCATTGTCGTTATTACAAATTGCATTTGTCAATGCTGCAAAGTACAATTGTCGATGTGTAAAAATGCAAAATGTATAAGTATACTCAACAATCCAATGAAATGTCACACGAATGCAGCTAAAAATTTACTCTTTGCATTATGCATTTTGAATTAGGCACTTTTGCATTATACATTCTGCATTAGTCACTTTGCATTACGTACTCTGCATTATCAAACCTTGCAGAATAGACTTCTACACAATAGAACATATACCTTATATGGAATGATGACGTATATTCATTTGCATACGTAAAAAGCGGCGGAAATGTAGTAAATGTACGGAAATTAATTAATATGCATGCGCATTGATACAAGTTCTTTTTGACATTTAAAGATGGGGTCTCCTTTAAAGATAAATATCTCTGTATTATTTCAATTTGAGTTATTGCTACCTGTATTGGTTCAAGGGTGCTCATTGGTAGTCTGGTTTCTAGGGAGCCCCTCTAGAAAATTTTAAAAAATTACTCCTTGAAACGTTATTATCTAACAAATTTAAGGTTTATTTTCTAAGGGACTGAAATTGCAGTACTACAAGAAGAAAAGGTCAGGAATAAGACGCCTGGAAACACAATTCTGAAATTTCTAAGGGACCTAACCTTCACAATTTGGAGTACTGGACGCCTGTAAGCGCATTTTCTCCCAACCCCATTCTGATACTTAAATTCAACGGGAAATGTCAGGAAATGTTTATGGGCATCTTAATTCTTAATTATAAATTTTTCTTCTGGTGACATTGCTGTCACTATACAAATAAAACTTAAATTCGCCAAAAAATGTCAGTAAATTGCGTTCGATCGCGTCTAGTCCTCAAAATTGTCTAAATCTGTCTCTCAGATATTTCAGAAATTTGCATTTCCAGGTGTCTTATTCCTAACATTTTCTTCTTGTGATCCCCTATACAAATAAACCTTAAATTCGTCAGCAAATAACGTTTCAGAGAGTTTCTTTTTTAATATTCTAGAGGGGGTTACACTCCATCCTTGAAGCAATAACTAAATAGAGTTTAACCACTGCAAAGCTTAAAAATTCACAAAGTTTTCGAGGACGTTTGCACCCCCCCCCCCCCCCCCCATTCCATTTTTTAGAAGAACTTGAGCCTAGATTTCTATATTTAAAATAATATTACAAATTATTAACTATCAATTTGAAATAATTCCCAAGAATCCAAATTTGAAATAAGACAGAGATATTTATCTTTAAGGGAGAACTCGTCTTTAAGTGCCAACAAGGACATGTATCAATGCGCATGCATATTTATTAGTTTCCGTACATATCCGCCGTTTTTTCCGTATGCAAATGAATATACGTCATCATTCCATATAAGGTATATGTTCTATTGTGTAAAAGTCTATTCTGCATGGTTTGATAATACAAAGTGCGTAATGCAAAGTGACTAATGCAGAATGTATAATGCAAAAGTGCCTAATGCAAAATGCATAATGCAAAGAGTAAATTGTTAGCTGCATTTCATTGGATTGTTGAGTATACTTATACATTTTGCATTTTTACACATCGACAATTGTACTTTGCAGCATTGACAAATGCATTTTGTAATTACGACCTTGCATCTGTTTTGTGTTAAGTTCTAAGCGAGCGCACATCAACCAGTGTCTCGACAGCCACTGACAGATAACTGTATGTTGTTTGTCATTTATCCGACAGGCGGCACTTAAAGTCATGTGACTTATTCGATGGCCTTTGCTCATTCCGAGTCCCAGAAAGTGGCAACAGTGCGCACATCGGGTATCTGAGACTAATCAGTCGCCAAATAGTAGAACATGTACAACTCGCTGGAACCAGCTATTATCTGTTTACTTTCAGTGGTAACACTGCGTACATCGACTTCAACTGGCGACTGGTTTGTGTCAGCCAGATTCTTTCAGTCGCCAATAACTTCCTTACCACTAGTTGTATTCGGTGGTAAGGTCGATGTATTTGAGCCTTAATGTTCCTTCTTTAGCCACAAGGTCGATCTGACTTTTTAATAATCTGTAGTAGGCGGCTATTGTGAATAGAATGCTGACTATGTAGGAATCAATATCGTATCTTTTGTCCATATTATGCCTCCACTCCATACACGCTACGAATCCCGCGAATAGCTACGAATAGGTGAATCTTAGGATTCTTGGAAATTCGTGGCAATTCGTGGAAATTCGTGAGGATTCGTTGACTTTCGAAAATCAATTTTCAAAATCGTCACGTTCTACGATTCTGGTACGATAGAGTTAAGAATAGTCGTGCGATTCGGTTCCAATCGTTAAAATATTGTCAAGAATGCACTGCGTTTTACAAGAATCGATTACAACTACTTCAAGACTATTCGTGATAATTCCCCCTCTTTAAATTCGTGGTCAAAACTTTGGACGGGATCAAAATGTTGTGTACGAATTTCAGATGACTCAAGAATTGGAAGAACTGACTACGAATATATATCAATCGGAAAAGAATTTCCCGAAGTGATTACGAATCCAAAATATGATCAAATTCAAGGCTCAAAATGTTTGCTACGAATTCCCGATAGCACAAGAATTAAAAGAACTTGAGAGGGCATTAGATTTTTTTTAATATTCATAATACAAAATTAATAAAGATTATCTATGATTAAAGCATTTTCCACGACAAAATAACAAATTTCTAACAATAGCTTAAACAGGTATTATAGAATTGAAATTCTATACAATAATGAGAGCTTATATTTCACTCGTTATTTTTTTTTCTCAAAATGTGCATAAACAGCATGAGCTTAAAGGGATAATATGTTCATTATCGAACCTTGAAATCTTTTGCTTATCTAATCCGTAATAGTGTTCGCAACTCACCCTCGAAGTTTAGGCATTCAAATTCCCATGTATCCATAATAGTCAAAGTCAAAAGTCAAAAATACGACTCGTATTTCATTGAGACTGCATTTTGTAGAAAACACATACACAGAAATTGAAAAATAAATTAATGTTTAGGTACTTTGAAGTATTGAAGGAATTGTAAGATTTTTTGGTAGTTCAATGGATTCTGAAGGCTATTTACATATATTCAAGGCCCAAATCGACCCTCGAAAATGCTGAACATTCCCCTTTAATAAAAGAACTATCTACGAATAGGAAACAAACGCGTCGAACAAATGATCTTAAAATTTAATTTTTGGTTTGGGTGAGATATTTTTCATTTTTACCCTTAGATACGGCTTATGTGTATGCGAAACACCAATTTTTCCTAATCCTTAATACCGACATTATGTTTTAGTGGAATAAGAAGGGGATATTATACAACAATAAAGGTTCTTGGCGAATTAACTTGGATTTTGTGAACGCAAAAGTGAGTTATAGTATATATTTGTACATCTCGTTGTTATGATGTTTGATAATAAGTACACTGAATTCAAATAAATAACCAAAAGCTTAAAGCAACACCACCTCTTAAAATGAACAAGAAAATAATATCTCAAACTTGGCCAATCTGTTGTATACATGTAGTAATGACAGCAGACAAGTTGCCTAGAGAATATAAACTACATTCATATAAACTTATTCACCAAGTTCCACATTGCAGATGCTTTTTTGCTCTTAAGCCATACTTAAAAAACAGGCAAATTTTAGCGTTTATGTTGCTGGTGTGTGATTACTAAATGTTAAACTAAGAAAGTGTTGCAGCTGTAAGAAACTTAAGATTATACATCGTTGATTGACACATAATTAACGTTTCCACAGTATAAATTATAACTCTAATTAATCATCTCTTAACTTCCAAAGTTCCTAAATTCTGAAGTTAAGGGAGACTCCAAATTTTGCCCTGGAGTAAAGAAATGGGTACACCATGGACAATTTATCTATCTGGGCCAAAGAAAGTTGGTGACGCCGAGCAACATTCAGCTCAAAGGGGGAAAAACGGTTGGTTAGGTTGTTCGACGAGGATTGGATTTGAATACTACACACAATACAAACACAACGACTCAAATCGATAATCCTCTAGCTTTAAATTGTTTTGCAACTGATAAGCCTGGATCTTTAGAAAAAAAAACCATAAGATCAATTGGCTCAAGTTTTACTAATTATTTCTATTTATGGGTTTGTTTTGATGATATATGAATTCAAGTGTAATTCGTTAAAATGATACGGTATTAACAGAATCTATATCTTGTCATCTGTCATTACTGCGAGTTACAGTGACAGTAGTATTTACTTCTAATTAGACATTACTATCTGACCACATGAGTAATTTCAAAGTTTGGGTTGGTTAGGTGTGAGTGCTGTTGATGGTGTCTTTCCAGAACCTAAAACACCATGTCAGGTCGTAAAACCAAGTGTTTGTGGGGGTTGTTACCTGAAAGCAAAAACACAGCTGTTAACACCCGATATAGCACTGGAGAATCTCCATCTCATACCCATTCTATTTTTGGTATCAGATTACCAATCTGAGCAGTAACACCAACTTTGAAATCAGTCAGGTGTTCACTCCTATGGGTTTGGTGTTAACACTTATAGAATGTCCTTTAATTTCATGACAACAAACACTTTAGTGTTGAGATAGTGTCAGATTTCTAAAAACGCCATCTTTGAATTGGGTTTGAACCAACTTTAACATCCATTGAGTTCTTAATTGATCTTTTTTTTTCTCATGTCACAATATATGATTGTCTTTTGCGTGATATTTGTCTAGAATTCCTCCGGATCCACGGATATAAGGTTTTTGAAATTTTCTATTTGAAATATACATTTTTATACGCCCACATGAAATGTGGAGCGTATATTGCCGTCACCCATGTCGGTCCGTCCACAATTGCTCGTTAACACTCTACAAGTCACAATTCTTTACGGATTTTGACTAAACTTACTGAAATTGTTTATTATCACCCAAGGATGAACCCTATTGAAAATTAGAAGAATTGAAAAATATTTCATGGGTTATTGCCCTTGTTAACTTGTAGTTGTAAACACTAAAAAATCGTTCAATTTTGTAAACATTCTTGATGGCACGGTTTTCGACAGATGTTTCCTTTACTGATAGTTCTTGTCGACCTCCCGGACGACTTGGCTGCCATTACAAAAGTGGGCGTATTACGATGGGGCATCGCTATTTTTGGGCTTTCTGTCGGTTACTACGCTTGCTAATGATTTGTTCATATGAGGATGAGGAAGTTATATCACAATACATGTAACTATTCGTTTATGACATTTTGGGAAGGTTTGATTTTTAGAATAAGTTATGCATATACAGGTTCAATTGGCACATACTTTTAAAATGAGAATGTTGATGTTATTTTTTGAAATATTTAAATGGGACGAAACTATTTAGAGACAGTTTTATGTATAATAATATTATGTATGGATTAGCTGGCCATGTCATTGAAGTTATATCAGGCAATACTTGGTCAGAGGAAGTTCGTTCTAAAATCCTGGTGCCATTGGGTATGTCCAAAACAAAGATTATTGGCGAACCTGGAACAACAACCGATCCTAATTGTTATCCTAAATCTTATGTCTTTGCAGGAAAGGAGCGAATACTTTCAACTCCCGGTTTAAACTAGTAAGTTATTCAATTATCAGTGTTAAAATCTCAAACGACAAAATGATAGACGATACTGCGTTCGCTTCAACTTTGCATCAGTGACAATGATCAATAAAAATAGTAACACCTGCAAAATGACTCTCAGTCGTCTTGCAGATTTTGAGGGCATCTGGTAAAATCATAGATTTTCCTATCATCCGTTGGATCTTGCTAACTTGAGTACACCGACTTTAAATTCGCGGTTGCAGAACGTATTCTACATTTGACCTTATGACCAAGACCAAACTGCTTCAGCAGTCAGGTCAAAATCTGCCCCAATACAATTCAGTGCCGTTGTTCTTGGTATCGGCAAGAACTTTTAGGATAGGTAACCCATGAGTGTAAACTTTATCCAAGAGCTAAGACCAGGAGTGCCGAAAAGAAACATCCATGCAATTAGAAGCTGACTTTATGTCATTTTAGACAATCAATTGAATAAGTCAAATCTCATTTGCTTATCATTTGATTTTTGTCCTTTTCAACCAGCAGCAGCAATAGCTTCGTCGTCAGAAGATATGGTGAAATACATACAGTTCATATTGAATAAAGGGAACACAACTGATGGTAAGACGGTAGCTGATTGGAAGAATCTGGCAAATCTCTTTAAACCATACACCACCATAGAGTGGACCAAAGCAACTTTTCCAATATCTGATGTCGACTCCGGGTATGGATTTGGTTGGTTTATATCAAATCATCAAGGTAGGATGAAATTGCATTTTTAATCCTATTCATTTGGGCTAATGAAGATGCCCTATGCGAAACCAGGACCAGGGTATATGTCATCTCGAACTTTCGAAGTGATATTTTCATACATTTTCGACCAATTGCTTGGAAATGAACCGTGGTTGAATAAAACGACCTCTTGTACGTTCCCGATGCCGTGGATGGCGGAATATACCAGTCCTGAAGTAAACGACATCATAATGAACCAGTGAGTAATGCAGAGCAGTTTGTTGGCAGATACGGTCATCGGATATTCGGATATATTGACGTAACGTGGGGAAATGATACTCTCAATTTCAAATCGGGGAGAATGGACGGGGTTTTGAAACCCACACAACAAACGAACATATTCAGACTAAAGATTTCCGGAGATCAGAGAGCTACATTGGATTTGTTAGAAGTCAAATTTAGCAGGAAAAACGATGGGGTATATCAAGATGTTCAAATAACGCTCATTGTTACCCAGAAGTACACGTACACTCGAGGCATAGATTTCGAAACGACAACAGGGGTCTGCACGAATCAGATGTTCTTGACCTGTTCCAGTTCTGTTCTGAACAAGCTTTCGAGTAATTCTGGAATTGTTCTGGATAGGAAGTGGAAATCTCTGTACAGAACTAAAATCTGAGTAGTTCTAGACAGGTTCTGGACAGGAAGTGACTGCTATATCTGCACTAAAAACGGTTGCGACATTTGCCGCCATCTTGATTTCGTCACTGTTCCAGCTGCACCACCTCGCTACTTTGGACAGAAATTCTTTGTCCGGAACAGTGTTCCAGTTCACTCAAATCCAGTTCCGACAGTTCTGGCTCTGCACAATGATTCGTGCAAACCCCAGATGGCCATATCAATGTTGCATCAACGATTATTGGCCAATTGATGTATACAGTTCTTATAGGTCTTACGACCCTCTTCTTATTGAAATAATAGATTAAGAAGATTTGCTAGTTAAATTTTAATATGTGAATTGATGGGGAATGGTGTAACTACAAGAGTGTTTGCTTATAAAATATTTGCCTACAGCTGACGAAATACTCTGGTTAAGAAATATCTGAAGGCTGGTGGTAGACGGGGTCTTGGATTGTCTTTGGGGACCTTTTTGACGGCAACAGAACTAACTCATAGACTACCTTAAATGAGTTCAACAATTATGTTGTGCATGCTGTAAAATTAGGTTGGATTCGGCTCGTGGCTATGGGTATGACCGTTTGACGGATGACGTTGACATCATCCTATCATTATCACATGTCATGTTTTTGCATATTTTAAACACATATATTATTATACAATTGCTAAATATGAACCCACAAAAATACTGAAAAAGTCAATGCACGAACACATTCTCAGAGTGGTATCATGTGCTTAGGACGATTTCGTGTAGGCTTACACACGCTCTGAAGAATTATATTCTAAAAATAAAACATTATTCGGGACCTTGGCTTGAACCCCAGTTTAGAGAGGATCTTAGTTAATTGGCTATTTATATTTATCTACTCTCTTCGTGTTCTGTATAGTCTAACTCGAGTTTCCATAGTAACGGGAATAGTAATACATTACATCGATCTGCTATATCGTACACATAAACCGCCATGATGGAAGTGGTTATACTGTTTTCATTGAATAACTTAGTTTATTTCTGAGTTCGCTCTCACATTTCATAATGGCAGGTATTATTGAGCATATCAAATCAAAAATCAAGTAAGTTGAGATCATTATTTCCATGTTTCGCGTCTTAGAATAGTACTTAAACGCATGCTTTATCTTTAAGAACATCGAATATATATACTAGTATATATGAAGTGGTAGGCCTAATATATGACTGACAATAAATGGGTGTTTGAAAACATTCTTATTCGTGAACTGTTCTAAGCTATATATAAGTATAGGCATAGTAAATTAGTCAATAAACTGAATTAAGGTACTGTAGTCATGGTTTGTTTACACTACTGATGGCCATGAAACTGGTAATTACTAAAAGAAGTGTTGCAACAGCATGGAAGCCTGTCAGTGGTCATTTAAGACTCTCGCCATTGAGAAACGTGAATAAAAGACTTAATAAATAAGTCGATAAGAAGAATGATGGGACGGCTGTCGATGGTTTCTTACAAAATGATAGCCATGAAATACTGTCTTTATATGATTTATAAAATGTAATGCTACAAGAGTATAGAAGCCTGTAGTTGTAATTGGCTACTCTCTTTCAATATGTACGCAAAAAAAGAAAAAAGCTAGGCTTTTTAAAAATCCAAGATGTCCTCAATTGTCTTCCATAAAACAGTACCAACAGGGCTTCAATTGCCTTTGCGTATATTTTATCGTAATTGAAGATTATTTTACCAGGACATTAGCATTATATGGCCTTCCCATTTACCAGTCTAAAAATTTATATTTTATTTTTCCAGAGGCGAAATCACATCACCAAAAGCCATCAAATTTAGTTTGGATTTAGTAAGTTTATCCATCGATCATGTCCATTTACTTGAAGAGATTAGCAAAAGAACCGTATTGTTGGAAGGCCCATTGGTGTACAGAGCAATGCAGAGATACGAACAGTTATGGCTTCCACTCGCTGCCGAATATCACCAGCAAATCTTAGCAGCTCCAATTGATATAGAATGGATCTGGCACTGCCACATGCTTGCTCCGGTACCGTACCACAGAGATTGCGAAAACGTTGTCGGTAGGTCTATCAACCATCAACTATTGGATGGCAGAAAAAGAATCAAGGCTTTGGAGATTTCCAAAGGTCTGTGGAACAAAAAGTATCCCGATGAAGCTTTCGACATCCCTCTGAATGGCGAAGGAGTACCGCCTGATTTTACATATCAATCTATAGGACTATCTTACGATCTGGCAGCAGCTGTGTCCAGACAAAGACACTTCTGTTATCAAGTTAGTCTTCCACATTTCAAAGACACTAAATATCTAGAAAGCAGTGTCATGCGGTACAAAAAGTATCTGTACTTAAAGAAAATTAATCCTGAAGCGTTTTTAGTACCGTGTTACGACATTGACCTGATCTGGCACACTCATCAATTACACCCATTTATATACCGAGACGAAACAACCAAACTCCTTGGCAAAATCTTCCAACACGACGATTCAGTTAATGAGCGTCATCCTGGTTCAAGACTTAACAAGGCTGATGCTTTCACCAGAACAAAGTGGAAGAGCCAATACAACGAAAACTTTGCAAATTTTGGTGCCATGTTTCGTGGTGATCTTCCATTGAACAAACTAACCATGGTGTCTCCTGGAGATACATACGGGTTTTCGACCAAATCAGCGTGGATTGACATTCATAAGGTGAAAGTAGATGGATTGGATGGAAACATTGATAAAACAAAAGTTAAAATATATTTCGCATGTAATCTAACCAAAGGACCTAAATTGACCACCATTAAAGGTCTTCAAAGGGAATGGAACGACCACGAAAAGGACCATATTAAGTTCGAATTTGACACTAAGCAATTTAATCAGTTAAAAGTAGCAATTTCGCAGCATGATGGAACATGTATATCCTGTTTTGGACAATATGATGACATTGCTTCCGCATATTATGATTTCCTACCAGTGTTGGAAGGAACTGGCACTCGAGGACTTGAATTCTCAGAGGAACTCACTGTTAACACCAACACTCACGGTACGCTCAAAGTTCATCTACATGGCTTCATACAACCACCAACAATGGGAAAGTGTCTGTTGTTTTTACAAAAAGGGCGCTACGATCAATGTAATATGCCTCTTAATTCAGAAAGACTTTGGGGGCCAATACCGTTACCTAAACCTTACAATAACATGGACGAAAATAAATGCAGTGTGGCCAGTCATGTGTAAGTATAGAAAGCACAATATATTTATAACTTTGTTGTTATTTATTTTAATAAATATACCAAATACGCGATATTAGCTATGCGGAATCTAAAATCTTAAATATATACTACATAAAGTGTGGCTTCAAGAGATCGGACGTTAATATGCCCTTGCTTGTTTTGTAGTGGTGGGTGTCACAGCACAAATCAGTCCATGCTTACACCTTTTGAAGCACTGGTACCTGTACTTCTCTTTTGAGACTACTACGCAACTATGCTCTCGATTTTGCAATGCTTTGATCTAGCGTAATTGTATTGCAATTATTATATTCAAATAATGGTTTGAAATATTTATTTTTAGATTATCAAATCATACGGGAAGATTAATATTTACATGTCGAGTGATACACTGTCCAGATATATTCATGTCAGCGGTACATATATTCTACCAAGATGGTATGGCTGCTGTGGCTCATTTGATTGGTTCTGATCAGCTACCATTACCCTCACAGGTATATTTGACAGCCATGTCCTTTTTCAGGCTTCACATAAAATCTTTCTTCCAATTTTGTCTGAGGATGGTATTCCTTATTGTAATATTCAAAATTTATGGCAACTTCTTTACGATAAATGCTTTGGGGAACCCAATTTTAGAATGCTTAAAAGAAGTTTTAATATTGTTGATGCTTTCAAACCATTTACAGACATCCTTTTCACATTTTCAGTTTCTTTTATTAATATGTGGTTGAAAATTCAATATTGGATGTTACTAAATATAACTTTTGATATTGCATGTTATTGCATGTTGTTTCAGGTTCGAGATCCTAATAAGTCCATAACATTGGACCCTAAAAAGGGCGAGCGTGCTGTTTTGATAAAGAACCATAAAGGAGACTGGGGAATCGTTATCGGTGTATGGACTGGATTTCGAAAGGGCAGAGCCGGCATAGCAGGTTGGTCTTTACTGGCAGTTTTTCCAAAATTAGTTACCTGACTCTCCAAGTATATAGGGAGGTCAAGTTGACAACATCAAGCCCTGAGAGGCATCAGATGATCACAATTGATGGCCAGGGCAAAATATTCCAAACTCAAAAATCCTCAAATTGACGTACGAAGAATATCAAAGATAAACTTTTTCAACGTTATAAGTATAGTATCTGTCTAGATATTGTTAGTTTTTAAAAGGGTTAAAAGTTTAAAGGGTTATATTTATTTTTCAGAAAGCTAATTTCACAGGATCGGGTGAACAATGAAGTTTACTTTGTGTTTTCAGGTACCTCAACAAGAGTTGCTGTCAAAGGTCGTAAGGGGTCACCAGGATATTTAAAAATAACCTTCCGAAAATTATCAACAGGCAAGGTCTCGGAATTATCCTTACCGTACCTTCAAAAATTATACAATTTTACATTTGGTGATATTTCAGTGAATCTAAGTTGTGGGGCCATCGGAATATCACCCGACGCAAATGAAGTGGCCGAGAACTTAGCTTTGACCTTCTCGATAGCTCTTCTTCACGTTCTGTGCATCCCTCGACCCATTGGTTGGGAACCCGGCAAACCAACCAAACCCGATCACAAGATAGTAGGAAACAAAACAGTGAATTACATCCCTTCCGATGATTTAGCTCTGATCATGGCAATGGGCCATTTGGAAAAAACTCCTTCTAATTTCTATATGCGGAGGTACCATGGTGCTAACGCATGTAGTGGATGCGCTGGTGGAATGGAGGTGGGAGATGCTGAAGGTCTTGGTGATATGGGTGGTGAATGTTCAGCAGCTGTAGATGGAGATGCGGCTGGTTGTGGTGGTGGTGGTGGTTGCGGTGGTTGTGGTGGATGTGGAGGCTGCGGTGGTTGTGGTGGATGTGGCGGATGCGGTGGAGGTTGCGGCGGAGGATGCGGTGGTGGTTGTGGTGGGTGCGGTGGCTAAATGTTGTCTTCCACCAAAGACGTTATTTTACTCTACTTATATACTTATCATGCATGGATATATATATGCAAACATTTACTATTAAAGCAATACAACTGAGAATAAGAATATTTAAAACATAGCCAATAAGAGAATATACTCATCAATGAATTTACATGCTGTCCTGAGAAACAAAAGAGAATCCCTCAATAATTAGATAAATCTGTCAACCGAAGAAATTATATTTTGTACATAAAATAATATTAAAATATATTTCATCAGATTATACTGAATTAAAAAGTTATGACATCTTCATCAATAGGTAAATATTGTTGAATTAGCGAAAGTTTTATGGATTTTGGTCATGAACCTAAACCATTGTGGTCTGTTCGCTGCAGGGCCCTAGAGGTTCTTCTTATGGGCGAACGTAGGCCAATAACTACCATTCAACTGCCACCATCAAGAAGAATAACCATGATCACACCAAGTTTGGAAGAATGAAGAAGACTGAGTAACTCACGCCACACTACTCAGAGTCGAGTTTCACTGTCATGTCATTCGACCCGACCAGATCTTACAAATTCTCAAATTACCAAACCAACATCATAGTACTATCCGATTGAACCAATCAACTACCAACTACTACCACTACCAACAACTACCTAGTTTGTGATATCAGCTGCACTGTAAAAATTATTTATGTAATTTAACAGGAAATTCATGGCAGAAAAGTTGCCACGACAGCTAGTAAAATAACAAGAGAAATGTAGTTTTACATGTGGACTGTAATGGAAATAAACATACGTCATGTAAAAATACAGGCCACATGTTAAATAACATATCATTTGTAAATTTTCATATCATACATGTCTTGTTTTTCTACAAGATATTTCGGTTATTTTCCACTGTTCTCCTGTATAATCCCCGTGAGATAGTAAATTATTGTCCATCATTCCACGAATGTCCATGATGTACTATAGTCTGTTAATAAGCGTGGACATTGTAGGAAGTTTTGGATATATAAATACATGTAGTTTATTTTAATTATAAGGCATAACAATGTCGAGAGATGGACAGAACCAATTGCATAGTAGCATCGAGGTTTGCATATAATAGTTCATGCACATATTTCAAACTATTTTGAAGCACCTTTTGTACACATGCACTGTGTTTACTTTGAAATACATGTATTTCTAAACGGACAAATTTTTCACTGGTCTTCTAACATTTCCATTTAATTAGTAATTCACAAAAATCGTTATAAAACAGCCTTCATCACCATCTCTGAAATAATGAGAGAAAATAATTTTTAAATTTTCTGATATAAAAGCAGATTTACTTTTCAAACATTTCAATCTGTTGAACATCTTAAAAGTTAAAAGGGAAGTAAATCTCACATTTGCAGTGACATCAATCAATTCAGCATGGCATGAAAAACTAATAATAAACCGTAAACCAATAAATCTTTTTAGTTTCCATGTCTTAAGGAGGTGTTCTTAGTATACGAGAGAATAGGCCTGGTACAAAAAAATATACTTACTAACATGTCTTCCATTAACTCAAAACCGGCATACAAGTTCTCGATGACTGCATTCAAACTAAAACTGGCTTGAGAAAATTACGTCATACCGACCTTGAACCCAAGGACAGATAACTCTAATAATACCCTATTGTCCTGTTAATTTACAAATAATCGGTTGTTTTACTGGATTTTTCAGTGAATTAACATTATCTGCTCGGTTTTAAGTCCAGTTTCTACAAAACTGTTAATTAACCACGTATTTCGGTTATTTGACAGTCCTTTGTTTTTTACCGACGGGTTTGTACTTTTTTCACAGGATTTTCATGTGTTTTAACATATAATTTTTACAGTGTGCAGTTGGAAGCGAACGTTAACTTGTCATCTACAAACCAACCAGCGAACGCAGGCCTACCAAAAATAGCATTCTAACTTTAGGAATCCAAAATGTTGCGGACCATAGAATATATGGACTTAGGCTTATTTTTGATAAAATGTTCTTGCTTTCTATAATAATGTTTTAATCTAACCACAAACTTTTTACAAGTAGAACATTATATATTCATATTATTATTAATTCTTATATATTATGCATTGTTTAATATAAATGAATACATTTGTCGTGTGCCAATTCAGTATTAATTGTTGACGCTGGTGTTTTTAATCATAGTTTGTTGATTTTTAATATATTAGGCCTATTTTATATAAGTATAAGGCCGTTGTTTGTTGTTTTTTTGTTTTTGTCCTGCTTCATTTTATGATAAATGTACGGTAATATTTCTATAGTTTCTATGTGTCTGGCTTATTATTATAATGTTAAAGTATTAGTTCCTTCCATGGTCTGAGGACTAATTGTGGGAAAGGTCAGCAATCACAATTTCACCGAATCACCCCATCTGATTCAACCTGAAAATTATGAGTCTACGCATAGGCGTACGGGAGGGGGGAGCAGGGGGGGCGGTCACCCCCCCAAAATTTTCGGCTCCATCATATTCGGGCAAAATTCTCGACATATTCGGGCACTGAAAGTTCCCGAGTCTTCTTGGTTTTTTTTTTAGAAAAATACCCACTAATATTGCCGGGAACCGATTCCTGCCCGAATCCCTAGATTCTATTAAAGCAAAATACCCGAATATCGAGATATTCGTGTGGAAGCCTTGTGGGCTGGTGATATTTACCTTGGTTGTTCGGGCACTAAGGATTCATGGAGGCTTCGGATTTGATCACCGGGCATCGTCAAGGTCATCATCAAGCACCGAAATGAAATCGTTTTTGATGAATATTCTCTTGGAGTATCAAATTAGTAACCCTTCATGATCACTTTTGTGTATGAATTCCGACATTGTGAGCATATTTCATGTTTTTTTCTCATCCCTCTCGTCCAATAATCAACCCCCAATTATGTTTCAGAAGTCAGAATGCAACAGATTGAATGTAGATTTACAAAATTTTCTGGGGGAGGACCTCCCGCCCCCCTGCAGCGGGCTCGCGCCTTCAGCGCTTCTCGTAGTCGGGCTTGCCCCGACGCGGCTCCGCGTTCAGTAGAATTCGGGCAGAGTCCGAGATTCGGGCACAAATCTCTCCCGCACCCCCATTTTCAAAACCTCCCGTACGCCTATGAGTCTACGACCTTGTTCGCTATCCTCAGATATTCGGCTCCGACATAAATTGAGATGATGACCTACCTTTGGAATTTTTTCTTTGTACCCGACTTCAGTTAAGCAAATTACATAGTGACTTGAAGAAAAAAAAACAAGATATAAAAATTTGAATATCCTTAGCAATAATAGTCTAGTCAAAATCTTGTCTTCTGTGGATATTTCTTATCTGAAAATATTGTGCCCCATCAAATGCACAATAAATTATATTCATGGAGGATCACAGAGAGGACTCAAGTTATTTTCTGTAAAAAAAATATGTAATTTAGAAATAAAATTTTGTTTAAATCGGAGAGGACTCAAAGTGGTACTGTACAATTAGTAGTGGTCTGAAATCTTGAATTTTTTGCATACGAGTTATCTGCTCTTGGAAACAAAATGGACGCCAACTCTGCAGGAAAAAGAGGTGTTCCAAAATTAAGAGAGCTTTTAAGAAGACAGAGACGTGATTCTGAGGTAACTATTGTTTAAACTGATGCATACTATCATTGGGATTAGATTTACACCACTGGTTTAGAAAATTATGGATTACGATCGCGTGTATGTGTAGGTGATCGGTGACAGCCCGTTTGTTTACATTCTGATGACTGATACTGATAGATAGTGATACTGATAGGTATATAATAATAAGATGTTGTTATTGATTGACTAATTTGCTACTATTAACTGTCTTCGCAAATGTTTTGTAAATCGAATTATACCGATTATTTTATAAGAATTGGAATATCTAATAACTACTAATAAGTTAGTCAGATAAAATCATTTTCCTGACCCTGTTATCTTCTCAGTAAAGAATGTTCAAAATTGTAAAAATTCTAAAAACAGACACACGCTGATTCAATATTGGCAATACAAGAATTTTAGGGATTCTGACTTCATTCATGACTTGAGAAATTCGTCATTTTATGAAATAGAACAAGTAAATGACATTGAATCTGTTTTACCAGCTTTTTACGATATCATTCTTAAAGTCTTGAATAAACACGCCCCTATCAAAACCAGAGGAGTCAAGTACCCTACTCAACCGATGTGGTGTAATGATGAAATTAAAGCTGCTAGAAAGAAGCGTGATTATTACAAAATGATTGGAAATGAAACTCAATACAAACAATGGCGTAATAAAACTAAGAAATTAATAGATCAAGCTAAAACTGACCATGTTAAAGATATCATCGCTAATAAAAAAGACAATAAAACCATCTGGCAATATCTAAATTCTTTACAAGGAAAATCTTCTTTAGGCCCAAATTACCCACAAACTATCGAACATCTTGACTTAAACTTCTGACCCTACTCAAATAACTGAACTTATGAATGAATATTTCACTAACATTACTGACTCTATAAAGCCTCCTTATAAACCACTCCAAAAACCGAATATAATTAAAAATTACGTCAATAACAAAGTACCGGATGATGTTTTATTTGACCTACCTTTTATTTCAGTTACTGAAGTTTTAAGATATCTCAAAAACCTTGAACCACAAAAGGCAACAGGTTTGGATAATCTTGGCCCTAAAATTTAAAAATGTCAGCTGAAGTTATTTCAAGTTCACTTACACATATCATTAATTTGTGTGTAAATAAATGTATATTCCCAGATCAACTTAAAGAAGCTAAAATAGTACCAATATATAAAAAGGGTTCCAAAGAAAATATTTCAAATTATAGACCAATCTCCATTTTACCAACTATTTCTAAAATTTTTGAAAAGCATATATCTGTAAATATTAAATCTTTCTTTAATAATTTCAATTTATTTTATGTTAACCAATCAGGTTTCAGGGAACACCATTCTTGCTCTACAGCGCTTATTCGAATAACTGACCAATGGCTTGAAGCCTTAGATCACAGAAAATTAACAGGTGTTGTTTACCTAGATTTTAGTAAAGCTTTTGATCTTATTGACCACCAACTTCTCCTTGATAAACTTAGTTTATATAAATTTCATCCAAATTTATTACATTTAATCAAATCTTATTTATCGAATCGAAACCAAAAGGTTTGCCTTGGAAATTATCAATCCATACATCGGACATTAAAATGCGGTGTTCCTCAAGGATCCATCCTTGGACCTCTCTTATTTCTCATTTTCATAAATGATCTTCCATTTTTTACTAAAAACGTAATTTCTGAAATATTTGCTGATGATACTACCATACATTTTTCTGATAAAAAACTTGAATGTATTCAAAGTTGTCTGCAGGAAGATTTAGACATTATCAGCCAATGGTGCTATGATAATGGTATGGTTATCAACACCAATAAAACTAAAAGTATGCTGATAAAACCTAAAAGACACAATGATAAATACCTTTCTCTTACTATTCGTGACCAGATACTGGACAACGTCTCTGAAGCTACTTTACTTGGAATTACAATAGATGATCACTTAGACTGGGGAAATCATATTTCTAAGCTTCATTCACATGTTGCATCAAAAATATATCTTTTGAATAGAATTAAACCGAATTTATCGATAGAAACCCGAATTTTATTCTATAATGCTTATATATTGCCTCATTTAAACTATTGTAATATTGTTTGGGGTAATGCTTTTCAGAATAAACTTGACTTTCTATTTAAATTACAAAAACGTGCAGCGCGGAGTATCCTTGACACGAACTATGATACAAGATCGGCAGACTTGTTTTCTAAATTAAATTGACTAACTCTCGAACAACGAATTAAATACAACACTGGGATACTGACTTACAAAATTATGAATGGAAAATGTCCACAATACTTCCAAAATTACCTTTGTTTACAATCTTCAATTTCAACAACAACTCTCTGTCTACGTTCGGAAACAAAAAATTCATTACATCTCCAAAAATGTTGTACTGAGGCCATGAAAAAAACATTTAAATACAAGGCTAGTTTACTCTGGAATTCACTACCACAGATACTCAAACTATCTAATGATATAGGAAGTTTTAAAACAGGACTGAAAAGGGAGTTACAATCTTAATATGTTTTCATCTTAATGATTTTTAATATTTTTTCTTCCAATTTAATAATATACTTGTGTGAATATACCTCATATTCATTTTATTTTCATGTATAAATCACATTATCTTTTATTCATTTATTACCCTTCATATATCCTTGTACATCATTATATTCGTATGTACTCTTATAACATTATCTTTTTGTAAATATGTTTTTGTAGTTTTATATGTAGAAAGATCCCAGGGAAGATTGCCGTGTGCAACTGGGTATCTAATAAAGTTATTATTATTATTATTATTATAAAACCTGCCGTTGAGCGGGTCAACGTCAGGCTGCCATGCTGTATCATTTCATTGCGGAAATTCAAATCCTTTATTAAGCCCCTGTGTCCTTGAAAATGGGCACATCTCGATAGATTTTCTTAAAATATTAAATAAAAATGTAAATTAAATTATCTCCTAGCTCAATAAATACCTTTTATTTTGAACAAAAGTTTCCAAGCGAGAATTCTATCAGTTATGGCTGCCTTAAAGGCGGAGCTTACAGACTGTGAGCGAGTTATCTCTGGTTATATGTAAACTCCGCCCACATCCGCCAACTCTTCTGTCATGGAGTTAAAAAAAAAATGGCGATTCAAGTCGACCTGTGAGTGCATTAAATTATGTTTCGGCGTAAGACGGTACTTTTGGGAGATTCTTGTAAAATTTTTCAATTCCATCGATAAGAAAATTCTACGAAATTTCCGAAAAACGTAAATTTATAAAGGTAGGCCAATTCGTTAAGACCTGAGAGGTGTTCAAACACCGGGGATGAGCATCCCCGGAAAACCGTCAAAGAAAAGTATAGGACGGATACCCAACTACTACCATAATTAGTTAGTTGGGGATCCGTCCTATTAAAATCCATAGCGGTTGTCCGGGGATGAGGATTCCCGGTGTTTCAACGACTCTCAGGACTTAACGTTTTTTATTTCATTTCCTTATTCTGTCTGTGACATGTTTTGTTCTCTGCCATTATATGTACCGGTACCGTACCGGTAATGTATTATTAGTACCGTATATAAGCTGATCATATGGTACTGATATTATTTTGTAGACAATGTCTGATGTACCAGATATAGAATTTGTTTATGATGATGCTGATAAGTTAAATGTAGAAATATCAGGTAAGGTCGTAAAATTTTTAACTTTTTTAAACGTAGTAAGCTTACAGTAATTTTGTATATCGCGCCTAGGGCCTACAGACGGGTACAGTTAATTAAAAATTCAAAATCATTGCCTTCATCTTTGACTATGGAAACAAAATCCATATCACTGTTTCTGACAAGGAGTTGAACGTAAGTTTGGACAAAAGAAAAAAGCTTCTCTTCACATAAATATTGCTAATAATTGGTTCCATTAAAGCATAAGCTTATTCTTTGTTAATAATTTGAACAATTATTTTGAGAAAAAATTAATTTTTTTATTGGTAGAATTATACAGTTATACAGAAGAAGATGAATATTCTCAAAATCAGTGTTGTTTTGAAGAGTTGTTTCACAAACAAGGTAACTACCGGTACTAGAAAATTGGCAAGAAAAAAACCCTGTTTTTTGGAAGCATTGTGTACTAAAGCTTGTGTGTTTTGAAGAAGCCTTGACAGATAGAAATGATAATAGATTAGATTTATGTCCTGTGCCAGGGAAATTTCTCTCATATTGCATATTATTGCAGTCAACTTATTTAGACTAAAAGGAACAGAAAATTAAATTATTGTTTGTGTTGTAGGATTTGAGAAGTGGACAACTGTTAGTGAAGAAGACAGGAGAAAGTTTATAGTCTATCTACAGAATGAACTAGAGATAACAGATAGAAATAGAAGGAAGTCTGCTATTCAAGCTATATTATATCTTGTTCAAGGTACTTGTAACAATTTATTAAAGAGATTGTATAGTGATTTTCTAAACTTTGTATGTGTATCAGGGACACTGATCAAACAATTTGCGCCATTCCAATTTCCATTCTGACGTCTATGGTTCTTGCAATTCCACTAAAACTAACATGTTTTATGAATTCACCCCCACTGATCTTCATAAATATCAATAGTAGTTTCCGGTAGATCACTGTCAGTGACGTCATAAAACGCGTTAGTGTTAGTGGAATTGCAAGAACCACTGACGTCGGAATGGGAATTGGAATGCCGCAAATTGATGCTATCAGTGTCCATGTTACACAAACAAAGTTTAAAAAATCACTTTACAATCCCTTTAATGTGATGCAATGTTATGATATCATGTTAACAGCAGTGTGCTACAATAACTTAAAACTAAATATTAGTAATCTAAAAAAAAAAAAACAGTCATATAAAAAATCATTGCAACTTTGAATTTTATTTGCTTTTTTTTGCCTTTATCCCATACAGATCAGAGTAGTAGGCTGCCTTTCATGACAGAGTCATAATGTTTAAATCTTGTACATTGATGAAGTAATAAAAATCCATTCAAGCAAAACAATTCTGTTAATCAAAATCACATCCAAAACAATGGCAAAATTGAGAGCTATAGTTATATAGTACTGGATTACTCTAAAGAAAAGTACCCTCAGGTGTTTCGAAAAGAGTAAGCATGGTCTTAGCCGCCACTACTATATTGGTCAACATTATGGGATACAATCTGAAGATCAATTCATATCTGACTAAACAAATCAGTCAAGATGTTTCTAATGCCAAACCCACCCTATTATTGAGTATTTTGTATTTAAAGGTGTATTTGGGGAGTGTGACAATGAAGATAATCAAAATGAATGGTCGAGAAAAAATGTTCTCTTACTTTCTGATCAAGAATTGTTTATATCATTTGTTGAATTATTGGCCATGGAGATTGAGTAAGTATATTTTTATTATTGAGAAATCTTTTAATTTTCTGTTTTTTTCCAATTATAAGTGTTAATATCAATATCTGATGTTGAAGTCAAATGTAACTGAAATAACTTTTAGATTTGTTTACGTTACTATGTCTATGATAGAATAGAATGTGACTTTACCTATGATCATGTACATGTTATAGATGATGTTGGAAAAAATGTTAACACCGACTATTAATCGATAATTATAATCGATATTAGATTAGCTCAACTGGCAAAGCTAATATTATTTAGGTGATTTTCCTTGTGCATCCCGTGTATATATCATTTTTATGAGGAAGTATATTGTCGGCACCCCTGTCCGTCCGTCAACATTTGCTTGTAAACGCTCTAAAAACTAGAGTTTTTGACGGAATCAAATGAAATTTGATATGTGTATATATATATATTCATAAAACGAAGATCAAGTTCGAATTTGAGCTATTTTCGATTGTTACAAGCAGAGTTATTGCCCTTGCCCCAAATCTTAAATATGCTATTACTCTCTTAGTTTTCAACCGATTTTGATGAAACTTAAAATGGATGCTATTGGATCTAAATCGAAAGGTTTGAGAAAGTTGAGTTTTCTCCTGATTAAAATTAAAGCTTTTTCAAGATTTAGGCCTCTTTCATCAGTTTTGAGGAGTTTTCGCCCTTTAACCTCTATACAGTAAGTGCTTCTATCAACATCAATTGCTTGTAAACGCTCTAAAAATGGAATCTAATGAAATTCGGTTTGTATATTCATATTCAGAAAACAAAGATCAAGTTTGAATTTGAGCTTTTTTCGACCGTTAGTAGCAGAGTTATTGCCCTTGCCTCAAAGTCTTGAATATGCTATTACTATCTAAGTTTTTAACCGATTTTGTTGAAACTTAAAAAGGATGATATTGGACCTAAATCGAAAGGTTTGAGAAAGTTTAGTTTTATCCTGATTAAATTTAAGGCTTTTTTTTCGTTAGGCGTATATGGCCGTGGTCCACTATCTTATTAAATGCTAGAAGAGTAATTCATCTAGGACAACAAACAGTCTTTGGATACATTTAGAGATGAATATTTGTATATTTGTACCTTAAACTATGTGAGCATCCAAAAATTTTCCACTCGTGCCTTTGGCTCTCGCAGGTTTGGGACACCCACTTTATAAAATTCCTAAATCTGTCACTGGCATCTGCTTCATTCTAAAAAGCGCTATATTTTATGATGAATACTCACGCTAAGCTTATAAATCATTTATTTGTTGACAGGAATCAAACTGCTGCCTCTGCTGCTCTAAGAAAACCAGCAGTTTCAATATCAGACAGTAAAGAATTAAGGTAGGCCTTTTATGCTCTCTGGGCAATCAGATAATAAAAATTGGTCTTGAATAACTTCTAACTTATTGAAAGATGTACTAGAAGGAATAAGGTTACCCATAGAAAAGAAACAAAACAATATACATAATTATATATTTTCAGATTAATTATATTGTATATTTTTAATATATTGTACACCATGGTAAAAAGAATAATAATTATATATTTTCAGATTAATTTTAAATATATTGTACACCATGGTAGAAAGGATAATAATTATATATTTTCAGATTAATTTTAAATATATTGTACACCATGGTAGAAAGGATAATAATTATATATTTTCAGATTAATTTTAAATATATTGTACACCATGGTAGAAAGAATAATAATTATATATTTTCAGATTAATTTTAAATATATTGTACACCATGGTAGAAAGAATAATAATTAGATATTTTCAGATTAATTTTAAATATATTGTACACCATGGTAGAAAGAATAATAATTATATATTTTCAGATTAATTTTAAATATATTGTACACCATGGTAGAAAGGATGAGAGTGATTGAACCCACAGAAACAGAAGAAGAAAGAATAATCAGAGAAAATTTTATAGCAGATTTAAGTAAGTTAATCCGGATGAATTTAAATCACAAAAATTGTTAAACTAATGCTTATTGGATGGATATGTGGGCTAGATTCTATAATTGTTATATACACCTGTGCTCTTAATAAATAAGTAAGCCACTTACAGAAAATTTAGCCAGTGCTGATTAGATGAAAAAGTTGGTTAGGTTTTTTGTTCTTAAGACAATTGAGTTATTATTGTTTTATTAACATCAACTTTTAAAATATTTTCAAAAGTTTTATGCCATTAGCGTATACCCATTTTCAACCTACAAGTACTGTGTGTTTTCAGATCAACCTATTATTGGTGAAGACCCACTAGCTATAACATTGTTTTCCATGGTAACCAGATTTTGTAGTGGTAGTGCACCACATTTTCCTATGAAGAAAGTTCTTCTGTTGCTATGGAAAGTTGCTTTGGTAAGAAATTTTTCAATATTAATTGCCACCTTTTTGTATTTTCTGAATTATTTGAGATCTGGATTCAACCCAGTTTCTATCTTGACAGTGTTGAAGGTAGGATCCCTTAAATCGCAAAAAGATGTGCAGATCCTTATTTCCAGGGCTGTTGATTTGGCTATATTTGCCGTCTGAGTCAAGGCTCAAACGGACATCAAGTATAGGCTACCGACTACATGTTTTTCCGTGCTAAAATGCCTGTGATGACAACTCACTAATAAGATACAAATTTCACTCGTGCCAAACTGAAGCTGCTGAAAATAAATCATGTGATTTATAAATTTTCCAACAATAATTATTAGGATTATCCACCAATTAATGTGGAAGCAACGGAGGCATGGTATCTTTGATGACCATATTTTCATTTTGTTGACAGTTGTCACTAGGTGGTTTAAGAAATCTTCAAGATGAGAAGAACAGAGTTAGAGGTGAACATGAATTACCTCCCCTACCAGAAGATATGTATGAGGTGTGTAAGAATATGAGAGCCTCGTCACCACCTGCGTCTGCTGCTGACCTGATTGAGCAACAAGCTCCACGACGAGGAACCCGGGCTGGAAAGAGGGTGAGTATAGAGTTAGGTGTTAATGTCAGTTATCACTGTCCTGTTTTACTGTATCTAGCTTCTGTTTTCTGTCGGTATATCTCTGGATTTTTCAATCTGAATTTTCCCGACTTTTCAGCCCAAATTTTCCCTATCAGTCAAGCAAATCTGAGGGGCTGATATGGAAAAATATTGTCTTTAAATGACATTCAGCAATTGTAAGCCCAATATATAGACACAACTTTATGGAACAACAATCACTGGTTAAAGTTTTATGCAACGTTTTGACGTTTCCCCCAGGCACAGGATTGAAAAAATAATTCAAACTAATAATAATAGCTGAATGTATATATATATTTTTGCCTATCACTTTTATCATTATGTGCCTGAGGACGACGGGGGAAACATGTCAAACGTTGCATAAAACTTTAACCAGTGATTGTTATTCCATAAAGCTGTCTCTATGAACAAATGTCTTGTAATTTGGACAGGAACTATACGTCAAAGCACTGTGAGCAATGCTTCAAATTGTACACTTGGTATATCAATTAAGTATCCCCTTGTGTATTGTCATATTATTGTTCTGTACATTGATGTGTCATGCTAGCTTGTTCCCTCTTCTTACATCATTTAATTCATATGTATATGGACTTCATGATTGTAAAAAAGTTTTCAAAACTCCATGTGAATAAGGGACACTAATAGCATACACATACATGTATATAATTGTTTTACCCAAATTTTTCAAAACTGTCTTTGTACTTTCCGGTAAATTCAATTTTACCTATTACTTTTATTAGTATCAGATTCAAAATAGTCCTGGGGCCTTATTCTCGAAAACTTAAATTACAATGATTTAGTGTTTCAGTAATCTGATTGGACAATCACTAAAATTGATTTTAAATTCAGCTTTTTCATCCAATCAGATTGCTGTATTTCTTAAAATCTGGATTTTACCTAAGTTAAGTTTTCGAGAATAAGGCCCCTGATGATTAAGACTTCATAAAAATGCAAAATTGATTTTTTTTTTTTTACAAATTAGGAACGAAATTCACACAACTGTACTGTTGAAAAGTGCTGGATTATTCTTAGACTATCAGTACTTTTGTTAAAGCTGATTTCCAAATTCACACTAAATTTATCAGTAATATTTGATTACCATATTTACCAAATTTATCGGTAAAATTTAATTGACTGTCAAAAGTACAAAAGCAGAAAAATTCATTTTATGTTATCCCTCATTATCAAACCAACTCTTTTCTCCCTGTTCATCCCTTCCTATTTTCAAATTAAATGTTGAACATTTTTGTTGTTTCTTTCCACACTTTTGACTCAATTTTGAATGAAAGCATGAATTTGGATTTGATATGACATCATCACCTAATTGCACTTTATGCTTGTATTTAAATCTGTGTTCTATGCGTATAGTATAGTATTTTACAAGTTAAGCCTGGCGTATACCGACAAGGCAACTGGCAGACTCCGCTCATCTCAGCTTTAAGGCGCGCGTACACCGACATATAAGCGACTGAGAAGACCTGAGCGTTACCAGTCGCAACCATGCACAGTTGCGCGCTCACTGACATGGACTGGATTGTAATCAGTGAAGAACACGCTAAGAGACGCTTGAAATCATGTGACCCATCAAGATGGCTGCGCCATGGTGAGTCGTATTTATATGTAAATCTTAAACAATTTTACACTTTTTCAAGCTATATAAGAATGATATGTTATCAAGTGAATGGGATGATCGCACGAAACTCAGTAGGAAGACATTTCGGTGTACAAATTGGGTCACATGACCAAAATGAAATGACGAAATGCTTACTGCCAGTTGCAAGGACGCGCACATCGAAGAAGACAAGAGCAACTGGGTGTAACCAGTCACAAGAAAGTAGAACATGTGCAACTGACAGCAACTGAGCGATTACTTGTGTTCGGCCAGTGGTAAGGGGTCGCACATCGACTAAACTCGCAACCGATCAGTTACCCCTAGACGCTCTCAGTCTCTAGTAACTCGCTTGTGACTGGTTTCTTTCAGTTGTAAGGTCGGTGTACGCCAGGCTTTATTGTAATTCTCAGTGTAGGCCTATCTTTGTTGTGAATGTGTGTTACGTTTTTGGCTCAATGGGAAAATAATCCTGAAAATATATATGCCGCTCAAATTTCCCAATTGTTTGTGCTTGTGATTAGCTTACTTGTGTCAATTTCAATACTGTTAACATAGATCTACTAATGCATGCGAAATAGTTAAAGCATGCAATTAGCATTCAAATCAAATATTTAGATTTGTTCTAATAAGGAATGACTTAAAAGCACTAACAATAACATATAGTTATATAAGTTCTTGAAATGATTATGTCAGTACTCAGTATAGTCCAGCAAATACATTTGGGTACGTCTGGGATTATTTTAAATAGTGATGAACAAAAACGAACTTAATAAACACAAATATACATTGGGTGAGGTCAAATTCCGTGTTAGTGTAGAATTTGGACTGGGTCACATGCAAATATTTCCTTATTTGACTGATATTGAAAAACTATGTAAAAGATATACTGTTTTCACCTGTTCACACCCAATAGTACTATACATGTATTAACACAAAAATGAGCTCAAATGTTGTGTTATAATATGTGTTAGGGTTAACACTAACACGGAACGCTAACACAAGATTTGACCCTACCCAATGTACTGTACATTTGTGTATATAGACTGAAGTTGTTTTTTATTGACTTTCAAAAATGCTTTTAAAACAATTGGTGCACATTGAAAAAGAAAAGAAAATTTTGAAAATACCTTCACACAATTCCCCAGTCTACTTAGACGTCTGCCATTTTGTAATTGGTCGCTGATGGTTGAAGGTACCACCTAAAAATAAAGTGGACTAGTCAGTTTTGAGTCGACATAGCTGCACACAAATATTTTTACTGGACTACAATTTTTTAAATTGCCTGTTAGATTTTCATAGGTTTATAAATTGGCTATTCTAAACCATGTCAGAAAAAATGTAGTGGTCAAACATATTTTCTGTAGGTTATTAAGAATGTAATAGTATAGCAAAAGAATTGAAGTGACCGAGACAATATCTATCAATTAAAGAAACAATGAGAAAATTCATTATAAACCTGCCACAATTTCCCACAAAAGATTATCAAGACCAAAGATAACTTGATTGGTTGATTTGCAGAACAAACCTTTTCAGTAAATGTTGTCAGATCGAGATTGATCGAAGAAGCTCAAAAAAATTCAACAAAACTAAATTTAAAAAAAAACAATTTAAGCCAATTGTAGCCAGAGTTGTAAATCAAGAAAATTTAACCTTGACCTTGTTAATATCTTTTTAACAAATTTTTTTTCACCTTCGGAATGCCTAGTTGTTTTTTACAAAATTTTAAGCTTTTTATTGGCTCTTTAACACTTTTTTTCTCTTTCGCTCTCTTGCCTTCTTCTCTACGCCTTCCTATATTTACAACGGAAAACTAACAGAGTTTAGTCAAACAGAGTAGCTTGGATGACCCGTTTGAGAATGGTAATGGTGCAGAGAGAGATGATGACCTCATGAGAGATGTAGATGCTTTAAAATCAGAAAGTGATGAAGAGTTACCTCCCACTCCACCTAGACCTTCTACACCTTCTTTTGTTCAAAAGTCATTACCATGGAAACCAAAAGTCAGGTAAGTTCCAATGTATTAAATAAGAGAATTTATTTTTTAGTCATCCGTGTCAAATTCTACTGCAACGCTGTTTACCTAACAAGTTTTTGGCTATGAGGTTGGCTCAGCTGGTTGCATTAACTGCAGCTCAGTGCTAGTGATACAGGTCAGAAGGGGTTGACATAGAAGTAATGTCTGGATGGATAATAAACTGAAACACCGTCTTGCACTGTTTAAATCAATTTCATGTTAAAAACATCTTTTAAATGGTGGCTGCCATTGTTTCAAACAAATTTTACAGACAAAACTAATTTGACTTCTATTACGATTTTAAAATTGAATGCAATAATCTCCAGTTATTGAAAATAAGAACACTTAGGTTAGACAAAAAATCCAGTTTAGGCTTGATTTGATTTCACATAGGCTATATGCAATAACTGTCAGTGATACTTTTACTCTACACATTAATTGCAGACTCAAGGATTTAGAGATGTTTCTAGAATGTACCAGAAATAAATTTGTTGGTTTTCAAGTGAAGAATGATCATAATTCATTGGCTGGTTTACCTCAACCAATACATGAAGGTGTCAAAATCTTAAAACAGGTATTGTACACATATTTTTATATTTCAGCAACAATTTTTTCATAATTTGTTAATTTTTTTATAAAAAAAGAGTGAGGTGTGCATTATTTATGGGTAAATGTATTTTTCAAAATTTTTAGAGTGTGAATTATGTTAAAGTGTAAAATTTCTTTGTTAAAGTATAATACATATTTATTGTTTTTTTTTTCAGCATCTGTATATATCTTTATCTGAATTACAAATAAAACGAGAAGAAGAAATTGCTAAAAATCCTTTATCTAGAGTAAGTCATTTATGAATATTCATATTTTAATACATAACCTTTGATATTTGTTTGTTGTTTTAAACAACATTTTATTAATGTTAAATTCACATATGTACATAGTATAACCAGAGAGTATAGATAGACGAGAGTTGTCACTCCGTCAAATCTGCATTGCTGCCATTTTGTTAGCATGGACTGTGGCGCCATCTAGTAAACGAGTGTTCATCAATGACGTCTATAAATAGACGTCATTGATGTTCATGTAGATAGATAGTTAAAAGGCTTCAACCCAGCCGTATCAGCGTCAGTTATTGTTCAAATGCCAAGAAACTCCACATACATGCACTTTTTCCGGCAATATCCCACAAAAACATACATACAAAAATTTTGTTCCCGATTCGGGCAGGTAGGCCTACGCCTACGGGTCATGACAAAATTTATACGAAATAAAGCGTAATATGCAGGCCAAATGTTTCTCGAATAGTATTTACTATGGATTTGTTTTTACTTTGGTAATTTTCCAGATACCCTGAATTTGTTTTTGAAATAAATTTTGTCACAGATTTGGATTTATTTTGTTAATTTATCCTGACCCTTGCATCTGATCTAAAAATTACTTCTTCAAATTGTCCTTATTTCTTATTGTTTTTCCTCGCTTTGAAATAGTACCGATTAAACCTGCACGTAGGTTTTAAATGCGGGGGTCTGGCAAAATCAAGAACTAAAGCCAAAATCATACTAAATAAATTAGCTAAAACGGCAATTTTTTTTAAAATCGTTTTCCCCAAAATCTTTTCCACCCTTTTTATTCTCTCTCATTTACCCCAAGGAAGAACTTTCCCTGGTGTTATCCTTCCCCTGTC
Organism: Lottia scabra; assembly: GCA_029955415.1. Taxonomy (NCBI): domain Eukaryota; kingdom Metazoa; phylum Mollusca; class Gastropoda; family Lottiidae; genus Lottia; species Lottia scabra. The sequence continues at coordinate 1,283,556 of JARJEI010000036.1, forward strand.
ACAGTATAATATTGCTTTATTTTGTCGTCTCGCTATGTAATAGTACCTGCACGTCCTGTACGTAGGTTTTAAATACTAAAAAAAATGTCAAAAACAGCAAATTTTTAAAATTGTTTCCCCGGAAAAACTTCTTAGCCCCTTTTCTCTCTCTCTTTTGCCCCTATAGGAGTATAAAAACCGTCACAGGGGTTCTCCTTCCCCAGTTGCAGTAAAATATTGCTTTATTTTGTCGTCCATCTCTTGTATATAGTCCCGGTAAACCATGCACGTATGTTTTGAATGCAGGGGTCTAGGCAAATTCACGAAAAAAGGCAAATTCGTGTCTATAAAATTGTCAAAAACGGCAATTTTTTAAATCGTTTCCCAAAAAAACTTCTTTACCTCTTTTTTTTCTCTCTGATTTGTCCCATGGAAGAACCTTTCCCGGGTTCTCCTTCCCCAGTCTCAGTATAATTTTTCTTTATTTTGTCGTCCCTCTCCTACATATTATAGTCCCGGTAAACCATGCACGTATGTTTTGAATGCAGGGGTCTAGACAAATTCACGAAATAAAAGCAAAGTCATGTCTAAAAGATAGTGGACCACGGCCATATACGCCTAACGAAAAAGTCGAAGATGGAAAAAATTTAATCAGGAGAAAACTAAACTTTCTCAAACCTTTCGATTTAGGTCCAATAACATCCATTTTAAGTTTCATCAAAATCGGTTGAAAACTAAGAGAGTAATAGCATATTTAAGATTTGGGGCAAGGGCAATAACTCTGCTTGTAACGATCGAAAATAGCTCAAATTCGAACTTGATCTTCGTTTTCTGAATATATATACACATATCAAATTTCATTTGATTCCGTCAAAAACTCTAGTTTTTAGAGCGTTTACAAGCAAATGTTGATAGACGGACTGATGGATTTGGGGCAAGGGCAATAACTCTGCTTCTAACGATCGAAAAAAGCTCAAATTCGAACTTGATCTTCGTTTTATGAATATGTATACACATATCAAATTTCATTTGATTCCGTCAAAAACTCTAGTTTTTAGAGCGTTTACGAGCAAATGTTGACGGACGGACAGGGGTGACTACAATATACGTCCTCATAGAGAGATGAGGGCGTATAAAAATTGTCAAAAACGGCAAATTTTTATATCGGTTCCCCCAAAAACTTCTTCACCTCCTTTTTCTCTCTCATTTACCCCAAGGAGGACCCTTCCCCGGGTTTCCTTCCCCAGTCGCATTATACATATTCTTTATTTTGTCGTCCCTCTCCTATATATAGTCCATATAAACCATGCACGTATGTTTTAAATGCAGGGGTCTGGAAAAATTCTAAAAAAATTAATGTAAAAAAAACTTTTTTTGAAATCGTTTCCCCAACAAAAATTCTTTACTCCTTTTTTCTTTTTCATTTACCCCGGGGTTCTCCTTCCCCTCTCACAGAATAATAGTCTTGGGGCAAATAGCATTAAATAGCTGTAAAATTGTCTTTTTGTGATTATATTGGGTGGTACAAACGGCCTTTACTCTGATGCATGGGAGTAAGAACTGATATTTATTTGCCTATTTCAGGCAGAGTTTGCCGTTTCCAATAAACTTGATTCATTGAGTGAAAGTCAGGACAATTTATCTGTAGGCTAAGTCCTTGGTTTATTCCAGTATAAACGAAAACTTGTAAATCTAAGTTAAATAACCGTGTTGTAAAGCGAGTGAAGCACTGTATGTTACAGCACTGAAATCTATATGAACACTCTCCCACTAGATGGCGCCACAGTACATGGAAACAAAATGGCGCGAGCGAAGTGATCACTCTCGTCTATCTATACTCTCTGGTATAACTGAAGCAGAAATAATTGGTGCTTATTTGAATCTGTCTATTATTGGTTGGTTGTGTCCGTGGGAAAAATAAGCGCTATTTATTGGCTGGAATAATGAGACCTAGATTTACATGAGCTAACCAAAATTAAATTCCAAGACAACTATTGGTTCAAAGATACCAAACAAATGAAATGAAGCTATATAAGATTTGAACGACATGTAGAGGATGTAATGAAGATTGTTCTGTATATTTGTAGCCAGAGAAGGAAGTTGCCAATACACCAGCAGAATGTCTGTATCAAGTCATGTTACCAAATCTACCACAATATATGGCAAGTTGTACACAATATAATGTTTGCTTTTCTTACAAGTTATTTTGGTGATTTGTCTTCTGCAGCATATTTGTGGGGATGCAAATTAGCTGCATTACCATTTTTGTCAAAAGTATTATTTGGAATTTAATTTTAATCTTAAATCTTAATTTGTTTTCTTTGGTTTTTTTTTCATAATCAAACTTGATTGAAATTTTACAACCATATACATTGTACAAATTATATTGTATTGTTTACAGATTGCCCTGTTAAAATTATTATTAGCAGCTGCTCCTACATCTAAAGCTAAAACAGAATCTATAAATATACTAGCTGATGTACTGCCTGAAGAAATGCCGTAAGTAGTAGGACTAAATTATTAAATACCACTCTTACAAATTTGTTTTTTTTTTGGTGAAACTGATTTGAACTTTTGTTCAGGAAATTTACATATCAAAATTTGGATTCTGTGAAACCAAATATAGTATTGCAAACAAATTGGCCTTGTCATGGCATGCCAATATCATTTGGCTTTAAGGGATGGGTAATTGGGGTATTGTTAAGACAACATATAAGTCTTTTCCCAAAATATAATTCTTCACAATAGCATGTGTGCAATGATTGATATTTTTCAGTACAACAGTATTACAGTCAATGAAATTAGGTATAGATGTTAATAGACATAAAGAAATTATAGTCAAAGCTATCTCTGGGTTATTACTACTATTGTTAAAACATTTTAAACTTAACCATATATATCAGGTAAGTAATATTCAAATAATTTTTATTAGTCATCTGAGATTTTTTAAATAACAAAATATTCATCTGAGATTTTTTAAATAACAAAATAGTCATCTGAGATTTTTTAAATAACAAAATAGTCATCTGAGATTTTTTAAATAATAAATTAGTCATCTGAGATTTTTTAAATAACAAAATAGTCATCTGAGATTTTTTAAATAATGAAATAGTCATCTGAGATTTTTTAAATAACAAAATAGTCATCTGAGATTTTTTAGATAACAAATTAGTCATCTGAGATTTTTTAAATAACAAAATAGTCATCTGAGATTTTTTAAATAACAAAATAGTCATCTGAGATTATTTGAATAACAAAATAGTCATCTGAGATTTTTTAGATAACAAAATAGTCATCTGAGATTTTTTAAATAACAAAATAGTCATCTGAGATTTTTTAAATAACAAAATAGTCATCTGAGATTTTTTAAATAACAAAATAGTCATCTGAGATTTTTTAAATACCCGGTAACAAAATAGTCATCTGATATTTTTTAAATAACAAAATAGTCATCTGAGAATATTTAAATAACAAAATAGTCATCTGAGATTATTTAAATAACAAAATAATCATCTGAGATTTTTTAAATAACAAAATAGTCATCTGAGATTTTTTAAATAACAAAATAGTCATCTGAGATTTTTTAGATAACAAATTAGTCATCTGAAATTTTTGAATAACAAAATAGTCATCTGATATTATTTAAATAACAAAATAATCATCTGAGATTTTTTAAATAACAAAATAATCATCTGAGATTTTTTAAATAACAAAATAATCATCTGAGATTTTTTGAATAACAAAATAATCATCTGAGATTTTTTAAATAACAAAATAATCATCTGAGATTTTTTAAATAACAAAATAATCATCTGAGATTTTTTAAATAACAAAATAATCATCTGAGATTTTTTAGATAACAAAATAGTCATAAGAGTTTTTCTTTTTTTTGAATTAGTTTTAAATGACAAAATATTTATGAGTTTACTTGCAATACAAAAATAGCCATCTAAGTTTTTTGTTAAATACCAAAATATTCATCAGTATTTTTTATGTTCTTTTCTTATAGTTTGAATTTATGAGTCAACATCTAGTATTTGCTAATTGTATTCCACTGGTGCTTAAATTCTTCAATCAAAATATTCTGTCTTATGTTAGTGCTAAAAATAGGTAAGTCAATTCTTTTTGGTCAGAGGAATAGGCCAATAATTACAAAATCAATGTTGAATAACAAATGTGGTTACTGTATACTTTATAATTTCAAATATAATAGACACCTCTTCATACTAAGTAGGTTTAAGAAGGGACAAGTGATGAACTTTCAGAGATCATTGCCAAGTTATGAGAACCTAGGTTGTTATCCTATGTAGTTGTTTGTTTTTGATTATCTGAACCCGTGTTGTATTTTCAGTATACCAGTGTTAGACTTTCCTAGTTGTGTAACAGGAGATCAACCAGATTTAACAGCAGAAACTATGGTCAGTAGCACAATTTATACTAATGTAGATTTTGAAATTTATACTTCTATATAAGGGAGTGAAAATTTCCTTCGTACTCTGGACTGTGTGACTATGAGATCACAAAAAAAGAAAACATTCTTCAAAGATATTAGTTTTAATGGCAGATGGACCACATTTGAAAGTTTCCGCCACATGAACTGTAGACACAATTGTTCTATTTTTTCCTTAAATGTTTTGAAATACGGGACATGGCTGTATTTTGTAATGAAAATCTTTTGTTGAGAAGGTTTTAAACAGGGATCAGATTTTTATATTGGAAGTAGATGGTAGAAGAATATAATCTGTATTATCTTGAACTTCATAGATTTGAAGATATAAATGAGTTATTTTGAGCCATTATCCCACTAAAAACATCAGTCCCAATAATTTCTTGTGAATGTTAAATTTCAGGAAAATGGTGATAATCAAACTTTTTGTTGGCGAAATCTCTTTTCTTGTATTAATCTATTAAGAATATTAAATAAATTGACCAAATGGAAACATTCTAGAACTATGGTAAGAGAAATTATGTTGGAACTTTTGTGATAACAAGGTCATCAAAAACTTAATTTTAGAGCAATTGCAAGAACCACAGATGTCTGACTGAAAATTGGAATGGTGCATATTGAACCTATCAGTGTTTCTGATACACATAAAAAATTTCAAAACCTCTGTACAACCCCTTTTACTAAACATCTCTTCACAGAATCCACATAAGTCATCTTTTCTCATAATTCCAGTCAACCCAGCTGTAAATGGGTATGGATAATCTGGGAAAGATCAATGCCAAGGACCAGCTGGGAGAAAGGATCCACACGGAACCTAAGTTGTTATCCTTGTAAAATATAGATGTTTTCTTTCTTTCTTACATGGCTAATAATTTCTGGTATTTTTACGATAAAATGTTGGTGTTTCAGATGTTAGTAGTATTTAAATCAGCACCAATATTAAAACGAGCTCTTAAAGTCAAACATTCAATGATGCAGCTGTATATTCTGAAGTTGTTAAAAATGCAGACTAAATATCTTGGTAGACAATGGAGAAAGAGTAATATGAAGACCATGTCAGCCATTTACCAGAAAGTACGACATCGTCTTGGTGATGATTGGGCTTACGGCAATGGTAAGAAAATAACTATTTATAGATCTATAGGCAACAAGATATTCATGATCAAATGGTGGTTGTTGTGGTTAGGAGTTTGGATCTTGATTGGGGTGTGGAAGCCCAATGATCTTGAATAAATCATCTTCACTCATAATTTCTGTCGACCTAACTGTAAATGGATACAGATGATCCATGCAAGATCAGTGTCAAGAGATTTTTGGCCAAGGACCAGCTGGGAGAAAGGATCCTAGTGGAAACTTACGTTATCCTTGTTAAATAGATGTTTCTATCAGAATCAGTATCGCTGCTACTGTGCTCTTTTTCTTTAATATTATTTTTTCTGTCTGAGTGTGAGGGAATTATTATGGGAGGTCAGTTTTTTTACGGTGAGAGATGCTCTACAGAGTGAACCATTATTCACAATTTTAGAGTAGATGTGTAACTTTAAATAAAATCTATTTTGTAGATATGGATGCCAGACCATGGGATTTTCAAGCTGAAGAATGTGCTTTGAGAGCTTGTGTAGACCGATTTAACAGCCGTCGTTATGGCTCCAATGGCACAGACCCTGAATTCAAACCAGTTGATAACTGTCTACAAAGTATTTTGGGTCTAAAATTTGATTTAACTGAAGAATTTAAATATAATTATGAAAGATGGTTAGAAATGGAAGTCTTTTCACATCAAGTAGACTGGAACCAAATACTTCTACATTAAACAGTTAGTTAACTCATGGAAATCATGATCTGCTTTGATATGAAATTATGTGCTCTGAAAGATGTGACAGACTCTGGGATGGGGATTGTTTTCCCATAGAAAGTATATGAAACAAAGTATGTAGCGCTACAGATAGTACAATTCTGGCCCAGTGTATACTTTTAAGACTATGTTTGTTTTGAGGGACTGCATGATAAAGTGTACCAGCAATGTAAAGCTTTTGAAACAACATACTTATGATATTGTAGAATAATTGTTAATTTATGTATGTAGTAAATTATGTGTGAAATAAATTTTGTATCAAAGTGTATATTCTGCTTTTTCATCCCTATAATACTATTTCATTGATAAGTTCTTGAGCATGAACCAGGCCTGAAGGGCAACAGTTTTCAGTCCAGTGAGGGAATTGGAGGAGGGGGTTAGGCTAAACATGATGATGATAAAAAGAAAGTATAATTTCATTTCAATATTTTCTACAAGATTTTAAAATAATGTCACATTAACAGTTATTACTCTATTTATACACAATTCATGCGAAAAAATAAAATAAATATTGCACATATCATTATCATCTAAAACATTCACTAGGCACAAGCAGAAAAACAAATAGCAGCATTATATACAATAAGGAGTTGGTACTGCCAGTCTGCCATATATCCACTGTTGTCCTCTTAAAAAAGATCTTCCATGAATCATGATAGAAGATCAGTCATGTAACATGATATAAGATGAGTCATGTATCATTATATCAGATCAGTCGTGTATCATGATATAAGATCAGTCATGTAACATGATAGAAGATCAGTCATGTAACATGATATAAGATCAGTCATGTAACATGATATAAGATCAGTCGTGTATCATTATATAAGATCAGTCATGTATCATGATATAAGATCAGTCGTGTATCATGATATAAGATCAGTCGTGTATCATGATATAAGATCAGTCGTGTATCATTATATAAGATCAGTCGTGTATCATGATATAAGATCAGTCATGTATCATGATATAAGATCAGTCATGTATCATGATATAAGATCAGTCATGAATCATGATATAAGATCAGTCATGTATCATAAGATAGGATCATGATATAAAATCAGTCATGTATCATGATAAAAGATCATTCATGCATCATGATAAAAGATCAGTCATGCATCATGATATAAGATCATTCATGTATCATGATATTAGATCAGTCAGTCATTTATCATGATATAAAATCAGTCATGTATCATGATATAAGATCAGTCATGTATCATGATATAAGATCAGTCATGTATCGTGATATAAGATCCGTCTTGTATCATGATATAAGATCAGTCATGTATCATGATATAAGATCAGTCCTGTATTATGATAAAAGATCATTCATGTATCATGATATTAGATCAGTCAGTCATTTATCATGATATAAAATCAGTCATGTATCATGATATAAGATCAGTCATGTATCATGATATAAGATCAGTCATGTATCGTGATATAAGATCCGTCTTGTATCATGATATAAGATCCGTCTTGTATCATGATATAAGATCAGTCCTGTATTATGATAAAAGATCAATCGTGTATCATGATATAAGATCATTTATGCATAAAGATATAAGATCATTCATGCATCATGATATAAGATCAGTCATGTAACTTCTGAGTTTAGGTTAATCTATTTTTAGAGAACAAAATTATTGTCCCTCATTATTCATAACAAAACTATAGTAAGATCCTATACCAGAATAATCTTGTGGTGGTGCTGCCATGACAACTGTTTGTGCTGTCGTGGGAACAGTATAAACAATGCTACCATCTGCAGGATTTGCTTGTCCAATAGCTTGCAATGATGTTGGCATTCCAGAATTCATGCATGTTTGTGGATCTACCATCAGATTGCGATGATTCAGTTGTGCATGAACTCTTGCATCCATGACCACAGTGACTTGTTGAGGATCTAAACCAGGTCCCACAGTCTGGTACTGTGGATGACTTATTGTAGAGGATAACAATTGCCCATCACTGATTAGACTGGCTCCATTCTGAGTATGAACTACCATGCCTTGAGGATTTTGATCCATCATAACTGGTTCCATTGGAGTCAAATATTGAGCATTGGGTACCATTTGTGGATACAGTTGTAGATCCTGAGGTTGTTCCTGATGCTGCTGCTGCTCTTCCGTTTGTTCAACAACAGGTACTGGTATACTTTCTTCAGCACATACAGTGTCATCTAGTCCAGCACCTTCCTCTTTCTGTTCCACTCTGGGTTCCATCTTGACACCTTTCTTGCCCCTTTTCTTGCGCTTCTTATCGTTCTTTTCAGCCTTAGGATCCTCATTTTTTTCATGCCGTTTCTGGATGTGTTCCTTCAATTTGTCCTTTCTTGTTGAAGAATACCCACATTCAGAACAGCTGTATGGCTTTTCTTCTAAATGGATCTTTTGGTGTCTTACAAGGTGACTCTTTTCCACAAAACTTTTGTCACATTCTTCACAAGTAAATTTACGAATTCCCAAATGTGTTCTCATATGACTTTTCAATTGACTTTGTTTAGGGGCAAAATAGAAACACTGGGGAAACTGGCATCTAAAAACATCCCCTGGAAGACAAAAGATTTAAATAACAGATGGAAGGGTTGTATTTTTTTTTTAACAGTTCAAGAAGAGTGGAGAAATTGGATGGATCATCTAGTCTTTGAAGAAATCACCAAAAAATTTAACATGGGGCACACCAGCAGTTCAGCCAGCAGCCAAATTCTGATTTGAAACCAATTATGATAATTGCTTTGAACCCTAGTTGCTGCTTTACCTGTTCATAAAATTAGAGTAGGTAATGAACCATTTGTACCATTTTATAGACATCTTGAACAAACAGAAGCTGTTATGAACTAACCATTGACCTTTTATTAATTGTCCTTAACCATGTTCAAGCTCTTTAAGCATAGAGCTCAGGGTACACAAAGCTAAATTGGTTCAGATTAATTCAAGGCTATACATAAAACCTACCAGAATGTATTCGTTTATGAGCTATGAGATGAGACTGGAATTTGGTTCCAAAGCCACATTTATCACAGAGATAAGGTCTATCATCACTATGACGTACTGAATGTTGACTGAGTGTACTTTTTGTAGCGAAACTCATTTCACAAACTGGACATTTCCATGGCTTTTCACCTAAAAAATAAATGGTTTTTCATGTTTCAATACATTTTTACGGGGGAAAAAAATGCATTCTCATAATCATTCAATTGAAGCTTTTCATCACTCTAAACATAGTTAAAGGGACAGTCTGATTCTTTATTGCTTAGGGTTATATACTATAATGGATACGAGGGGGGGCTGAAAAGTTCATAGCCTGACTCAGAAGGAGTTATGCCACAGTGATTAAACTTGGCATGCATTCAATTCAACATTTTCTGATACTAACGACATGGTTTATTTTTCAACTGTTTGGATCCCGGTGGTTTAGAAGTTCTCACCCTGATCATCAATCAGGTACCGCTTCCCAACTAGGTGTTTTTTCATGTTCGGGATCAGAAAATAGTCAGATGGTGCCAAATCTGCTGGTGATCAGGATGAGAGCTTCCAAACCAACCAGGATCCAAACACCCGAACACTGCTGGAAGAAGTGTGTGGACCGCAGGAGAGACAACGTTGAAAAATAAACAATATCGTTAGTATCCGAAAATGTTGAATTGAATGCATGCCAAGTTTAATCACTGTGGCATAACTCCTTCTTAGTCAGACTATGAACTTTTCAGCCCCCCCTTGTAGACCAAGGTGTTATACTGATGGGTGGACTAGGGTGTTATACTGATAGATGGATAGGGATAATAAACTGATGGACTAGGGTGTTATACTGATGGATGGACTAGGGTGTTATACTGATGGATGGACTAGGGTGTTATACTGATAGATGGATAGGGATAATAAACTGATGGACTAGGGTGTTATACTGATGGATGGACTAGGGTGCTATACTGATGGATGGACTAGGGTGTTATACTGATGGATGGACTAGGGTGTTATACTGATAGATGGATAGGGATTTTATTTATAAACTGATGGACTAGGGTGTTATACTGATGGATGGACTAGGGTGTTATTATAATGATAGATGGATAGGGATTATAAACTCATGGACTAGGGTGTTATACTGATGGATGGACTAAGGTGTTATACTGATAGATGGATAGGGATAATAAACTCATGGACTAGGGTGTTATACTGATGGATGGACTAGGGTGTTATACTGATAGATGGATAGGGATTATAAACTCATGGACTAGGGTGTTATACTGATGGATGGACTAGGGTGTTATACTGATAGATGGATAGGGATTATAAACTGATGGACTATGGTGTTATACTGATGGATGGACTAGGGTGTTATAATGATAGATGGATAGGGATTATAAACTGATGGACTAGGGTGTTATACTGATGGATGGACTAGGGTGTTATACTGATAGATGGATAGGGATTATAAACTCATGGACAAGGGTGTTATACTGATGGATGGACTAGGGTGTTATACTGATAGATGGATAGGGATAATAAACTCATGGACTAGGGTGTTATACTGATGGATGGACTAGGGTGTTATACTGATGGATGGACTAGGGTGTTATACTGATGGATGGACTAGGGTGTTATACTGATAGATGGATAGGGATTTTATTTATAAACTGATGGACTAGGGTGTTATACTGATGGATGGACTAGGGTGTTATTATAATGATAGATGGATAGGGATTATAAACTGATGGACTATGGTGTTATACTGATGGATGGACTAGGGTGTTATAATGATAGATGGATAGGGATTATAAACTGATGGACTAGGGTGTTATACTGATGGATGGACTAGGGTGTTATACTGATAGATGGATAGGGATTATAAACTCATGGACAAGGGTGTTATACTGATGGATGGACTAGGGTGTTATACTGATAGATGGATAGGGATTATAAACTGATGGACTATGGTGTTATACTGATGGATGGACTAGGGTGTTATAATGATAGATGGATAGGGATTATAAACTGATGGACTAGGGTGTTATACTGATGGATGGACTAGGGTGTTATACTGATAGATGGATAGGGATAATAAACTCATGGACTAGGGTGTTATACTGATGGATGGACTAGGGTGTTATACTGATGGATGGACCTACTGATGGATGGACTTACTAGTGTGTCATGCTGATGGATGGACTACAGAATATATACTGATGAATGGACTAGGATACTTAAGTAATTACATTAAAATAGAGAATAATTACCTTGATGACATTTTCTATGGGCACATAAATTGCTTCTTGTACGAAATCTCATGTCACACTGGTTACAAGGGTATGGTCGTTCATCTGTATGGCGTACACGATGTACTAAAACACTTCTGATGGTGTTAGAGGAATAGTTGCATCCTTCATGTTCACATTGATAGGGAGGTCCATAATAATGCACTAACATATGCTGATTGAACTTCTTACTCCACGAGCAGGTGAAATCACAAAGATGACAAGAAAAGACTTTGTCTGAGCTGTGACTCTTTTTTCTGTGATCCTCATAGCGAACCTCACTAACAGTGGAGTACTCACACTCAGTGCATTTATAAGTTTTCTTTGTCCTCTTTTGAACAGATACTGGTTTGGGTGGGGATGGCTTGCTTCTGGGTTTGGGTTCTCTTATTTCAGATTTATGTGATGTAGATTGATTGTCCTCAGCCACAAAGTCAGGATCATGGACATCATCATCCTCATATTCTTCATATTGATCCTCTTCTTCAGTGTCAACATCTTTGGATTTAGATTCAGCTACTGGTGCAGTATCTTCATCATTTGGGCCTACTGAAAGATCTGTTGCTTCCTCTTGTACTGGTTCTTCATCAAAAGCTCTCGAAGATGCTGATGACAAAGCTGACAAATCATGCTGCTTCCCATCCTTTTTATTTGACCGCAATTTTCTGATTACTGCTGGGCTTGTGACAGTATTGTCAGATTGTTCAACTTGATCTGAATTTTCAGATTCTTCCTGTGTTTGGACAGTTGATGTTTCTGTTATTTGAATGCTGGTATTTGGAGATGTGAGCTGATCATTTGCTTGCACCACAGCAATAGTGACACTTATAGAAACCGGATAGTAAAGTTCTTCCTTAGCTTGGAGGACACTATTTTCCACTACTTTGTTCAATAAGTATGAATATTTTTGTCTTAAAGACGGGAAGATACCAGTATATGATCCTAAGTCAATTTCTGAACTGTGTAAAGTTTGAAGAAGAAGGAACAAACTGGATTCATTTGTGGTAAAGAAGTTTTCAGTTTGACTGATTTCCAATAAAAAATCTCCTGCCACAGTTGACCAGTCTATGTGTTGTAGCAGCGGTACTAAAAACTGTTCTCGTTCTTTGACATCATAGCCTAACCAACTTATAATCAAGAAAAGTTTAACTTCTGGTTTTAGTTCAATCATCCAGCCAGTACTAAGGAAAGTGTTAAATCTGACTGCACTCAGATTCAAGAAATCAGCCTGTTTTACTGCCTCAGGTAAGTGCATCTGAAGATAACTCATTGCATACTCTTCCAAACTTTCTAACTTAAATTTTCTAGCCACATAAAAGGTACTCACTATATTTCCCTCGTGTAAGTTACACCTCAAGGTACCTTCACAAACCTCACGTAAGGTATCAATCTGAAAACTTGTTGCTAAATGAAGGAGTTGAATCAAGTTTGTGTCCCTCAGATCAATTTTACCAGTATACATGAAAGAGACCATATCAGCAAATATTTCAAAATTGTCATAATGCACTCGAACGATTTCCATACAGGCCAAATTTATATTTAAATGATTGTACAGATATGGGCTCCATGCAGCTACTACACACCGATGAGCATTAATTCTCTGATCATGGATTTCAAACACCAAATCAGAAAGTAAGTTGTCAGTTTTCATTTGCTGAAGTCTTTCTGTCAAATACATACAGTTTCTGACATGATAAGGTAGTACAGTTGACGGCTGATGATGTTGTTGCTGGGGATTGAGGTATGTTGCTTCTTGTTGTAGATTATCATGATGCAGATTTTGCATTGGTATCTCTTCCATATTTATTTACATGTAAAACCTCATCAAATTTCCCTGCAAAAATCAAATAGACAAATCATTAGTGTTCCACAGAATCTCAGCCAACATAATATTTTTATTTGAATAAGCTTGATATGGAATTTTCTTAAAATAATCAAATCGAAATTTAAGCTTATAAGCTTACCGGTACCTATTTATTGACCAAATTTGAATTATGAATCAAATTATTTCTATTACCGTACCGGTATGTCACAAATAATTACTTTTTTAACAGTTGTCATTTTAATCAACCCTAAGACCATTCATTTGATTTCTATTCATACAAAACTAACAGGCAAAATGAGATTCAGAACTCAGGCCATAGAGTAGAGTAGAATTTAGAAACCATAGATAGTGGACAACATTGATATTAAAACTTTAATTTTTTTATTCTGCAATTTTTTTGAAGGGAATCACTGTTGTTTAGTATCAAGTGAGGTAGGAGACTTGGAGCAGGCTTAAAATGGAAACAAGGGATTTCAAGATCAATGTCTTGAGTCTTGCCCAAGTTGGAACAAATCATGTGAGACGTATGTCAATGTGTTAACTAACTGACAGTTTTGTGTTCAAATCTGACAACAACAATACCACGTGTATAAAATGTAAACATTGATATCACGTGACAATAAAAGCCACGCCTACTTTCTTTCCGTACCCCAGAAATTTGCACCGTCTCTTTGTTTTTCAGTGACAAATCTGTCCAAATGCACAAAGCAATTGTATGACTGTTGTGCCCATAAAGCGTCAATGTACTGTTCTTCTTAAATACAATAATTTTACAACATTTTTCCCACCTACAATGGTTATTTTGAGACATTAATACATACTAATTTCTTGAAATTTTCCCCAACGCCATGAAACCGGAAGTTGTGCGGTGCTTTGTGGACTTGATTTTTTAGTCTCTTGGTCTTTTTTTAATTTTTCAACTACAAAAAAAGTCTGGAAACTCTGGACGAAGTGTATTTTTAAGAATTTAATAATTCTATTATTTTTTTTGACAATTTTCGACTATTTGTATGTGCTAAGACATTTTCTGAATGTTTCATACTATTTTAATATTTTTTTATAATGAATTTCACATTTTTCGTAGTGTTCATATCCGAAGAAAATAAATATCACGTGATTTGTTGTCAAGGTAGTTACGACGCCATCGGGGCAAAATGTCGAGAAGATAGATAACAAACACGCTAGGATTGATTAATTGCTGTCATAAATAACTAATGTATCCGTGAGTTATAATTTTATGTTATGCGTTTTCCAGTCGTTAATGTTTTATGCAATTTGAACGATTCCGTGACTGATAAGATTAAAACTGCTTGCTCAGTCAGTCAGTGAGTGAAAAGTTGTAAAAAATCAAAACACTAAAAAACAGCAAGCAAAGTTAAACTAAAAACTAAAAAGTTTTTTCTCCATGATTTTTTTCTTAGAACTGAAATAGAAGCTTCACAACATAGTTTAAAAATTTCTTGCCTCATATACTGATTTTCCTATTCTCATGAAAATAATATCAGAAATACAAAAATTGTCATAGTCAGTGTTTTATCCTTGATCATAAAATTGTTATGATCATAAAAACAAGAAGGAAGGCCATGTCTTGTAATGTAAATCCATGGTCAAGCTAACAATTTCTTTTATTATTCTAGGTGTTTACTACTATCAAGTACAAGTATATTGTGATATGAGATATTGATCAGTGAGTTATTATACCGTACTATACTAGTAAACTAGTACTAATATATCACCAGTATGTGAGCTGTCAACAATAACTTATTAGGAACTCTACAGTATCAATTTTTCAACATGGTAAGAGAACTTTTAATAGGGGTTTAACTTAAAATTCGGCGTTCATCAATCCTTATTGCATTCAGTGGCCCAATTTACGTTGTCAGGGAATGCAAAATTTTCACAAGGGTTCACTCTTGCGCAAGACAATAAAATGTAAATATTTTTTTTCCTTAAGGAGGGATTTGAAGTCACGAAGCAAGAACAGCTAATAGCCTAGCAGACTTTTAGGGGTTGAACGTCCCTGATGTTGATAAATGCTCATGTGAACTCATGTTCCTTCAGCAACGTTAGACATTTGCATTATCTACCGTTGCTGGATTGAACGGGTTTTCTCGTCATTAAGGACTAACATCCTCGTTTTAAAAACACTACGTCATATTTAATCTATCCAATAAGCGATCGCGTTACATTTTGAGTGTAGGTCAATATGATTTGCAAAGCAAGTTCGACTAGACGAATCGGGAAAATTCACGCAACCTCAACATTTTAAAAAAAATATTTAAGATTGAAGAAAGCTTTACTCCGTTGTGAAGCCGACAAAATCTTATACGATCCTCTTTTTTGGTATCAATTTGGCCTTGACCTTTGAGACTCGATTATCGCAAGGTAAATTTGCTATAAGAAATCTGGTGTCTGGTCATTCGAAAGTTTTCCAGCAATAATTTGTTAAAAGGAATATAACTGGTCGAACAATAATCGTTCGACCAATCAAAATTAATGACGAGAATGTCTTATCATGATAGCAACGGATTAATGTAATGAAATGAAATGATAGCCGTTGCTAAAGGAACATGATGTGAACTGAAAATGAGATCAAAAGTCATGAAACTACTCCCTTTGATTTAAGCTTACTTTTTTTTTTGTTCATTTCAGGCTGGCAAGAAAAAACCAGGGAAAAAATCGCCCAAAAAATCTGGGAAAAAGTCAGGGAAAAAATCAGGAAAGAAAAGTGGGAAAAAATCAGCCAAAAAATCATCTATTAAGTCTGTTAAATCAGAAATTGACATTTGTAGTGCTCCAGCCATGGAAAACCTATATTACATAGCACATAATGCTCCCGATGCTCTCGTCAAACGTGGATTTAACTGGCCAGATGCTCCCAAGAAAAAAAAAGGGAAAAAAGGAGGGAAAAAGAAAAAAAAATAGCCAAATGTATGTGACTTGTTATGTTTTTGTGATAATTGTTATTTATTCTGTGGACTATTCAGACATTTTTATATTTAATGTGTGAAAACTAAATCTTGTCAAATATTGCCCTCTTTGATAAAGTTATTAGCAAAATAAATTTTAGAATGACTATAACTGTGTTTCCATCGAGAATTATGAAGGAAAGCTAGCTTGCCGAACACATTGTGTTTACATAGAGTTTTACTGGTACCCGAACGACTTTAGTCTCGATCATAAAGTCACACAATATAGATAGCATGCAATCTACAAGACTTACCATTTACTAAACTAGTTAATGATAAAGATGCGCGCCCCTATTGCCAAATGACAAAAAAACAACTCTTTTTGAGTTTCCTCTGAGTAAATGAAAATTTTGCCCCCGATAATTTGCGGAACGCGAAAATCGTTCGAAAATTGCCCAGTGGAAAGCTAGCTTAAATCCGGCTTTTTTGTGTCAGTGGAAAAACAGTTAATGGGAGTTCTATTTCTTTAATGGATAGCTTAATTTGTCATGTAGCAATGATCTTGTTAATGATTTGTGTATCTTTTGATCTTGTTAATTTGTCCTTGTATCCTGTTGTTGATTTTTTTAATGTACATGTATCTTTAAATCAGGAAAATGGTTGTATATTTTGATCATGTCTTTGTTGATGTGTTGTGTAACTTTTGTTCCATTTGTTGTATATTTATTTAAACTGTATGGTTTATTGTGCTGTGATATTGTATAATGTAGTTCACTATTTATTTTGTATAATTTTATGTTTCATTACATTGACATCATGTTAGTAAATATTTCAACTTAATACTCTATGTATCTAATTCTATATTACAGCATAAGAACATAATGTTCAAGTATAAAGAAATAAGTATGGAACATCACAGATGAAATTATTGACATGGAGCCATATCAACTATTAAAGCTAATGTTTTTAAAGCCCCTCTCCCACCTACAGGAGATGCAATGTGAGTAAGATTTGGATACAAATTTGGAAACTCCTAATATCCTCTGAAGGAACTCCTGGACAACTCGACACATTCTGATGTAACTTGGCTGTACTAGTGAACACTCATGGCTCGACAAAAATTTTAAAAAATAATGTCTAGAGCAACGAGTGTACACGAGTATAGCCAAGTTACATTCGAATGTGTCAAGTTGACCAGGAGTTTCTTACAAGTTTTCCAAATTTTACTCGGGAGGTACTCTGCTTGCAACTCCTGTAGGAGAGGGGCTTAAGTGTAAATTGCTGATAAAGCAATTATAGTTGATATACAGATATATTATGTATTTTTATAGAATGTATTATTCCAATATACACCATATTTATTACTTGCCAAATTTGTTATTTATAAACATATAATTGTTTTCTCATTAATAACCAATAAAAGAGAAACTGATGTTAGTCAGATGCTTATTTGTCTTGCAATTCCAATAATAATTTGTGTATTTCTGAATATAATGTATACTTTCACCAGCGATTGCCCAGTCTATATCAACTTCCGCTATTTTATGACTTCACAATTGCAGAAGCCGTGCTGATTATTCATAACCTTAAAATTTTAAGAAAGTCCAGTACAATCTTTTGTACATCTTGTCTTGGATAAAACCTCTAAGCTTTGAAACATACCCATTTACAGCTGGGTCGACTGAAATGAGGAAAGGTACTCGGACTTCCCCATGCAAATCAACATAAAAAAACACCCACTGCCAAAACCAATTGTCCATTATCTAATGTATTGAATGTATGGTCAAATATAAACTTGTTGTCTTTGATGATCAGATTAAATACAACAATGTGAATTTTCTTTTATTGAAACCATTGGCATTAATAAAACATTTTAATATAACTTATATATAACACTTGTCTAGCTATGTGTACAATATTCTATTTTACCCATTTCATATACCCCTATAACTTAACACAGAGCAAATCTGACACTAAGTTTATCTAATAAAAAGCAAGTTGATCTTTCATTTGATCTCATTCTAAATCCTTGCTACCATTTTCACTGAAATCAATGATAGTATCAATTTTCACTGAAATCAATGATAGTATCAATTTTCACTGAAATCAATGATAGTATCAATTTTCACTGAAATCAATGATAGTATCAATTTTCACTGAAATCAATGATAGTATCAATTTTCACTGAAATCAATGATAGTATCAATTTTCACTGAAATCAATGATAGTATCAATTTTCACTGAAATCAATGATAGTATCAATTTTCACTGAAATCAATGATAGTATCAATTTTCACTGAAATCAATGATAGTATCAATTTTCACTGAAATCAATGATAGCATCAATTATCACTGAAATCAATGATAGCATCAATTCCGACGTCTGCAATTCCACTAAAACTAATGTGTTTTATGACGTCACTGACAGTTTATTATAGTATAATATATATATAGTATAATTTCAGATCATAATACATGTAAACAGAAATACATTTCTTTGGCAATTGAGAATTAAGCAGAAAAAAAACAAACCCATTATAATATATAAATAAATCTCTACAACTGTCTGTATAAAACAATAAATAATGTAATAACAACCCATAATACTGTAAAAAAAAAAAATAAGAGAAAATTTGTTTGTTCATGATGGCTGAATTTTTGATTAAAACAATATACATTATTAAGCAGTTCAGTCCAATTGAAAATGATTATCTACACTACAAATTTTTATCACATTTCATAATCTATTAAATTTAGTCAAATATTATTTTAACATACATGTAATTTGTTACATGATTATCAGACAAGTCACATCCAATTATGTCATGTTACTTATGTTACATCTGTCTTTAATACCGATATTGATAAATAAAAACCATTCAGGTACAAAAACATTCCACAGACAAATATCAGAAGATTTCTCAATTAAAATATTTCGATTATTAATCAATTATTGGTCAGTAGCTTGCCTTCGATAATCAATCTCAATCTGGTAATCGATACCCAGCTCTACTTTCAGAAAAAGATTCTTGTTACACATTTCTGATAAATTTGTTGATAGGGTGTTTAGGGACGTCATTTAGGCTATTCATTCATTTGATGAACAGATGACATAATTTGAGATATATATGAGTTTCAAAATGAGGCATGAATAAGGTCTATGGCAATATAACACTATATGTGGAATGTAACAAATGAAAGGGAATTGTTATACATATTAATGGTTGAAAATTAGATTAAAGCTTTGGTGCATTTGTTGTAAAAAAAAGGGTTTTTTAAATTGCTACATGTATCAGAGAACATTTTCAGTTATACCACTAAAGTATGGTTTTAAATTTTCAGTTATACCACTATGGTTTTAAATTTTCACTGAAATTTTACAGCATAACACTGCAAAGGCCCTTATATATTTCAACAGCTTTTGTGATAGTGGCATTAGTGTTCTATCAGTGTTTAGAAAACCTCTTTACAATCTATTTGAATCTATCTTAAACTATGCTTGTTTTTTAATCGTACCCAGATATACACCGGTAGTTTTTAACATAATACTGAAATGAAATGGAGTTTTATGCAGTGTGCAATGAGTAAAGTTATGCCATGACAGCTATATTACCTTCAATTATATTAAATTTACATAATAAAACACATAAATATTTGTTCATAAATAACATAAATCATCCCACCAACAAAAATACTAAATATACAAAAGTCCACAATAAAGTTATTTGTTTTTTTAGAAAATATAAATTAAAGCAATACAACCTCTTAGAATAAGCATTAAATTCAAAATTTTCGCCCATAAAAGTAAATATTTATCAGTGTCTTGCAAGTATTATACATATGGATACCATAAGATCCATAAAACAAATATTATAAATAAAAAACAAATATCTATACATATTATTGAAAAAAGCTTAAAAAATACATTTAAGCATTTTTCAATATTATATCATTTGGTACAGTGCCAGGATTTTGTATCATATCTTTGGTTTTATCACATTATTCAGATTGAGACCTTTTGTGTTTTTGTTTTCAATCATAAGGAGACAGACCCGTAGCCAGGAATTTCCAAGGGGGGTTATATGGACTCGCAAAACAATCAAACTCAACCTTAACAGTCACAATTCAAACAGAATGTCTACTTTAACAATGCTTATTTGTTTTCAAGGGGGAGTTCGTCCCCCCTTGGCTATAGGTAAGGGAGATGTGACATTTTTGTCATGTTATTTTATTTACAATTTTTATTATCAATATTTCGATATTATAAAGAAGTTTTATAGACTCTTAAATGATTATTCTGGGCACTGACAGAATTGATGTGCTCTAATCCCATGTGATGAACTTGTAAGAACAAAAGACATTTAATACACATAATTTTTCTTAGAAAACTTCTTTACTGTCCCTTTAGTAAGCAGGCCTGTTAGTAAGACAAAACTATGTATGGTTCTAACATGAAAATCACGAACATGAACTTAGTGAACAGCCATTTTAAATAATATTTAGAAGTTCTTTGTCGAACGCTTTAATATTTCATTTTTTCTATATTCTTTAAAATAGTTTTATATGTGATTTGAAAGCTTAGTTAAAATGCTATATAGTGATTTTTAAAAAGCAAAATGTTATACAAATTACTTGTTCACTTAAGTTTGTGTGTGTTATTTTTCTATAAGACCATAAATAGTTTTGTTAAGTCACTTTAATTCCTTGACAGAAAACATAAAAAAAACTATTTGCTAATAAAAAAAATAACACATCGGCTTCCTTTAACTTCAATTCGTTAATAAGTACACAAAGAGTTGTCTTTGGTTTGATCACATCACATCACAGAATTCTTTTGCGGCTTTGGTGAAGTCTTTAACAGTAGAGGTTCCTCTTGTTCCTTGAAATTCAGCCACGCATACGATAAAATTCCTGACATTACTAAGAGATTCCCTGTCCACCATAACAACGATTTTGATTCCTTATAAAATATGATGGCTATTATTGTTTGAGCCACAGATTTAGCATTGATGCTAATATGATGGGTGACAGGGGAGGTGTACTGAATTTGTAATGCACTGACCCACCCCATTGTCAAACTCATTATACCAGAAAGACCTAAACACAGCCAGAAATAACCGTCATATATGAGATTCGAATGAAAAACGTTGAAAATTTGGTTGGTGCTTATAACTAACGGTAAAAATATAAGAAAACTGTTCACATTATTGTAATAAGCAATTTTCACCGAGCTACCATTTGTTATCGCTTCCACTTTACGGAAATATATAGCACAATACGCTGCCGAGAGACTGGACAATATTCCGTAAATAATTCCCCAGATTGACACCGTTCCAGATTCTTCTTCCTCTTCTACGCTGATAAAAAATCCTATGATGATACACACACACGGAACTAAGGTATTTAACTTTATATGTTTATGTAGCATACATACACTCAATATTATGGTGAAAATCAACGTAAATGATCGTCCAATTTGATAAAAAGCCACACTAATATGTTTTAACATGAGATTATTAAGGGTTAATGAAGCCACGAAGTTAAACGACAATGATAACATATCTGTGTGTAATAAAGTTGGAATTTCTAAAGGTGGAATTCTTGCAGGCATTAGTACTCTTAGTAGGAACAATATCACAACCGATACTAAACATTGGAACCAGGCTATAAATATTGACAAGTCTTGTTTATTGTTGTTGTTCAAGAGATGTTTGTTGACAAACACAATGGATATTGAAACCGTCCAATAAAGGGGAATAACCACCAATACTTTATTCTTTCTGTTCAACATGATGAAAATGGTACTAAAAAATAAAAATTTAAAATTATAAGAAAATCTGACATCTGTGGTTCCAGTAATTCCACAGTATTTCACTTAAATTAAATCTTTAAATCACACTAGACTTCCCTAGAAATAGTGATCTGAATTCGCTTGTAACACAAATTATCATATTATAGGCTAGGGCTGATCAACATACTAGTACCAGTATACATGTTTACCATTATCACCATAAGGTCAGACCAATTTATTAATTCTAAGTTATACATTGTGATATAAGCTTATCAATGATAATTTGTGTGGTGATATATTATTAATGATATCCACTTAAACATAATACATTATAATATTAATATCATTATTATTACCCAGCTGTAGAACATGACAGCTGAGGTCCTTAGATATATCTGCCTTTGTTTATAATCTTATAATCTGAAACCCTCTTAAATCAGGGGTTTTCAACATGGGGGTAATTCACACTAAGCATTAAATATTTTTGTAGTTATTCATGAAAATGTATGTTAAGACTGTAAATATATTTATGTAAGCTTAAATTTAAGATTGATTAAAACTCTTGATTTTACATGGATAATATCAAACACAAATTTTAAAAAATATCAACTCTATTTGACACTTGGAAAATAAGTAAACCTTGAAGATGTTTTAAAGGGATATGTTCACTAACCCTTCGACAAAAAAACTTTAAGTCTCAGAACTTGGAATTTTTTTTAGCTAATCTTATCCGTATAATAATGTTCCAAACTCTCCCTCAAAATTTGAGCCTTCAAATCCCTGTACGTGTATCCATAAATATCAACGTTTAAAAGTCAAAAATACGACTTGTCTCTTAGTAAAACTATGACTTTTATATATAGAAAATGAAAGATAACTGTTAAGGGTGTTACTTAGGCTATTTCACGTTATGAAAAAATAGCGATGCCCCATCGTAATACGCCCACTTTTGTAATGGCAGCCAAGTCGTCCGGCAGGTCGACAAGAACTATCAGTAAATGAAACATCTGTCGAAAACCGTGCCATCAAGAATATTTACAAAATTGAACGATTTTTGAGTGATTACAACTACAAGTTAACAAGGGCAATAACCCATGAAACATTTTTCAATTCTTCCAATTTTCAATAGGGTTCATCCTTGGGTGATTATACCAAGAAACAAGCTCTCTATTGTTTCCCTAACACATTTACAAAAACAAGGGCAATAGGGCCTAACCAATTAAATATATTAAGATTTGTCTGATTTTCAATATGTTTCATCCTCACAACAAGTTTCATTAAAATCAATCAAGAAGCCAGCTCTCTATCGTATCCACAACTTAGAGAGTGTAACAGCTGAAAAATTAACGTGTTTTAAAGAACAAGGGCAATAACTCATAAAATATGTTTTCGATGTTTCTGATATTCAATAGGGTTTATCCTAATGTCAGTACAAACACACATACCAAGTTTCATCAACATCCATCAAGAAACCAGCTCTCTATGGTGTCCACAACATATTTTCAAAAGCAAGGGCAATAACCCAGGAAATATTTTTCGATTCGTCTGATTATCAATAGGGTTCATCCTTATGTGATTACAAACACTCACAGCAAGTTTCATAAAAATCCACCAAGAAACCAGCTCTCTATCGTGTCCACAACCTTTAAGAGTGTAACGGCTGAAAAATTAACGCGTTTTAAAGAACATGGGCAATAACTCATAAAGTATTTTTTCGATGTTTCTGATATTCAATAGGGTTTATCCCAATGCCAATACAAACACTCATACAAAGTTTCATCAAAATCCATCAAGAAACCAGCTCTCTATGGTGTCCACAACATATTTTCAAAAGCAAGGGCAATAACCCATGAAATATTTTTCGATTTGTCTGATTTTCAATAGGGTTCATCCTTGGGTGATAACAAACACTCATAGCAAGTTTCATCAAAATCCATTGAGAAACCAGCTCTCTATCGTGTCCACAACAATTGTGGACAGACAGACAGACAGACAGACAGAAATAATGATTTCTTGAGACTTGGTGTGCATTTGTTGATGATTTGGGATCCTTCTCGATAGTTTAAGGTTGATTTCATGTCAATCAGATTTTTTTTAATGAGTTGACAGCATGTCATAAAAATTGGACATTTCAAACCTTTGATACAAGTTTAAAAAAATGTGAATGGATCAATCTACATCAAACTTGGCATAAATGTAGGCAATTACATTGCCGAGAAACGTACAGAGCGATTTTCCAAAAAAAATATTATTTTGGTGGTTACCATGGAACGAAAATTTACAAGTAAGTACGGCAAACATTTTCCAGGCACCAAACTAGTTGGAATTTTCGAAAAAACTCTCTGTAAGTTTTATCCTTATTGAATAAGCTTTCAATCAAGACCAAGATCGGAATTTTCCAATAAAAAATGGCTGAGAAATCTTGTACCAACCGGGACACATTTTTCTACTTTTTCCTATTTTTTTAGCAAAAACTAACGAAATACCTAATTTTTCATTCTATATCGTTTACAAATAAAGTAATAATAATTATCTACAATCTGAGCCCAAAAATAATAGGTAATTCGCAAAAATTCCATCTCGATTTTTTTTCTCGAACGCTAGCCCAATCAATACTGAAGGGATTGTGTGTTAACTTGTCATCTACCAACCAACCAACCTTTAATGATGAAATGTATGGTGTAGGTAAAAGAGGATAATAAACATGAATTTCTGGAAGGGAAGTGCAATAAATTGGAATCAGGACCGGTCGGACAATTACTGGCTTGGACCACTATTTTTTTTTCTTTATAACCGACTCGGACCACTGATTTTTTTCTCACTACCAAACCGGACCACTTTTCTCGACAGGCTCGGATCACTTTTTTTCTAGACTTGGACTAAAATATTTATTAGTTTCGATCATTACCAACTCGGACCACTTTTGAAAACAAATTGAAAGTAAAAGACAACTCTTACTCAGACTCAAAACGATGTACATACATACAATTGTTATAATGACCGTTTGTTTATGTTAAACTTTATTTTTAAAAACATATATTAGACTATTACCGGTACACTCTTTTGAGAGAGTTTGCTGGCCCTGAAAAGGGCCGTTTAGATGTCCCTGTACTTGCAGTAATTACAATTAAAATCAACCAAACAACTTAAAGGGACAGTCTGAGTTTTTTTTGGGTCCAAAATTTTTTTGGCTCAAATTTGTGAAAACTTTACACCAAAATCTGGAACTATGTGCCCTTTAATGTATCTGAAAGTTTTAACTAAAAAAATCCAGCCGTTAATTTTTAAATGCTAAAAACATGCTCAAATTTTTAAAAACCTTACGTAAGGTTTTTAAGTGTGATATGATTTTTGGTCGCTGTTAGAAAACTACTGAACGGATTTGAGTAAAATAAACGCCTAATGGTAGAGAAATGTCCCTCTTGTGTATTTAAAAAGTTTCAGCTAGAAATATTGAGCCATTTAAAGGGCAAACACTAAAACGAGGTCAAATTGCTTAATTAACAATAAGTACTCCCTGTTTGTAATTAACCCTTTAAAACCAAATTCAGTTTGATCAAAAAGATATAGAGATACAATAAGCATAATTTAAAAATACTCTCAGGTAGCATTTGCGATTTTTTTGATAATGGAAACTTTTTTCAAAAAAGCAGAATGGCCCTTTAACTAATCTCATTGAACAATTCACATTCAAAGTGATAATTAATACTTGTTTGAGTATTGTTAATTAAGACTTGGTTCGACCAATTAAAAAAAATCTGGCAAAGTCGGTAGTGTATAGTGGTCCGATCCAGTAGGAAAAGTGGTCCGATCCAGTAGGAAAAGTGGTCCGACCCAGTAGCGACATTTGGTCCGACTCAATAATGGTCTGACCGGTCATGTATTCAATAAATCTAATGTCTGTCATTAGTGTCAACAGAATAAAATCAAATGCCATTTGTCAAAGAATGTCTTCAGGTCCATGGATATATATGGTTCGAAAACTTTTCATTTAAATGTGTGTGACGTGACCGACACTGACTGAGAGTGAGCTGAAAGTTGATGAATGTTCATTGACTTTACTTCGAGCCTCGAGTCAAGAAGGCGAATGAGATTGAGATAGTAAACCGGGCCTTGCAATTTCAACAACAAACGGACTTACTTATACAATTCATCGACCTGTATTTCTCCCAGTCAACCATTAATTCAACTGTACAGATTATTCTTTTAAGAACCCATATGATAGAGTAGGCCTAAAGACCCTATCAAGTGCCATCACGACAACAAAATCTCCAAGCAAGCCTTGCAGCAAGATTTTACACCGGAAATAGCACGTTAGGTGTACTTCTTTATCTGAAGCATATCCTCTCTTTCATAGCTAGGTAACGGTTTGTTGTTTATAAACCATTTATAGTTAAGGCAGCTTTTCGTTTAATTTTTTTTTAAATGACCTGAAACAAAATATGCAATTTCCATTCTTGAAAACATATCTATTTGTAAAATCTTTCACTTTCACTCTGTGGATGTACTTGATTTCTGAACAATAAAACAAGTACATCCACATAGAATACGTACCCATGATGGTATATTTCGTAACCAAAAATTATTGTGGGCCACTTTCTGCAATCAATTAGACGGCCTTAGCATATTTTTCAGTTTAAAAACAATCTGGTAATATCTAGTGTTTCGTAATCCTGAAATTAATTTGTTATTATTAAAAGCGAGTATATGCTCCATCACACGTCAATACGTCAGTAAATCAGCCAGTACGTCAGTAAACACGTCAGACACGTCACAAAAACATAAACACGTCAATGCTACCTTACATTTTCATAACTCATGTTTACTTTTATATATTTTGTATTATGAAACGAAATTTCAAGTCAATTCGTCCAATATCAGAATACGTCAGTAAATCAGCCAGTACGTCAGTAAACATAAAAATATAAACACGTCAGAAAAATATAAACAAGTCAGTAAATACGTCAATACGTCACGAAACATAAACACGTCACTAAAATGAAAACAAGTCAGTAAACACGTCAGTACGTCAGGGAATTACTATTTGTTTCAACTCAGTCCGTCGGCCGAGGAAAGTGAAAAAAACTATGTCCACTCTCTTAAGACACCTCTTTTTGACATTCCCAATCGCAAAGTGATCTCAGGCATAGGCGTAAGGGGCGTTTGTTGAGCGGGGGAGCGGGGGTCAAAAACAATTTGCCCGACAACTAATGCCAACTCCCCACTTTTATTTGAAGAGGTTTGTTAGGTGCAAATTTTGCAAATTAGGGTTCAGAATTCTCTTACATTAAAGAACGACCTCCCAATTGAATAGGGTTTGGTTGTATCGTAGGCCTATACTCCAAGAACATTTTGAAAATAAGGCCCGAGTTCCTGGCATCTGATGCCTTTCCGAACAGAATTCTCTTAGAGAACGACCTCCCATTTGAAGAGGGTTTGGAACATTGTAGGCCTTACCCGAGAAAATTTTGAAAATTACATGCGAGTTCCTTGCATCTGATGCCTTTCCTAAAAGAATTCTCTTAGAGAACGCACACCTCGTGAATAGGGGTTAGGGCATTGTTAGGGCAATTTTTTTTTAGAAAATTAGAGTTGCTTTTCTTGCATCTGATGTCCATTCTCTTCCCAATCGCAAAGTGATCTCAGGTGTTCAAGAAAGCTTAAGCATGAGCCAGTTCTTCAATGCATCAATATATGCATTAAAGAATTGGTATTTTTCACTCGACAGACGCAAAAATACTACAATGCGTCAGTAAATATGCCAGAGAATCAAACTTCCTCACGTCACATAAACAAACTCCCTCACCCGTCAATACAGAGTGGACATAGTTTTTTTCACCTTCCTTGGTCGACGGACCGAGTTGATACGGATAGTAGTCCACTGACGTGTTTTGCTTCTGAGTGACGCGTCTGACGTGTGTACTGACGTATTGCCGTGTGAGGGAGCGCCATAGATTATATTTAGTTAAAGGTTCCTAACGAACCAACTCTTATATTTAGATAGCTTTAAAGGGGACCAGTCTTCATTTTTATTGGTTGATTCGGGTCTTGAATATATTTAAGTATCCTTCAGAAGCACTAGAAATGCACGAAAATTGCGTATTTCCTTCAAATATACCTTAAATTAGACATTTCTCCTTCTATTTCTATAGATGACTTTTCTATATATTGCATAGTATCGCTAATGTGTAGTAGGGCATTATAACTTTCAAATGCTAATAATTATGGATGCACATGGATTTGAAGGCTCAAATTTTTAATGGTGAGTTGTGATAACCAGTACTAAATTGCTGAGCTAAAAAATCCCTGTTTCTGAGACTTATCCAAATCGACCCGCGAAAATGAAGCCTGTGCCCCTTTAAACGAACTGCACCCATATCGAACTGCTAGAGTGACTCCCCTTTCGTTCTCACTTTGCCCGTGCATCTCCGGGTGACGACATGTTGTATTATATTTGATCAATAACAACCATGTATTATATACCATCAATCCTGGTTATGAATTGAGTCTAGCTGAATACGATTCCCTATCTTCTCCTTCTACTGGCGTGGTGGCAGATGTTTATAACCTACGTCTTCTCAACAACAACGAAACCTTAGAAGGTAAACTTGGCAACCACATTTCCAGTTAGATACTCGTCCATACTTACGACAATTCAGCCTTCATATATGAAGTTACAGACCAGGATTCAACAAATCAGTTGGTAAATCACATTTTGTTATCGATTTTAAACAATATGGCAACAACACACAGAGCTCCAAAACAATGGTGTTTAACGAAGACAGAGACTGTCAATTCTTTCGAGAATTGGAAGCAAAACTTGATCTACACATTATCCCTCGACGAAAACTTCTCTCCTTACCTTTCCAACGACTTTACATGGCAGAAGAAAACTCGCACAGCACCATTGAGGGGTTTCATTAACGACGCAGAAGCAATACCAGAAGCTCGACGAAAAACTGCTTACCAGAAAGTAACTGCCTTGGAATTAATGCTAGGTCAAATAGCCAATTATTGCCCAGTGATTGCCCGCAACAGCATCGTAAAGAACTCCACTTGTATAAATGATATTTGGCAGCAAATTAGATTACATTATGGTTTCCAATCAACAGGTGCACACTTCTTGGATTTCTCAGATATCCACTTAGAAGCAGATGAAAAACCAGAAGATTTGTTCCAAAGATTGTCCGCCTTTGTCGAAGATAACCTTTTACAACAGGGCAGTCAGATCGAACATCATGGCATACCAACAACAGAAGATGAGGAGCTAACACCAACACTGGAAAATTTCTTAGTCCTATCATGGCTCCGTCTTATCCACCAAGACCTACCAAGATTCGTCAAACAAAGGTATGGCACAGAATTAAGGTCACGCACTCTGGCTTCTATAAAACCAGAGATATCCCAAGCATTAGATTATCTTCTAGTCGAAATACAGACGTCTGATAATGCTAGAGCCTTCCGTACACAAACCAACCAGATTAAACGATATCCTCAACGTCAGTCAAGACAACAGTGGCCACAAAAACCAATTAAAGTTTGCCCTCTCTGTCAACAAGCCAGCCGCAAAGACCAGCACCACTTCTTAAGTACATGCCCTTACCTCCCCGAGCAGGACAAGAAATTCATCTTAAAGGCTCGACAGATAACCAATGTCTTAGAACTAGAAGATAACGAGTCTGAAGACCCCACTCAATATGATCATACCATAGCCAATGCATGTACTTTTACAGATGAACAGGAAAATACAATACGAAGAATTCAGATACGTCAGTCACCGAGTCTCAACGTTTTTTACCAACACCATGTCGCCATCCTCACCATTGATAGTGGCGCCACTGGTAATATGATGAAATAGGAGAATTTTCCATGACGTAACGTCATAATCTATTTTTAGAATGGGGAAGACTGGCCGTCAACTGACGGCCATTTTATACATCACAGTCAATGAGTCAATGACGTTATCTTCTCTTTATCAATACGATGGGAACAGAATCTGATGCTGAAAGGATGAAATACCCATTTCTTTTCGCAAATTACCAAAAAAACAAACTTTGGTGTATTTTTTGGTTGGATTTTTAGTCATGTTTGAAGCAAAATGAGTGTGTCGTGTTCGTACAAAACGATCATACGCGGCACCGCATTGTTATCTTGTTCTCAATAAATGGTTACAGAGGGTCTATACACATATAAATGGGCCCTAAATATTTTATACATCGGTACTACGGTAGTCTATTCTTCTAAAAAAATAATTTCATAAATTTCTTAAAGATAAAAAAAAGTTTTAGAATTTCAACGGAGAGTAAAACTCGGCATGACACGTAAATTTACTAATTTCGGGTAGGCGAAATATTGCGCTTGTCTATATCCTATCGATATCAAACCCCGAATTTGAGGTCGATCTAGGAATTTAATTCAATACCTACCTTTTCTTGTCCCTATATTTAAATAAATGAATGAATAAATATACCAGGTGAGCAATAATAGGCCTACCGGTTACCTCGACTGATAGGGATAACCAATAATATTTGGCAGTTTTCTAGTTTTTCTGAAATTTTTAAATATATACTATCAAGCTGGATTTGCAATCGGCAAATTTTTAATATTGATAGTTAACACCTAGCACGACAAAATAGTTTTTTTTATGTGATCGGTTTGAAATTTTTGTCTTTAATGCCTCTGTAGCTTGATCTCAGCTAAACAAATTAAATAATACAACTTCTCCGATTTTTGTCCAGTTGTCTAAAAGAGTTGCAGGATACTGGTAGTGGAGGAATCAACATTGATCCCGATGACATATTTAGATAAATAATTCCCCGTGGAAATCGAATATAAGAGTAGGCTATCCTGGCAATATAGGCCTAATTTTATAATATTTATAGTTATAAATTGATGCCAAAGTAAAGATGATCCGTATCAATTTTGAGGGTGAATTTATATTGATTTGTTACATTTAACTATAGGGGCGAGTAAAGTTCCGAATACACCGAGGTAAGGTGCCCAGTTCGATCCGGGATTTCGCGATACGGAATAAAATAGACAGAGCGAATAACCCATACACAGAGTACGGGTTCCGATATGATGCGTACACGATTCGCGTTTCTTCTATTTTCTTATGTGTCGGAAATCTGGGACCGGACACCTTACCTGATCTATTTATTCGCATCTTTAATACTTCTGGAAATATAATAGCGTCGTTGGTGAAATTGTTAATACTTAGTCAAATTAACTTTATTTAACTATCTTTTTATAATCCAATCCATTTATTTGGTCTCAACCCGAAATAATTTTCACGCACGCATAATATAAGATTATTGGTATTTTCGGGTGAGATGTGCTTATCTAAAAGGGACCCATAGAACCCATAAATAAACTGTAAAACATAATTTCCCGAACATAAAATGGTACCGATTTTGATATCGTAGTAGTAGGCCTAAGAAAAGAACCATTGACTGTACTGTACATATAGCCAGTGTAGACTAACATTGCGAGTCTATTTAACATGCTTTTTCCTTCTTAATTTTCTTTTTTTTTTTAGTGATGAATGTCTGACTCAACGTTTAATCATAAGTTTAAAAAAAAATTGTTTTTTTATGGCTTTTCACCCCCAAAAATTCGAAAGAAAACATGTTTCTTCTGTGACGCCATATAAATAACGTTAGACTGGCCGCGAAGTTGACGGCCAGCTGCGCGCGCATCATCAACAAATGACGTCAAAAGGGAATCCCGTAAATTCTCCTATACTCAACTGCCTTGAGATTTGGTATCAACATAACAAAGACAACTCAGTCAGCTCGACAAGCAGATGGCACATCACCATTAAAGGTCGTTGGAGAAATCAAAATCGCCTTTACAATAGATGGAAAGCAGCTCCTGTTTGATGGACTGGTCGTCGAGAATCTAGATGTTGAAATCCTAGCAGGGACCCCATTCATGGAAAGCAACGACATCAGCGTACGACCAGCCAAACATCAAGTTATCATCGGAGATAACGCTGTTTATACCTATTGCCCAATCCAAGACACCAACCATAAATACCGAATTCGACGAGCTCATATCCTTCGAGCACCAAATCAACGAATTACCATATGGCCAGGCGAATTCGTAGAGGTCGAAATCCCAGACCATCTACAGTCAGAAACGGCTCTTGCATTGGAACCTAGAAGCAGTGATCCTAATGTGCCCGACTCTTGGCCTGAACCAAATGTCATATCTAGTGTGTCTGGTAAAATTCGCATACCAAATAACACAAACAACCCGGTTACTTTGAAGAAACAGCAACATTTCTGTCAGATCCAAACGACTTTCGTCACAGATGCAGAAGGTATGTTGAACTGCAACGATAACTATTCAACATCACCCACTTCATTACCTTGCCACAAAACATCAACAGAACCATATTCAAATCTTGTCAAGATCGACCCAGACAACATCCTCCAACCGAGTGATATTTCAAGAATGAAACAACTTCTCTACAAATATGATGAGGTATTTGAAAAGTCCTTTAAAGGCTACAATGGAGCATCTGGGCCATTTAAAGCTGTGGTTAATATGGGCCCGGTACAACCACCACAACGAAAAGGACGAGTCCCTCAATATTCAAGAGATAAGCTTCGTGAACTTCAACAGAAGTTTGATGAATTGGAAAACGAAGGTGTTTTCACTCGACGGTTCTTTGCCTTGGATATTGACAAAACTATTGATGTGGTCACCAGTTCCTGTCATCAATGTACCTCACTCCGTCACACACCAACGACAGTCATTACACAATCTTCATCGGACCCACCCGAAACGGTCGGGACCTCCTTTGCCGCTGACATAGTAAAAAGAGAACGTCAACTCATCCTTGTAGTTCGAGAATGTGTGACATCATATACTGTAACCACCTTTATCGAGAAAGAGACAGCTGAATGTATAAGAGAAGCTTTAATAAAGTTATGCATTGAATTACGACCACTTGATGGACCAATAGCTGTTATTCGAAG
The DNA here is from genome assembly GCA_029955415.1 of Lottia scabra. NCBI lineage: Eukaryota > Metazoa > Mollusca > Gastropoda > Lottiidae > Lottia > Lottia scabra. The sequence continues at coordinate 1,316,607 of JARJEI010000036.1, forward strand.
TGATCCTGCTCCAGCGTTTAAGTCTCTGGAAAACGATAGACTTCTCTACCATCACAGGTTGTCAATTGAAATCGGAAGAGTCAAAAATATGAATAAAAACCCGGTTGCGGAGAAAGCCATACAGGAATTACAAACTGAGATATTACGCCAACAACCAGTCCCAGGACAGATCACAACAATGATTTTAACGTTAGCTACAGCCAGATTGAATTCACGTATTCGTTCCAATGGTATGTCATCCAGAGAAATGTGGACCCAAAGGGACCAGTTCACTTCAAACCAACTTCCCATCTCTGATCTTGAGTTAATTACCCAGAAACAACTATCAAGGTCGCGCAACCATGAATACAGTGAGAAGTCGAAAGCTCCTTTTAACAAGGTTTTCGCATCTCCGTCTATACAGATTGGTGACCTTGTATATCTACACGTAGATGGTAGCAAAGTTGGAGCAAGACCACGATATCTGGTAACTAACGTCGAAGGCCAATGGTGTAATATCAGAAAGTTCATTGGTCATCAACTACGAAAGACGTCGTACCGTGTAAAGTTGGCGGAATGTTACAAAGTACGAGATACCATAGATACGACACCAAAACCTGATACTCAAGAGGACGAGGACGAGGACGAGGATTGGGATCCAGTACCAGTTCCTGATTCCCCAGCACCCCCGTCACTGAAGACTACCCCTCCAGTTTTACTTCAACCATTTCCAATTGAGTCCACTGCAGATAGTTTGTCGCATACGCCCCCCTCCGGTGTTGACAGTCCCCAAAATGATAGGTCGATGCATTGTGAATCTTCCATTGGCATTACAGAGAGTAACCTTGAACTCCCTAGAAGTCCTCCGCAGACTAGAAGGTCAAGTCGTACACGACAACTTCCAAAACATTTGCAGGATTATATTCTAAATTCATAATCTTTGTATTGAGATGATTTTGTAAAGGAGAACGAAGGAAAAAAAAGAAAGTCACGCCATAGATTATATTTAGTTAAAGGTTCCTAACGAACCAACTCTTATATTTAGATAGCTTTAAACGAACTGCACCCATATCGAACTGCTAGAGTGACTCCCCTTTCGTTCTCACTTTGCCCGTGCATCTCCGGGTGACGACATGTTGTATTATATTTGATCAATAACAACCATGTATTATATACCATCAATCCTGGTTATGAATTGAGTCTAGCTGAATACGATTCCCTATCTTCTCCTTCTACTGGCGGAGTTTGTTTATGTGACGTATTGACGTGTGAGGAAGTTTGATTCTCGGGCGTGTTTACTGACGCATTGTAGTATTTTTGTGCCTGTCGAATGAAAAGAAACAATTTTTAATGCATGTACTGACGCATTGAAGGAATGGCCCATGCTTAAGCTTTCTGGGACATCTGAGATCATAGGCGTACGGGCTGAGGGTGCAGGGGGGGGGGGGGGGGAGGGGGATTAATTGCCTTGTTGGGCATATATATTCCCTTGTAGTTGTCGGGCATGGCGAAGCTCGTGTCGGGCAATAATCTGCATTTATTCTGTCCATGTTTATGGTTTATAGACAACGCTTTAGAGTATTTATATTTGTTAGTACCTCAGGAGATGATATTTTAAGCATAGCCGTAGCAGACAGGGGGGCAGGGGGTGCAGCTCCCTCCAAATATTATGTTTTCGGGCAAAAAATCACCCAAATCGGGCATTTCATTAAAATTTGGGCAATAAGTCGGTTTTCCCCCCTGTTGAGTCGTGGGCCCCTACGGCTATGATTTTAAGTACCATATCAAGGTCGTAGGAACCGAGGGGCTGGGGGCTTCAGCTTTTTGCCATGAAGCAAACATTAACACGACCTCATTTTTATCGTCTGTAAGATAACGTAAATGCTGTCCGGAATGGTCTCAGAGACAAGGACATTAATCCTAATCTTCAGAATTAATCTTCAACGAGAGATTGAACTGTCAGGAAAGGTATCCGATGTAAGAAAATCAACCTTAATGTTCAAAATTTTCTTAGAGCACAATCCCTCCAAACCGCTTGCAGTTGTTTTGTAAAAGCCTCAGATGCAAGGAAATCAGCTCTTAATTTCAAAATTGTCTTGGGTTATCCCCAAATAAATCAACGAGATCAGGAAAGGTCTCAGATGCAATGAATTTAATTCGATTTTCCAAAATCTTCAAACAGTTCAATCCGTTCAAATCGCCTGCTGTTCGGAAAGGTCTGATTGCAAGGAAATCAAATCTTATTTCAAAATTTTCTTGTGATACAAATTTCCAAACGAGGTGTGCGTTCTCTTAGAGAATTCTGTTCAGGCATCAGACACAAAGAACTCCCATGTAATTTTCAAAATTTTCTTTGGTAAGGCCTACAATGCCTCCAAACCCTCTTCAAATGGGAGGTCGTTCTCTAAGAGAATTCTGTCGGAAAGGTATCAGATGCAAGGAAATCAACTCTAATTTTCTAAAAACAAAAATGCCTTAACAATGCCCTAACCCCTATTCACGAGGTGTGCGTTCTCTAAGAGAATTCTGCCGGAAAGGCATCAGATGCAAGGAAATCAACTCTAATTTTCTAAAAACAAAAATGCCTTAACAATGCCCTAACCCCTATTCACGAGGTGTGCGTTCTCTAAGAGAATTCTGTCGGAAAGGCATCAGATGCAAGGAAATCAACTCTAATTTTCTAAAAACAAAAATGCCTTAACAATGCCCTAACCCCTATTCACGAGGTGTGCGTTCTCTAAGAGAATTCTGCCGGAAAGGCATCAGATGCAAGGAAATCAACTCTAATTTTCTAAAAACAAAAATGCCTTAACAATGCCCTAACCCCTATTCACGAGGTGTGCGTTCTCTAAGAGAATTCTGCCGGAAAGGCATCAGATGCAAGGAAATCAACTCTAATTTTCTAAAAAAAATAAATGCCTTAACAATGCCCTAACCCCTATTCACGAGGTGTGCGTTCTCTAAGAGAATTCTGTTCGGAAAGGCATCAGACGCCAGGAACTCGGGCCTAATTTTCAAAATTTTCTATGAGTATAGGCCTACGATACATCCAAACCCTATTCAATTGGGAGGTCGTTCTCTAAGAGAATTCTGTCGGAAAGGTATCAGATGCAAGGAAAGCAACTCTAATTTTCTAAAAAAAATAAATGCCCTAACAATGCCCTAACCCCTATTCACGAGGTGTGCGTTCTCTTAGAGAATTCTGTTCGGAAAGGCATCAGATGCAAGGAATTCGCATGTAATTTTCAAAATTTTCTTGGGTACTGCCTACAATGCCTCCAAACCCTCTTCAAATGGGAGGTCGTTCTCTAAGAGAATTCTTTCGGAAAGGTATCAGATGCAAGGAAATCAACTCTAATTTTCTAAAAACAAAAATGCCTTAACAATGCCCTAACCCCTATTCACGAGGTGTGCGTTCTCTAAGAGAATTCTGTTCGGAAAGGCATCAGACGCCAGGAACTCGGGCCTAATTTTCAAAATTTTCTATGAGTATAGGCCTACGATACATCCAAACCCTATTCAATTGGGAGGTCGTTCTTTAATCTAAGAGAATTCTGTTCGGAAAGGCATCAGATGCAAGGAAATCAACCCTAATTTTCAAAATTTGCACCTAACAAACCTCTTCAAATAAAAGTGGGGAGTTGTCAAATTGTTTTTGACCCAACCCCCCCCCCCCTCCCCGCTCAACAAACGCCCCGTACGCCTATGCCTGAGATCACTTTGCGATTGGGAATGTCAAAAAGAGGTGTCTTAAGAGAGTGGACACAGTTTTTTTCACTTTCCTCGGCCGACGGACTGAGTTGATACAAATAGTAATTCCCTGACGTACTGACGTGTTTACTGACTTGTTTTCATTTTAGTGACGTGTTGACGTATTTACTGACTTGTTTATGTTTTTCTGACGTGTTTATATTTTTATGTTTACTGACGTACTGGCTGATTTACTGACGTATTCTGATATTGGACGAATTGACTTTGAAGTTTATGTTTTGCTGACATATTGACGCATTTACTGACTTGTTTTTTGGTTTTGTGACGTGTTTACTGACTTGTTTATGTTTTTGTGACGTGTTTACTGACTTGTTTTCATTTTAGTGACGTGTTTATGTTTTACTGACGTATTGACGCATTTACTGACTTGTTTATGTTTTAGTGACGTGTTCACTGACTTGTTTTCATTTTAGTGGCGTGTTGACGCATTTACTGACTTGCTTATGTTTTTGTGACGTGTTTACTGACTTGTTTTCATTTTAGTGACGTGTTTATGTTTTACTGACGTATTGACGCATTTACTGACTTGTTTATGTTTTAGTGACGTGTTCACTGACTTGTTTTCATTTTAGTGGCGTGTTTATGTTTTACTGACGTATTGACGCATTTACTGACTTGTTTATGTTTTTGTGACGTGTTTACTGACATGTTTTCATTTTAGTGGCATGTTTATGTTTCGTGACGTATTGACGCATTTACTGACTTGTTTATGTTTTTGTGACGTGTTTACTGACTTGTTTTCATTTTAGTGGCGTGTTTATGTTTCGTGACGTATTGACGCATTTACTGACTTGTTTATGTTTTTGTGACGTGTTTAGTGACTTGTTTATGTTTTTGTGACGTGTTTACTGACTTGTTTTCATTTTAGTGGCATGTTTATGTTTTGTGACGTATTGACGCATTTACTGACTTGTTTATGTTTTTGTGACGTGTTCACTGACTTGTTTTCATTTTAGTGGCGTGTTTATGTTTTACTGACGTATTGACGCATTTACTGACTTGTTTATGTTTTTGTGACGTGTTCACTGACTTGTTTTCATTTTAGTGGCGTGTTTATGTTTTACTGACGTATTGACGCATTTACTGACTTGTTTATGTTTTTGTGACGTGTTTACTGACTTGTTTTCATTTTAGTGGCATGTTTATGTTTCGTGACGTATTGACGCATTTACTGACTTGTTTATGTTTTTGTGACGTGTTTACTGACTTGTTTTCATTTTAGTGGCATGTTTATGTTTTGTGACGTATTGACGCATTTACTGACTTGTTTATGTTTTTCTGACGTGTTTACTGACTTGTTTATGTTTTTCTGACGTGTTTTCATTTTAGTGACGTGTTTATGTTTTACTGACGTATTGACGCATTTACTGAATTGTTTATGTTTTAGTGACGTATTCACTGACTTGTTTTCATTTTAGTGGCGTGTTTATGTTTTACTGACGTATTGACGCATTTACTGACTTGTTTATGTTTTTGTGACGTGTTTACTGACTTGTTTTCATTTTAGTGACGTGTTTATGTTTTACTGACGTATTGACGCATTTACTGACTTGTTTATGTTTTTGTGACGTGTTTACTGACTTGTTTTCATTTTAGTGACGTGTTTATGTTTTACTGACGTATTGACGCATTTACTGACTTGTTTATGTTTTAGTAACGTGTTCACTGACTTGTTTTCATTTTAGTGGCGTGTTTATGTTTTACTGACGTATTGACGCATTTACTGACTTGTTTATGTTTTTGTGACGTGTTTACTGACTTGTTTTCATTTTAGTGGCGTGTTTATGTTTCGTGACGTATTGACGCATTTACTGACTTGTTTATGTTTTTCTGACGTGTTTACTGACTTGTTTATGTTTTTGTGACGTGTTTACTGACTTGTTTATGTTTTTGTGACGTGTTTACTGACTTGTTTATGTTTTTCTGGCGTGTTTACTGACTTGTTTTCATTTTAGTGGCGTGTTTATGTTTTACTGACGTATTGACGCATTTACTGACTTGTTTATGTTTTTGTGACGTGTTTACTGACTTGTTTTCATTTTAGTGTCGTGTTTATGTTTCGTGACGTATTGACGCATTTACTGACTTGTTTATGTTTTTGTGACGTGTTTATATTTTTGTGTTTACTGACGTACTGGTTGATTTACTGACGTATTCTGATATTGGGCGAATTGACTTTGAAGTTTATGTTTTGCTGACGTATTGACGCATTTACTGACTTGTTTATGTTTTTGTGACGTGTTTACTGACTTGTTTTCATTTTAGTGGCGTGTTTGTGTTTCGTGACGTATTGACGCATTTACTGACTTGTTTATGTTTTTGTGACGTGTTTACTGACTTGTTTTCATTTTAGTGGCGTGTTTGTGTTTCGTGACGTATTGACGCATTTACTGACTTGTTTATGTTTTTGTGACGTGTTTACTGACTTGTTTTCATTTTAGTGGCGTGTTTATGTTTATATTTTTAGTGACGTGTTTATGTTTTACTGACGTATTGACGCATTTACTGACTTGTTTATGTTTTTGTGACGTGCTTACTGACTTGTTTTCATTTTAGTGTCGTGTTTATGTTTCGTGACGTATTGACGAATTTACTGACTTGTTTATGTTTTTGTGACGTGTTTATGTTTTTGTGTTTACTGACGTACTGGCTGATTTACTGACGTATTCTGATATTGGACGAATTGACTTGAAATTTCGTTTCATAATACAATATATAAAAGTAAACATGAGTTATGAAAATGTAAGGTAGCATTGACGTGTTTATGTTTTTGTGACGTGTCTGACGTGTTTACTGACGTACTGGCTGATTTACTGACGTATTGACGTGTGATGCAGAATCAATTGTTAAAAGCATCGTAAATCATACAGGAAAAGATTTATAAATGATTAATCTGAATTTGTTGTTTAAATAGCCTAATAAAATACAGAGTCTCTTTTAACTAGTTTTATTGATAGACTTTATGGCCTATCTCTATTTTTGGGCCCAAACCTTTTAAATACGTAGGAGCACAATTTCTCTACAATTTGGCGTATATTTTGTTGAAATCTATACATTAGTTTTCTTACGCACCAACACAAAAACCATAGCGACATTAAAATGTTGACTTAAATCATAACCAGTTTTGGCATGGTTTTCACGTTAAAATATTTTTCAAAACTTTCGCATAAGCTTAGAATATATAGAGATACAACTAGATATTTTTAAAATTCATTTCACATGATTTTTCATGATTATATGTAGTTGCCTCCCCTGAACTAACTGGCTCATTTTGAAATATGAAATAATACAATAAATTTTATATGTAGGCCTACATCAAGGAAGCATCAACAATAACAACATAAGTCCACAGTATGATTTTGCAACCATTCATAGTTCCCTTAAAGTTCTGTCTTAAGAGATCGTCAAATTGTTAAGGTAGACCTACCTGAGGCAATGGGTGATTCCAAAGTTGGTCCAAACACCAAGTGTTAACACTAACACCAACACTGACACCCATTTCCACACTTTTGAAATTTGAAAAGAAAGCGAGTTAGTGTTAACACGTTGTGGTGATTGTGTAACCAAAGTTTGTGTTAGATGCTGACACTTAGGCCTAGACCTACACCAACTTTGAAATCGGACCATCATGAGCGTCCCCAAAATACTCGTCTGAACACAAGGCGGGAAAACACAATGACGTCACCACACCACACCACACCGGCACCCCATTCATACCCAAATGTACTCTTCATTAAATTCACTACAGATTTTGCATCTATATGTGATTAATGTGGGGATCCGATGAGTGATTCCTATCGAAATGAAATGAAATGAAATGAATGGAGTTTTACGTCCTACTTTCTGCACCTATATGGGCTAATTGAGGACGGGAAAACGCCATGCGGTGTGCAATGAGGGAACTTTTGCCCGGACAGCGGCTTTAGCGTGCTCTTATTTTCGATTTCTAACTGTCGAGGGATCTTTATAGCACAATAGCACACAGGACCTCGGTTTATTGTCCCATCCGAAGACGCTTTTTCCGTGTCAGCCCCTCCGACCTACATCACTGACAGTTGGAAACCGGGTTGAAAAATCCGAAGGTATCATCTCGACGATTCCTATCGAAGGTTACCCCAAGTATATAGATTTCACTAATGAATGGTTCACTGTCCAATATTAGTTTTATATCGATCACCTGGAATCTTTACAGATCAACATTTCCACCTTTTTTACTTTTGAGTGCTCTGAATCCCCGGACATTTGCATCGACAATCTGAGCTTCGTATATAACGTACCATAACTCCGAAAAGTTCTATCGCCAGCAAATATCACGTTCTGACATTTGATTGACAGGTATTTAGAGTTGCGGATTTCATTGATCATTATGTTAAACTATGTTTCCAAAAAAAAAAGAGAAAAAAAAAAAAAAAAAAAAAAAAAAACCAAACTTTGAAATCGAGCAAAGAAAGAAAGAAAGAAACATCTATATTTTACAAGGATAACAATTGAGGTTTTCATGAGTATTCTTTCTCCCAGTTGGTTCTTGGCCAAATCTCTTGATATTGATCTTTCCCGGATTATTCGTACACATTTACAGCTGGGTTGATTGGAATTAGGAGTGTAGATGTCATCGGACTTTCATATCCCGATCGAAAACCGAATTCTCAAACATAACATCCTTCATTTCCTCGTATACAAGCAAATGGAGCAGCAGTGTTGGTGTAAACACCTAGTGTTGGTTGACGTAAACCCATTTCCAAGATACTTTTTTTAAAAAATCTGACTCCATCCCAACACTGGGTTTTTAGTTGAACCTCACCAAGTGTTTCTTCTCTTGAAATTTAGAGGACCCCTAGGAGTGAACACCAGACTGATTTCAAATTTGATGTTGTTGCTGATTTATTAACTGGTTTTGTCATTTAAAAAATTAAATTTTATCTGAGCAACTTACGAATTGAAAAAACAGAACACAAAATGCAAAAAACCAGTATGATAATGTTGTCGAGGGGGGTGATCAGGGTATGAGAAATGACCACATCAAGGGTTCAATTAAAGGCAAACTTTAATAACATAACAAAAACCCTGAAAGTACAAGGAATAACATTACAATCAGGAAACATATATACAGTTAAAATAGAATAATTGAATACTCTTAATTAAAATAGTAAACTATCGTTTTACATATGCACTGCATGAACTATCTATAAACCATCATATGAAATATATGAAACTTACTAAACTATGCATAATGTAAAATACTAAATAACTTGTTACATACAATATAAATAAATAAACCTACCCTTATAAAGGGGTTTTAACTTAAACTAGCTAGCAGGGAGTAGGTGAAGTACCTTACCAAGCCTAGGGATCTGGAAATAAGAGATTAAGAATGTAGGTTAATGTATAAAATGTAGAGGAATGCTGAGTGAATAAATATAGTATTGATGTAATTGAAATATGCTGATATATGTAAAACTGAGACTTTAAACTTTTGCAACAGAAAAAACCAAGATGGCTGACACTGGGTAACCAAGGTAAACAATATAAATAAAACCATAAAATATAACATACCTTGCAAAGAATGTCCACACATCCAGATTATATTAAAACAATATATCTGGCTAACACTAAATCCATATAGTCATCACAAAAAGTATTGAAGAAGATTCAATAAAATCAAACAATGACTATATCCAAAACTTGCAAAAAGCTTATGTCTTAACCATGAGAAAACTATAAACTGAATGAAAGAATGACAACAAGGTTGTCAGGACAAAAAGACTAATTAAAAGAGTTCAGAATGAAAGATTAGAAAGTTTGAGGTGATGAAAACTCAGAGACAGAGAAAGATTTAGGAAAGAAATAGAGGCAGTGAAGTGTAACTTTAACTGATTGTTAGTTAAATGCAGTGACTAAACTTAAACTAATTACAATTAACCTGCTTAATTTCACTCTTCAACAATAAGATAGGATTCCCCAGTGCTTACACCGAGTGTTAACATCGGGTATCAAATTCTGGTTACTCCGATGCTGATTTTGACCTGGTGGTTTTGTAGATTAACACCACCTACAATCACTTGGTGTTGACTACTAGTATCACCAGTGTTAAGAACCAGTGTTAAGACTCGGTGTTAACACCTGACAAGGTGTTTGAAGTTCTGGATAAACTTCAACACTTAGGTATACATAAACAGATACTATACTACTTAATTTTTCTAATTTTAGACCAGAACAGAAGAAAAGCCAGAATCCAAACCTTAATCCCATTTTCTGAATAAAGTATTTGTTCCGTCCTGGGCCTGTACATTTAGAAAACTCTCCCTTCCCTGAAAACTAAAGCAATCTTTGAAATCACGTTTAAGAATTGCTGTGACTTTCCTCTCCTTTTAAATAAAGTCTATAACTGTTATCTAAGGGACACTTCACCATCCGTTCGACACAGGGGCGGATACTAAGCTCCCCCCCCCCCCCCCCTTATTTTTGACCGACTGATGTCAGAACCCTCGGGAGCTCGCAGTACCGTTTAATTTAAAACATGTTATATTTTAGAGCCCCCCTTTCTCTAAATCCTGGATCCGCCCTTGCGACCAATCATACTTCCATTACAGAATCCGATACTTTTGAGCTCACAGTTTGAGGTGAGTTTGTAACGAATGTGACACAAAACAACTTTATTTCTCTTGTTGGGCCATGAGTCTCGTAACAAAAGCTTATTAGTTCTAAATGACTAAAGATAAATTCGACTGCGATTTTACCTTGAGGTAAGTCGTAGACATGGTCGGCATTCCTGATTATAGTCCGAAACTTGCTGACTATTGCAAGCCTTGATAGCTATTTAGTCAGATCATATAGAACTGTAAGATACGGAATAATAACACAAGATTAAATTATGCTTGACGAGTATGCGTTGAATTTTGGCGACGCACTTAACTTCCGGTATAATATAATTCATATAATTTAATTATCTACATAAGCGATGTATAATTAGATCGGAACATCGAGTCTCTCTGCCACACACAGTGTTATTTAGAATCAACTTGTCGGTCTACATTGTTATTTATGATATAAATAGTTCCTGTATATTGTGCTTTACAAATCATCATAAAATTGATAAATAGGACATATATATCAAATACATCTTAATTTTAAGTTGCTCAAGCGTGTTGTTTAATTGTCATGCTTTGTGACCTTTTTGAATCGTTTATGATTACCGCTCTACACTAAAGGTCGTTTGACACAGGCAACTTTCCGACACAAACCGGCAGCCAAATATTTGAAAGCAGTTTCCAGTATAAACATGTTCCCTATACCGTTTCATCGACATGCTGAAACCTCTTTCAACCAGCAACCAAATATGAATGATGATATTTTTTGGTGCAGTTGCCAGTGGTTGTCTTTCTGTAGCCTATGAGGATGATATTTGATGTGCGTTGTGTGATTTTTAATCTATTAATCAAAATGTCAAGGAGATGACAATACATGGCGTGGAGGACATTGATGAAATTATTGTCTTTTTTTATTTCTTCGACCATCACCACTCATTCAGCAAGACAATAGGACATCGGACATGATTGTAACAGCTGTAACGTTTTCATTATTTTCAATATTCAGGGGTCGCGGTGCCAGAGCCAGTCAGTTTTGGTATGGGGTAAAGGTGGAGGTGAGGTCGGTTCGATTTTTCAAACCACGAGCCCCTCCACCTCCGGAGACGCTCCGTGGCCCTTGATATTTCTACAACCCAAAAATTTCTCTTTCAACCAGAGATTGAATAAGTTTTTCCAGTGGACATACAACACAAAATATCTGTATTATCTACATAGCATTAGTGAATTTGACATTTCTACTTAGCATAGACTTTTGGCACTGATCCCCTTCCATAACATACAAGTTATGTTGCCAAAGACTGAGAGTTTAAAGAAGTTGCTGGTAATAAAAAAATTGCCTGTGTAAAGACACCTTAATGTAGTGAATAATATTCAAGTACGCTACAGTGAAAGTGGGGCACGTTGATAATTTTTCAGAGTGAATTCATCCGGGTCATTGCATACCGTAAAAATACACTATAAGCTGGAGAGAAGGGTTGGATACTTGGGTGTTAAAGGTCCTAGACAGTTTAATCACTACCTGATTTGTTGAGCTAATTAGTGCCTGTTACTTAGCAAGGTAATATATCTTTTTGTTTTACATACAGCCATAGTGCTTTCGGATATTATCTTTTTATGGTTTTTTTTGGTAAGTGTTAGTTTCGAAATTGCATTTTTATATGCCCATTAAAGGTTGTTGTCAACCGTGTCCGTCGGTCTACAAATTATCGTGGGATAAAAACTTTAGCACTACTATTGATTGTTACGTTGACAGCGATATTCTCCTTTGAACAGATACATGGACTCCTATTTTGAGTTTGAAATTCAGCATGAGTTTTATTTTGAGTTGTGTACGAACACATGGAAGCATAATCGGAGACTTGATAATTGCATGAAACGCATTTCTCGTCATAAATGCCTATATTATTAAAGGGATATGTTCACTAACTATACTACCAATTAAATTTTAGTTTTAGAACCATGATTTTCTTTAGCTATTTTAATCAATAATAATGTTCACAACTAAAAATACGACTCGCTGTTTAGTAAGACTATGCATTATATAGAAAACACATAATATACAGAAAATGAAGGATATTTAATGTTTAGGTAGGGGTATAATTGAAGGGATTTTGCGATAGTTGTGCAGTTCTGGTACTTCTGGAGGCTATTTCCATATATCAAGGCCTCTCGAAAATGCTGAACATTCCCCTTTAAACACTTTGCGTTGAGCTATCTATTTGAAACTTGACAGAAAGATACTACCAAATGTCCAAGATATCCATTTTAAATTTCAGCTTATTCTAAAGCTCCATTCAATGTAAAATGGATATTTTCCCTGATAAATGACGAAATGGTAGACTGAATGTTTCCGCAAAAAATATGTTAATATAAGTTATATGATTGGTCGAGAGGGAAACTATCTACCAATGTTTATGCCTGCAGCCGGTCGGCTCGACTTTACCGACGGTCCCTTTTAACCGACGGATATATCAATAATAAGGGGACAATGCCACCAGCCCCCCCCCCCCCCCCTTCCCTTTCACTGGAAAGGTGTCTAATGCAAGCAAACGGTTCGATCGGTAAGATGGTATATAGGCTACCATTGCTAAAGGAACATGGCCTTTAGAATACAAAACCTCATTTGTCTTCTTCTGGAATAATTTCTCAAAGCTCGGTTTGAAACAATATGTGACTTAAAGGAATTGTACAGAGGTTTTATAAACTTTGTATATGTATCGGGGACACTGATTGTAATTCCACTAAGAACCACAGACGTCGGAATGGAAATTAGAATGGCGCAAAATGATGCTATCAGTATCCCCGATACACATACAAAGTTTATAAATATGCTTTACAATCCCTTTAAAGAAGACGGTAAAAGTACAGGTTAATGAGGTGTGAGGGGAAAAATACTCACATTATGACCTTCTTTAATGGTTTGGTGATTTTATGTTTTTATTTTTAAAGTCCAAGTTGGACAGCGTAACTGGGTCTTAAAGCGATACAACCTCTTAGAATAAACAAAAAATTAAGTTCTCAAACTTGGTCAATCAGAGTATATTCATCAACGATGTCCATAGTATACAAACAGAATGCAAAAAAAAACCATGAAAGTATGTAAATTTCCATATAATAACAGGTTATAATTGATAAACGCCTTAAATTTGATTAAGGGTTTTTCAATTATTGTATATTATAAACATTGTTTTCTGGATTTATCAGATTATTTAGGTAATCTGTTGTATAGTTATGCAACCAGGCAAGTCCCTTGATGAATATAAACTCCTATTGACCAAGTTTGAAAATTTAGATTTTTGGGTTCATTCTAAGAGGTTGTATTCCTTTAAAGGTTAAAGGTCCTATTAGTGCTCACACGAATGGTGATTTTTACCATTCGACTATTCGACAGTATCATTCGATTTGCATTCGAATATTCGACAATATTTTGCATTAAAAAATCGCATTGAAAAAACGGCTATTTACAACCAAAATTTGTCGTATTCTCAGCTGCTATATGGACTTATAACTGTAAACAACTCGATAGGGATAATAAATGTCGTTTTTAAAGAGATTATTTACATTTTTGTAGCATCTGAGCCATAATTGTCAATGAATAATCCATTAAATTTTTCAATTAAAATCCTATCATAATGAAACAAAATAAACACAGAAAAAAGATCATCGAACGTTCCTTAATCTGATTGGACAATAAAGATAGCTATTTATAACAGCAAATCAATTAACAGTATTTTTCTACTTTCGTTTTGACATGTTGGAGGAGATGGTCAAAGGTCAAAAATGTGTTCAGAATCAGTGTGCAAATCATAACATCCGGCGGTGCCACCCGGCGAATCTATGTTTCAAATTCTTTCGATGATATATCAAAGCATGTTTACATTTTATAATCATCTTTTATAACATTAAAAAACTGATTATCTACTGTTTTAAAAATGGTATTACAAAATGATAATTAGGCCTATGAAATTCGGGGACAAACAACCTGGTCCGATTTGTCTTGTGTCAACACCGTTCAATTTGAGCTAGCGGCTTTCTGTCATTTTTCGCTAACCTATCGGGATTTTTTATTGATAATAGTTCAAATCAGCAACTTTGAAGTTGAATTTTTAAACGGAATATTGTAGTTTGCAGTCATCTTGCAAGTTGTCTTGGTGTTTGGTTCATGTTTAGAACAGTATTCCTAACTTCTCTGTTCTTGTTTTTGCATTAGCCGCCATTTTAGTTTGACACGAGAGCATTTGATAGCGCAATGTTATAACTTTAAACAAATTCATCAAGTTATTTATTAGATATGCGAATAATCGAATGGTAAAATCCGATTCGAATATTCGCCAAAATGGATTCGAATTTTGATATTCGACTATTCGTGTGAGCACTAGGTCCTATAGAGAGTTCGGTTACTGGCTGGCTGATGAGCTCTAATAGCTGCTCGCTATTGTTTAATTTTGCTGAATTTATTTCATCTTACGGTCAAAGTGTTTTTATGTGTTTTCTTTGTCTTGTCTTGTCGGGGTCAGTCCCATGAATGTTACAGACTTCTTTAAATTATTATCATTAGTATTATTATATGTATAATTACAGATGTATGCTATAAGACTGTTGATGATCTGTCTAGCCAGTATAACTGTTGTGATTGGTAACCAGCAATTAAGGGTTGTGGATTTAACATATACAATGAACATTTCAACTATTTATTGGCCCAATTCTCCAGAATTGAATTTTACAATTCTCAACCGTGAACAGTTACAGAATTATTGGTAATTATTTCCGTAAATTTTTAGATAATTAAAAGGGATTTTTCACTATCTTTGTCGGAAAATCAACCTTAGTTTTAGAAACGGGATTTTTTTTAGTTAAGCTAATCAGTAATATTCGAAATTAAAGCCTGCAAATCCACGTGTATCCAGCGATTGAAAGTCAAAAATAAGACTCTTTGTTTAGCATGCCTTATATAGAAAACACATATTATACAGAAAATGAAATATAATTTTTTCGGTAGGGGTATTTGAACCGATTTTGCGATTTTTGTGCAGTTCTTGTACTTCTGAAGGCTATTAACATTTATTCAAGGCCAAAATCTACCATCGAATATGCTGAATTTTAAAGTCAATGAGCCTTTGACGCTTACTCACAAATGAACCGAAATTTTTATTGTTTTGTTGTTTTGAATACGCCCCCTCCCCCTCCTTCCTCATTGAAATCCATATCAATGTTAATCCATTGACAAAATAGGACGCAAAACTCCATTTCATTTCTTGATCCTAAACAAATTTTAATAACATTGTAGGTATGAAAGTAATTATTTCGGTACAGCAGAACATGGTGGAACTCATCTCGATTCACCTGCTCATTTCTCTAAAGGTAGTTGGAGAGTACACCAGATACCACCAGAAAGACTGATTGGTCTGGTAGTGGTTATAAATGTGACTCAAAAAGCTGAGACTAATCCTGACTATCGAGTTCAGATAATAGATTTCACACAATGGGAATCAGTTCATGGTCAGATACCAGTTGGTAGCATTGTCTTAATGAAGTCGGGATGGTCTGCGAGATATACAAGCAAGGAAGATTTTTTCAATACCAATGAACCTTCCAATGTTGATACTTTTCATTTCCCATCCTTTCACGAAGATGCCATTGAATGGTTGATAAAACATCGTAATATCAGTATGGTTGGAGTTGATACAGCTTCAGTTGATTATGGTCAAAGTAAAACTTTCCCTGTACACCAACTGATTGGAAAGCACAATATTCCAGGACTAGAACTTGTTGCTTCTCTTGAAAACATTCCAGAGAATGGTGCTACAATATTTGTGGGTATCATAAAGCTATATGATGGAAGTGGTTGTCCAGTACGATTGCTTGCAACCTTTGACCCCGAGGCCTCTTCAGCTGCAAATGATCCTCGTGCCTTTTGGATTGTGTCCCTGTCTTTCCTTTTCCTTATATATAATACATGCAGATGATATGGCTTTTTTTTAAAAATGTTAATGGGGTGCAGGATGTTTTGCGACAGGTAGAATTTGAAAATATTTAGATTATAACTTATATAAGCCATAGCGATTTTAAAAACACACGTAAGTCTTGTACATTTAGTACCTCGGTTTCCAACCAGGGGTACTAATACCCCTTGGGGTACCAACGAACACCATATAGGGGGTACCTGAGAAGCCTCTCTCAGACAATTTTAAAAAGTATGGAATAGTTTAAAAATCAAACTCCATCAACCGACAAATATCCCCTCTCCTTCATATTGGCTCGAAATGTTACTAAGATTGGACGAAGGGGTACCAGGAGATTAATAGAACAAAATACGGGTACGAAGAGTCCAAGGATCTGCAGGGGCCACGGAGCGGGAGGCCCCCCCCCCCACTTTTTGGCAGTTTATTTTTGTTTTCTTTTTTCATCAAAATATTTTTGTCATTTTTATAAAAAAAAATTATAATTTCCGAAATCTGAAAATCGAGTGGCTGAAATCCACTGTGGTGGGGGTGAGAGGTGGATTTTGAAAATTTTCAACCAAGGGCCCCCCACTTTCAAAAACGCTCCGCGGCCCCTGAATAAATCAAATTTGTATATCATCCCAAAATTGTTAAAGTGTATCAAGGAGAAAAGTTAGTTAGGTTTGAAGCCACAATCCAAGTGACCACCTCGAATGTCCTGTAATTTAAGATAATGTGACTGGAAGTACTACACGACATTAATTTACTGCTCAGTGCTCGACAATGTACTGACAATTAATTCCTGTATCTAACAATTGCCAAGTGTATAATTGTCTATGTGCAAATTGATAGCTCTAACATGATACTGTACATTACAAGTTTACAAAAATAGGGGGAAAATATTATTTTTACAGATTATTTTTTCTGAGCGATTTCACAACCAAATTCAAATCTATAATATATAATATGAAGTTTTATTATTAGTGTATTGTATATATTTTGTTTACACAATTTAATTATTTAAAATATCGTAATAAACTTCTCTATCGTAAAATGAGTGTAAAGAGTGCATTTCGATTATGAAAACCACTTTAATTTGGGATAAATATTTCAAGTAGATAAAAATACCATTTAAATTGCCTTTTACTCGTGACGGCAGAACGATAATAGCAATTATCTTTACGTTTGCCTCGTTCTATTTTGATGCTTTCTCATTGATGCATACAAATCTAATTAACATAACAAAAAATGCAAAATGGCTTTAGTCATTTTTTGTGAATAAGTTTGTATTTACGGTATATTCAGCACGTCTAACATCCTGTCCCAGAATCAGTAATAGCTTATAGATCTCTTTCTAAAATATTTTTCGCTAAGCCACAATTTTGCCCCATTGAGAAGGCCCTTGTAAAGGGCTATAGTATAGTTGAGACTACTGGATAAGGGAAATGATCACTCCGTCGAAAAGACAAGGAAATGCGCTACATTTCATGGACGCTAAAGATAGGCCTACATCGACAGTTGGAACACATTTTTAAAGACTTTGTGATAGTGCAGACCTCGATGAAAAAATGAAGCAACAGTTATGTACGTTTTATAATAACATCACAATAAAAATTGATATTATCTCTGTTAAATTAGAGTTAAATGAGATGAAATAGATCAGATGTCTGAAGATCGCACAGTGTGAAATTACGAGTAACAACATGTTTCAGGTTCTGTTAAAATATGTTTAATATTTCGAACTTTCGGACAGTCTGAATTTTTTTTAAGGTCCAAAATTTTTTTTGCTCAAATTTGTGAAAACTATACACCAAAATCTCCAACTATGTGTCCAGAGATACAATAAGCATACTTTGAATTACTTTCAAGTAACATTTGCAGCGTTTTTGTTTATGAACACTTTTTTCGAAAAAAGCAGAATGTCCCTTTAACATTATAAATACATGTATATAATATGTAGGACATGTTATGATTATTTCAACATTTCAACAGGTTAGCAGGTTACACTGACAAAATGTTATCACGTTTTGTCAACAAACTTTTGTTAAGGTCAACAGCAAGCAAACCTGATGAAGTCGTTGTGAATTTCAGAAGAAAAAAGAAAATCTGGGATTTTTCGTACCTTTTTCATAATAGACTTCGATCAATTGGATTGTCGCAGATTAAAGCCCGGCGCACACACGAGCTATCAGCTCAGGCAGAATTCATTCGTGCACTTCTCCTAAAGGTGATAGCTTCCGTGTGCGAGTAAATTTAAGTAAGATTTTAGTTATTCTAGGCGAAAAGTTGAAAATCAAACATTAGTTGATCGCTTAGGATAAATCCAGCGTTTGATAAGATCCTATAAAGGTGCCATTTGTTCTTACCAGTTTCCGAGTCGATTAGGGTGGTTTCATTATTATCTATTATAGCAGTCACACAGTCCACTTTTGTCAACTAATGTATCTACATGTATATTAAATAAAAAATATAAGTAGCGCTGCTCTAAGTACCTCGATGCGTGTAGTTGGGGGGCCGTCCTATACAAACCAATGGCGGAATTCCGGGAGTAATGATTCCCGGTGTTTGAACGCCTCTCAGTATCGTCTTACACTGAAACAAAATTTGAAGCAGTCACAGACGACGGAAGTCGGGATATTTAAAATTGCACCCACCACTGATAAAATTTTCGCTAGGAAACTTTCGATCAAAATAAAAGGTATTTTATGAGCTAGGAGATCATTTCATTTACATTTTTATTTAATATCTTATAAAAATGTATCGAGATGTGTCGATTTCCAAGGACACAGGGGCTTATGAAAGGATTTGAATTTCCGCAATGAAATGATATAGCATGGCAGCCCAGTCTGACTACGATGCGTGGGGACCTCGATGTTGCCGTCCTGGTAAAAACAAATGTCATTGTACACTGCATGGAGTTGCTCGTCACGTCACCATAAGAAAATATTAAACTCCATTCCATACAATCCTAAGCCTATGATCAGAGACCTAAACAGGAACACGAGGCCGTTACACGCTGCATCGATTCGAACAAATTTATAAAATTAAAGGGAGACTAATCTTACAACCAAAGACACGTACACAAGAATATTTCTTAATTTTGTACAATTATCTATGTACACTACTTGATTAGTTGTTGGCGTGTTGAATTTATAGCCAACTTTCTCTCTGATAATATCAAGTATTCAATCAATGATTGAGGAGACGGGGAATATAGATAAAACTCCACATTATCACGTGACTTCTACTCTCTGATCAGTAGTTTTAGTTAGAAAGTTTGTGGGATTAACAGTGATCACTATGTCCACTCTGAAACCAACTAAGGTTATTATTGCTATGGATGGAAGTGAACCGTCACTATACGCCTTTGACTGTGAGTACTCGTTTCTTTTCACAATCTTTCAAATTTACCAAGTCATCAGTATCAGCTTAGAAGATACCGTACTGCATATAACGGTTTTGTATTACACATTGATTTTGAGTATATCTTCCGAAAGAATTTCATAAAAGGAATATAATACACAGCAATCCGATATACAATAGGCCTACTATATAGGATGCTATGTATCAGCAATGTATTTTGAACACGTTAACATGATTGTATCAATAGGTTGCAGTTTAAAAAGAACCGTAGTATTGACTAGTATTACACGTTGATTTTGAGTATATCTTCCGAAAGAGTTTCATAAAAGGAATATAATACACAGCAATCCGATATACAATACATATGTCACTTGTAACACGTTAACATGATTGTATCAATAGGTTGCAGTTAAAAAGAACCGAGCTATAATACAGCTTGGTATTACCATTATTGGTATTGAATATATATCATGTGAAATATTTTTATTACACATAATAATACACACAAAGTATTCTATTTGACAATTATGACTCTATTTGTGAGCTTAACATTTTTTAAGATTCAGTAGCATTTAACAAGAGCCGTGCTACATTGGCATTAGACCATTAGACATTTAATATATCATGTGAAATATTTTTTAAAGAAAACGACACACAGTATTCTATGGCAATATTATATATTATGACGCTATATGAACACGTTAACATGTTTCAAGATTCAGTAGCATAAGGACAGAAGTATAATGAATTGATAATACGATTCCACATCATACAGTGTTAAACTGTAGGCTATACATACTGATATTTATATATCTTGGGGAAATATTAATACCGTTTATCACGCTTGTATCAGCAAGTTATTTGAACATGTAAACATATACCAAAACCAATTAGCAGCTATATTTAATAGATTAAATGGTTCCATATCAACCTGCTTAAACATACTGACATTGAGATATATACTATCTTGGGAATTATTTTTGAAGGAATTAATACACAATATTCCAATTGAACATAATATATGACGCATCTATCAGCAATTTATTTGAATATGACCAATTAGCAGCTATATTGAATAGACACACTGACGTTGAGATACATTTCTTGGGGGAAATTTACCAATTGACAATACACAGCGCTCGAAATTTCGTCATCAGCAAGCTTTCCGAACATGTACCACGACCAATAAGAAGCTACATGTATATTGAATAGATAAAATAATTCCATAGAATACTGGGTTAGACACACTGTCGTTGAGATATATCTTGGGGGTAAATGACACAGCGCTCGAAGTTTCGTCAGCAGCAAGCTTTCCGAACATGTATCATAATTAATTAGACGTTCATAACATACCGTGCTATAACTGGCGTTGAGATAAATCTTGGGGAATTATTTTGTAACTGGTAATGATGCCCAGTAATTCAGATGACTATATATCGGGTGTCCCAATAAAAACGTCCCCAAATATGAAAGTCATCGAATGAAAATAGTACTAGTACTACCAGGAACAAAATAGCATGTCAAAAAATTCAATATCAGAGCAAACTACACATTTCAACCTGTGTCTATTTTGCTTTCACCACACCGACCACCAATATCATTCATTTTCCATCCTGAAATGATCTCATCTTAAGATATTTTCTCCCAAAAAGCAACCTTCCTGCCTTTCAGTTCCTGTTCATCCTGATTGTGCCACTGGTAATGGTAATGTCTCCTAGAAGTATGGGATTCAGGTGTACTGCACTTGGGTTAGAGAGACACACTGATTACACAGGAACTGAACTGAAATGAAGGATGGTCTTTTCTCGGGTGGTACCTTTAGACGAGATTCGTGAGAGTTTATCAGGGTGGAAAATGTTTGATATCGGTGGTCGATGCGGTGAAGGCACAATGAACACAAATTCAAATATGTAATTTGCTATGATATTGAATTTTTTAACATGCTATTTTGTTCGAGGCAGTACTTGTACAATTTTTATTTGATGACTTTCATATTTACAGGGTTCGACAAGGACACGTTGAAGTAAATCTGTGAGAATTTTGAAAGAAATCGGCTCATCAGCAGATGAGATACTTTGCGTCAAAGTTGGGGACGTTTTTTTTGCACACCCGATATATCTACTGATTGTACCATCCTGTCATCAGCAAGATAACACGATATTTTAGTATGCTGACACGACAACCGATAATATTATAACATGTACTTTAGAATATAATCCAATATTACTTTACTAGGTATAGATGTATAAAGTGACCTTATGGTGTTATATTATTTATACTCTGTTTTATCGTCGCATGACTGTTTTATAGTGTTATTAAGTTGAAAAGTATTTCCGTATGTAACATAATCACAAAACCAAGGCATTAACCATCAGGAAACCTATTCAGATCGATTCTGAACAGCTCTTGGGATTCGCAGTCTACATCGCAACCTGTTCTAACTCTCAAAGCAAATTTGGCTGATTTCAAGATATCTAGTGCAGGTTTCCGATGCTGGTTGTCGCTCAGAATCCACACTGGAGGGCAAATGGATGGCTACTGCGATTATAGATCATTGGACGATCCAATGAGCTGACAGTTGTTGAAAATTCAGTTGCTCTCAGATTCTGCCATTGACCGAAAAACGGCGTTGGTGAAGTCCAAAGCCCGCACATACCATCGTTTTGATGTTGAGTCTAGTCATATAAATGTAAGATTTAAAAATAGAGATGAACTGCTGCATCCTTCTTTTTCTGTATATTATGTGTTTTCTATACAACAATATTACGGATTTGATTAGCTTAATATTTCCCGATTCTGAGACTAAAAGTTTTTTGGTCGGGCAGTTAGTGAACATTTCCCTTTAATAATATTGGGCAAAGACCACCATCCTAAATGCATTTTAATGCATCTTAATGGTAACATAATTACGCTGTTTAAATTTAAAAGATGCTGTTTAACACCTGCCTATCAATTAGTTTTATAACTGGTTCTTCTCAAATTCTCTTCATGGCTTACATAAACAAGCACTCACTTGAACCGCTAATTGGTGTAAATTTGTAAACTTTATAAATAAGTGCCTGATTATCTACACTTAAACTGTTCTGTTCTATTCTGTTAGATAATGGAAAGTTTAAAATTCAGCGAATTTCATAGTGGCTTTTATAACACTGCATTGATGTATTCATGCACCCATTTAATGGCATGTTCGTCATTCCTCTTCCTCCCCCGTCCGAACATGAACCATAGCTTGTGATAGACACTCCTATTATGACCTGTATTAGATGGTAGGTGCGATCTCAAATTAGTTAGACGTTCCCGATATTGCTTTTGACTTGATCACATTTGCATTTGAACCCAACAGAGCCTGGGTTGTCAACTAGTTTTCTCTAATGTCCCCGAAAATGCATAAGGCAATGATCATGTCCCCTGAATTGTCCACAAAAGTCATCGAAAACATGCAAATTCCGGGCATGATATAGTCACAGCATTTTTCGTTTTAATACAAACTTAAATAGTGTGGTTGTTGCCGTCAGTGGACACTGGTGTTTCAATATAATACAACACATAACATATATCTATATCTCAGTTTGTGTCCCCTGGAGAATGTCCAAATGTCCCCAGTCTGGGACATGTCCCCCAAGTTGAAAACACAGGCGATAGAGGTTATTGAGATTGGTACACCTCTCAAAAAGGAGCAGAAACTTAACTGTGTAATTGAGTAGTTAAACAGCCAGTTTCAACCACTAAACCAACAAAATGTATCTGACGTCGATTTCAGTTATTTATTGTTAAAAATAACTCAGTGCTGTCATTTAATCTATAACTGCCTATTATCAGAACAGCTGGCCATGTTTTTCTGCTGATATCACAAGTTCTTGTCACGGAGACTCTATCAGGCAGTGTTTGTAGAAATCTTGTGCTATCGTTGGTTTATTCCCTAATCGAATTAAGAAATAAAGTTTCAACAGGAATAACTACATCCCTTGCCACAAATAAAACTATTAAATTGTCTGAATGTCGTACTGAGCTCATTCACTCAAACGTTTCTAATTGTTAAGTATTGATTTTACCAATAACAGACATTCGTCTGCAGTTTAAACAATAACATACAGTAGTCGGGGGTCAGATACATGCCTTCGGAATCAAATGAAATGAAATGAATGAAGTTTTACGTCCTACTTTTCTGCACCTATATGGGCTAATTGAGGACGGGCAAACGCCATGCAGTGTGCAATGAGGGAAATTTTGCCAGGACAGCGGCATTAGCCTGCTCTTATTTTCGATTTCCAACTGTCGAGGGATCTTTAACGTGCACAGACAATAGCACACGGGACCTCGGTTTATTGTCCCATCCGAACGACTAGACAGATACATGTAATATCAGTATTTAATATCAGTAGAAAAAGAGGGTATTATCATGTTCATTTAGCAATATCTATGTGAAAACGCCATATTCTGTTGCTAAAGGTATATTCCATATATTCCTTACCGAATCCTAACCAGAAGAATTTTAAAAACTGACGATCTTTCCTTTCCGATGAAGCAGAATCTTTAAGGGGGGGCGCCTCTGGTCGACCTTACGACCGACAGAAATTGATAGCAGTTGAATTTCAACGACCCAATTCATCTATGAGAATCTAAAAAAAAAACACAGGATCAAAGGTGATCTTAGCCCGCCAACGATTGAACAACTGCGGTTTTATCTGTTGCTCATGATGTGTTTTTTGAATGAACATCTGCATAATCTGCGATCATCACAGTTTCCGATGTATGCGTTTAGATCATGTCGACGTTGGTGGTAACAATCAAACGCAATAAATAACCATTTCACCATGTGATCTCACCATTTTTTATTTAAAGATGTTTTAGGTTTGACGAAAAGGCGACATGGTGTATCAGAGAGTTTTAGTTTAACCACCATAGAATAAATTTTAATCAATATTCTCTCTAAATGAAACCAATTTGTCGGGTTAACTAATCAAGTTTCCTGGCAAACAAGCTAATGAGATCAAGGGTTGAAAGTCGAGGGATCAAATCATTCTTAGAAGAAAAGACAAGGGAATAAAATTGTATTGTTGTTTGTGATCTAAAGGATTTTCCGCAGTGAAACAAACATCACTACGTGTTTTGTTGCATGTTTCGAAATAAATACAATTTCCTGTATACATTCAATTTGAAAAGGCCAATTGACATTTAAAATGATCTGTTTTCGACCAAATATGACCTTCTAGTATACAAAAATTTGTCACCAGGTACACAATAAAAAACTACATAGTACATGTATATATTGTAATTGTTTTAACCAATATGTGCAAAAGTCTGGACTAAAATAATACTAAATATAATGTACAAATGACAAACAGGTTTTATAGCACAATGGTTGCTTCCTGTGGCCAAAATTTGATTGAAATCGACACGTTATTCAAAATGAAAAGAAATGAAATGTATTACGGAGCATCAGCACTTTTGGGCATGTTATTTAAAGGCTTATATTACGAAACATCATTCGGTTTAAAACTCCATGAAAAAGTATTTTCTTATTATTTCAAATGGCCCAGCATTAAATGGGTACGGATAATCCAGAAAGGATCATTACAAAAACGTTTGGCCAAGGACCAGCTGATCTTCGTGAATATAAGTTGTTATCCTAGTAAATGGTTATTGTTTCTTTCTTTCTGCCACTAGTCTAGTTCATGCATGATTAAAGCCAGACCACTTTGTACGATATAAAAATTGCAGGTATTTGACAATTAACCCATCAAAGCTAGAGTAAATGAAATAAACACACCTTTGACCACGAAGCTAAAAACAGCTGTGGAAACAGCTGTAGAATTGTAAATAATGGCCAATCTGTTATATACACTATACAGGCAAGGATATTATCAAGAAAACTATTAAAGTTAAATACTACAGATAGAGTTCAAGAAGCACTTGGGAGTTTACTCAATTTATAGTTGTTCAATAACGATTAATGTCAAGAACGTTGAAAGGCAATTTCAAGTTAAAGTTAGTTAAGAAATAAAAGGTTAAAAGACTTTAGGTTGGTGTCAGTTAAGAAATAGAAAACGACTTATGGTTGAATGTCAGATAGGAAAAGACGACTTAAGGATGGATGTCAGATAAGGAAAGGGTTTTGTGTGACAGGGAAGAAAACGAAGGTTTAAATACGAGTTAAAGATGGATGTCAGAGAAGGAAAGGGTTTTATTTAAGACGACTTGTGGATTGGAGGTGTGTGTGTCAGATAAGAAAACGAAGGGATGACTTTTGTTAGGTGACAGGTAAGAAAACGAAGGTGTAAAGACGAGTTAAGGGTGGATGTCGGATAAGGAAAGGGTTTTATTTAAGATGACTTACGGTTTGGAAGTTTGTGTGTCAGATAAGAAAACGAAGGGATGACTTTTGTTAGGTGACAGGGAAGAAAGCGAAGGTTTAAAGACGACTTAAGGATGGATGTCGGATAAGGAAAGGGTGTTTATTTAAGACGACTTTAGGATTGGAAATTTGGAGGTTTTAAAGACGACTTTAGGATGAATGTCAGATATCAGATACTTAATGCTTCTATTTTCTGGTTTTTCATTTCGGAACCTTCAAAATTCTTTTTGACTTTGATTACTGCAAAGTAGCATTTAGGACAGACCTTCTCAAGTCAAATGGCGGCCCGCGAAGACCTCAAGAGTGGCCCCTCAAAAGTGACCCCTTCCGCTAAATCGCTCTTTCTATGCTAGCTAAGCTCAATTTGGCCCTTATAATGTATTCAGAAAATACATTTGGCCCTTTAGAAAAATTAATTGAGGAGGCCCGATTTAGAGAAACTGAATGCTTGAAGCATTTTGAAAATCTGACCATTTGCTCGATTTAGTCAATCTCTACGCCGACAGGATGAAAAACTGTTGTTTGCCACCAGTTGCTTTTGCAAAATATCTTACTAGTTTTAAGCAGTCGTGTCAATTTTTCATTGTGGACTTTCAATCATGCTTGAATCTCCAGTTGGCTTGAACGTTTTCCATCCATGACGTCTTTTGGGAGGTAGAGCATCACATATTCAGACAAAGGATAAAACAAATATTCTATAAATATGCAGACTTTATTTTGCTTGAACAAAGGTTTCGCATTATTTCTTCTATTCTAAATATTGTTCTGCTTACAAACATCGGGAAAATTTCTCTTGTAGAAACTGATCAATATAGTATCAGCACTGCACTGATGAGGCCCAGAAGGCCGAAACAGTACTGTTTGCAGTTAATACATGTATCATATATATTATATACAATGTACTGTTTTGATATGCTTGAGAACAATAAGTAAATATAGTTATTAAAGTCAATTATACAACCATAGCTTATTGATTCAGCGTACTGTTTACTTTACCAACCTATAATGCTAGTTATTATTATATAAATATGTTGCTCACGTTTTTTGTAATACTGTCTAATTAGATACAATTAACTTGGATGTTGGCAGTTTGCGGAAAGTTTTACATAAAAAAGACATAGAGTGATTTGGGCATAAAAAAGACATAGAGTGATTTGGGCCATGCAGTGTGGGGGAAATTTTGTTACAAAAGCTGTATTAGGCTGTCTGTTCCAACTGGCGAGGGATCTTTCACTTGCACAGCCTGGAGCACAATTGGCTTCGCTCCATAGTCTCATTGGAACAGTTAGATGCATTTTCCACCACTGTCAAGGGAAACTAGATATAAAAATTCGAAGATATAACTTCTCAAACAGAGTTTGAACCCAAGATATTCAGATTCGGGAAAAAGTTTACGACCCATTGAGTCCCCAGCAACCGAATCAAAATCCCAGTAGAATTTTGCAGAAGCATATCACGCACTTCACGTAGTTATATAGTTCATTATTAACGATTAAATAACCATGATAAACTATTTTACAAAATAAATACATTCAATCCTATCGACCTGTAAGTCAGTCGGTACATTAAAGTCACGTAGTTCAGTTTGAATAGTTTTAGAAGAGATAAAATTTGACCTGTAAAGAAATAACGACTTCTCTAGTTTGCTTTATCAATGTTTGTTTTAGTATTTTGTACTCTTAAGATGAGAAATGACCAGGTAGAGTGTCCGGTCCAGTGTACGGTATGAATTTTATCATTCCACTTTTGGAAAATATACCCAGGAGGGTTGGAAATAAAAGACACCACTGATTCCCATATTAAAGCGTCCTATTTAGATTTGCTTCTCAAACGTGACGACTTTGATTTCCCTATTGTTAATTTTCCAGTCATGTGCAGTAACATACCACAATCACCTGCTTATGGCGTGTACATTTCACAACTGATCCGCTATGTTAGAGCATGTTCTCTTTATAAGGATTTTTTGACAAGAGGTCGAATATTAACCGTGAAATTACTGAAACAGGATTACTTCACACAAACTTAAAATTTCTTGTAGAAAATGTCTCGGTCGTTACGAAGACGGATTTGTTTAGTCAGGCATGAATTGATCTCGTTGCACTCATGATTTTGAAAAGCCTTTCATCGTTTCCAGACCTGGACCTCGAGTTTTAGCTTCTTCCATTATTCACACCTGTACGGAATCCAAATTGTTTTAATGATATGGACTCTAATAGCCCTATTAATATTTTATATACATAATTCATAGATTAGTATTAACCTACAGGGGTCAACAAATGCTATAAGCCAGATTATGGGTAAAGTCTGTACATAAAACGGGATCGAATATAACCTTCTATGGAAGATTATGGCGAAATCGACGGTTAAAAGGTTCTAAAGAAAATTATCTTGTAATCGATAGTCAAAAGGTTCTAAAGAAAATTATCTTGTAATCGATAGTCAAAAGGT
This sequence comes from Lottia scabra, assembly GCA_029955415.1. Taxonomy (NCBI): domain Eukaryota; kingdom Metazoa; phylum Mollusca; class Gastropoda; family Lottiidae; genus Lottia; species Lottia scabra. The sequence goes on from JARJEI010000036.1 coordinate 1,345,052, forward strand.
TCTAAAGAAAATTATCTTGTAATCGATAGTCAAGGGGATCTGAAGAAGATTATCCTAATCGATGGTCAATGGGTTGTATAGATTATCGTGAATTTAATGGTTCTTAGGGTTCTATCGAAGGTTATTGTAAGGGCAATGGATAAAGGATTCTAGAAATGATATGAAAAGCATTAAGGAGCATCAGCACCAAACGGGCTATATAAGTCCAGAACACAATAAAAATACGAGTAAAGATAAAAAATAAAGGGTTCTAGAGAAGGTTATCTGGTAAATGTAAACAATTGTTAAAAGGGTTCTTAAAAGGTTATTGTTAAGGCAATTATGGTCAAAGAGTTATATGAAAGAATATCATGAAAACAATGGTCAAAAGGTTCTTTAAAACACTATCATGAAAGCAATGGTCAAATTGTTTCAGAAACACTTCCATGAAAGCAATGGTCAAAGGATTCTATATTAAACACTATCATGAAAAGAATGGTCAAAGGGTTCTTTAAAACACTATCATGAAAACAATGCAATATCATAAAAGCAATGATCACAGGAATTTATTAAAAACTATCATGAAAACAATGGGTCAAAGGATTCTATAAAACACTATCATGAAAACAATGGTCAAAGAGTTCTTTAAAACACTATCATGAAAGCAATGGGTCAAAGGATTCTATAAAACACTATCATGAAAACAATGGTCAAAGGGTTCTTTAAAACACTATCATGAAAACAATGGGTCAAAGGATTCTATAAAACACTATCATGAAAACAATGCAATATCATAAAAGCAATGATCACAGGAATTTATTAAACACTATCATGAAAACAATGGGTCAAAGGATTCTATAAAACACTATCATGAAAACAATGGTCAAAGGGTTCTTTAAAACACTATCATGAAAACAATGGGTCAAAGGATTCTATAAAACACTATCATGAAAACAATGCAATATCATAAAAGCAATGATCACAGGAATTTATTAAACACTATCATGAAAACAATGGGTCAAAGGATTCTATAAAACACTATCATGAAAACAATGGTCAAAGGGTTCTTTAAAACACTATCATGAAAGCAATGGTCAAAAGGTTCTATAAAACACTCATAAAGAATGGTCAAAGGGTTCACTATCATGCAGCAATGGTTATGGTCAAAGGGTTCTATAAAACACTAATGAAAGCAATGATCAAAGGCTTCTATAAAAAAAACTAATGAAAGCAATGATCAAAGGGTTTTATAAATAACTATCATGAAAGCAATGGTCAAAGGGTTCTATAAAACACTATCATGAAAGCAATGGTCAAAGGGTTCTATAAATCACTATCATGAAAGCAATTTTCAAAGGGTTCTGTAAAACACTATCATGAAAGCAATTTTCAAAGAGTTCTATTAAACACTATCATGAAAGCAATGGTCATAGGGTTCTATAAAACACTATCATGAAAGCAATGATCAAAGGGTTCTATTAAACACTATCATGAAAGCAATTTTCAAAGGGTTCTATAAAACACTATCATGAAAGCAATGGTCAAAGGGTTCTATAAATCACTATCATGAAAGCAATGATCAAAGGGTTCTATTAAACACTATCATGATAGCAATGGTCAAAGGGTTCTATAAAGCACTCATGAAAGCAATTTTCAAAGGGTTCTATAAATCACTATCATGAAAGCAATGATCAAAGGGTTCTATTAAACACTATCATGAAAGCAATGGTCAAAGGGTTCTATAAATCACTATCATGAAAGCAATGATCAAAGGGTTCTATAAAGCACTCATGAAAGCAATGATCAAAGGGTTCTATATTAACACTATCATGAAAGCAATGGTCAAAGGGTTCTATTAAACACTATCATGAAAGCAATGGTCAAAGGGTTCTATAAAAAAAAACCATCATGTAAGCAATGCTCGAAGTAATATTACTGTAAAGTATGCTGAACTTTTAATCATAAAGTAAGATCTGAACCAAATCTATTTTAGACTTTGACCCTTAACACGTTATGTGGTTTGATATTGTTTCATTTTTTGATAACGTGTTGTAAAATATGTGACCGAGATAACAGCAGATTGTATTCATCGACCTACTTTTATTTAACAGAGTGAAATATATTTATAAATAAATCTATAATTTAAAAGCATATTTTTTACATTTTATCAAACAATTATAACATGCCTTGTGCGACATTACTTTCTCTTTTATATTATTAGGCACGTTTCGTTTAATGTTTTTTGACATTTTTTATATACTAATATTGCAACTAGATGTTCTCTTTTATAATGTACATCATTTTATCTGTTTAATAATGATATTACATTATTTTTTAATGTTTCAATTATGTACATCAATTTTTCCTCTTTAACATCCTTTTTCATTTTTTATATTAAATGATGTACATATTTTTTATATTTAAGTTATGTACATCCTTTTTTCCTCTTTAACATTCTTTTTCTATTTAATGATGTACATCATTTTGTTTTGTTAAATGGTGTGCTGCATTATTTTCTGTTTCAAAAATGCGCCTTTACTTCTGACTCATTATGTGTAAATGTGTTTTACTGTTTTATAAGATGCACATTTTCTGTCTCAGAAAGTGAGTCATTATTTCTGCTGAATGATGTGCGTCATTATATTCTGTTTCTTAAACTTTTTAATAAATGTAAAATTCCCAAATATATATTTCAGGGTATATGGAACATATACATAAACAAGAAAATGAAGTTATAGTAGCTCACTGTCCCGATTACAAAAATGTAGTCAAATCTCGTAAGTACTAACATTTCTTTCCTTTAAAAAACTTTAACGATGAATGAATATTCCTTCAATTGTGCTCATAATTTTCTTCTCTGAACAAAAGACTGTAAACGTTTCGGCGATGATAATATATTCCCAATGCAGTGGTTGTTTTTGTCCGGCAAATGGAGGAAAGTGAATACTACCCTCTCCTTGCTCTTGCAGTTTGGGGTAATTTGGACTCCAAAGATAGTTTCTGATGCATCTTTTTTTATATCGTGGGAGACCTCTACTTTGTTTGATCAATTTCGATTTACAGTGCAATGTTTGGTTCAAAATATAAAAATGACCAGTATTGGACCTCAATATCACAAGGATCATACCAGTCCAATATCAGAACCAAACGATTTAATTTAAAAAAAAAAACAAAGGCCAGATAACGTCTTTACCGAAATCGTAAAGAAATGTTTGAAAATATCTCCGTTTGTTTGATTAATAAATCTAGCAAATATCAATCTCTTGATCGTCAAACTATAGTGATATATTATGTTATTATCAGTTTTGTATAATATTGATTCTATATTTATGATTATTGAATGTAATTTACAGCTATAATGTCTACAGATAAATCTTTAATCAATGCTTTATTAAAACAAGAGGAGGCAGAAGTGGAAATTATTATACAGAAAATCAAAGAAAAAATAAGTAGTGCAGGGGTAAGGAATATCAATTCAATTTTATTTCTAAGTGTGGCAAATACCAATAGCTCTCTTCCCAGAAATTCATATCGTTGATTTTTGTCGTTTATGCTGTATTTATGACAAATATCTTTCAAGAAACGGAGCCGGGTTTGGACCAAATGTATCTAACATTAGCAAGACAAAGAAAGGATAAGGTCGGCAGCCTGCAAGAAAAAAATGCATTGAATACACTTTGAGGTAGCCAAGATACCTAATTTATATTTCTGCAAGATTGTTTAGTATGTCATTTTGCATATCCACACATGTTGATCTAAACAGTTAAAAATATTTATAGTTAAGCGTTTTAGAAACTTTGATGGGCGTTACCTATAATTATATGAGTGTTTGACCCAAATTCCTGGATTTGATTTATGAAATGAACTAGAACATGGCATTAAGAAGGATTAAGAAGGATTTTATTTAATGATTGACATTTTGCTACTTAATATGTCAATACAACGTAATGGAATCGTTGACAAAGAGCGGAATGTTACTTAATGTGGTTGACTTAAACAATAATAGTTTGATTTAGAATAGTAATAGTTTCTGGTTGTGCTAGTTTGACTATTGATTTTATCAGTAATAATGATAATAGTTTAATTCTGATAATGGTGCCACATTAAATAATAATAGTAAAAATCAATCAAGTAAGTAAGAAACATACATGAAAATAACGACACACAAGTTCGTGGTATAATACTACTAAGATTATAGGCTACACTACGTTTCAACAATTTATATCGTTACCGTTGGCTCAACCTCTATAGGTACTGGTTAATCTACATCCACCGACCCAGAAAGAAAATTAAAATTTAAAAGAAAATATACTACACTATGTATCTCAAGGATGCCCAAACTCACTTACGTTTATGGGCCATCATGGGCACTCATCTGGTTAAAGGGATTGTAAAGTGATTTTATAAAGTTTGTATGTATATCGGGTACACTGATAGCATCATTTTGCGCCATTCCAATTTCTATTCCGACGTCATAAAACGCGTTAGTTTTAGTGGAATTGCAAGAACAACAGACGTCGTAATGGAAATTAGAATGGCGCAAATTGATGCTATCAGTGTCCCTGATACACATACAAAGTTTAGAAAATCACTTTACAATCCCTTTAAGACAGCGTCATCTACATGCGAAGTGGAGTAGTTTCCCATGGTGGTTCAGTTCGAATCTTGATCGGGATGTGATAGTCCGATGACCTTTAAATAAACCATCTTCACTCATAATTCCAGTCTACCCAGGGTAAGATCAGCTTGTAAAAGGAATCTCATGGGAACCTAAGTTGTTATCCTTGTAAAATATAGATGTTATTTTTTCTTTCCACTAAATTGTACCTAACGATTATAAACATCAGTATGTGTTTAATGTATGTTATTTTTGTTTCAGTTGAATTGTAGATTATTGCGACTAACTGGTGATGCTGGTAATTCTATTGTGAAAACAGCTGAAAGTGAGAAAGCTGATTGTATTGTGACGGGTACTAGAGGTTTGGGTACTGTTAGACGAACATTATTAGGCAGTGTTAGTGACTATATTATCCATCATTCACATGTACCGGTACTTGTATGTGGGCACAAGAAATAAATATTTTACAACATTCAGATGAAGAAGTGATTATTCTATTTTTGTGGTTTTTCCAAACTATCTACTGAGAAGCAAAAGAAACGTCCCCTCTCAAAAAAAAAACTGATGTACTGATACTACTTTTTGTTGACACTGAAACACTGATTTTTTCAGATGTATTTAATTACATATAAAGCATTTGAAAATAAAGCTTCATATTATGATACATTCACATGATGTTTCTTTTGCCTTGAAGTGGATGGGCGGATCAAGGATATAGAGAAAATTCTCTGAAATATAACATACATGCCAAAGGCGCGAGCGGCAATTTTTTTATTTAGAGGGTTCTGACTCATAGGAGTCGCACACGTATCCGTTTATTAGCAACGTCTCTGGCCCGGTCAACTGTTGGCCCGGAGTGTCGCGGACGCTTCCGTTTGTTGAAAAAATATGTATAGTTCTCCCGTAGGTTGCCCGTCTTTGGCCAGGAAGTCACCCGGAATAGAAAGGACTCGCCGCACCAAAACCGGCCTTTTATATGCCCGGAGCTCGTTGGACGCTCTCCCGCTCGGCTGTTTCCGTGACACATCCGGGAGACTTCATGGCCACGTCCGGGCGAGGTTCGCCCGGTTTCTTATAAACGGACGAGATCCGAGCGAGATCCGAGCAAAGACCGGAAGACAGCCGGAGCGGTACAAGGTCCGCGTGACGTCAGGAACGGATTTGAAGCGGACTTGGCGCCACCCTCATGGGGACCTCTCGCGTAGCTTCGACCGCCCCAGTTTTTTGAACATGTTCAAAACTCGCGCGGAAATGAAAATTAGGCTAATGACCGCTTGCGGACCTCTTGAGGATCTCCAGCGGACCCCTCACGGACCCCCAAAAAGTGACCGGGCGAGCTTTTTTGGGCAGAAACGGATACGTGTGCGACTCCTATAAGTCGGCCAAAAATAAGGTGGACTCGAGCCGGGATACTCACCCCCCCCCCCCCCCTTTGGATACGCCCTTGCAGTGAACATTCTGTGGAAATTCCCCTTTCGGAAGGGTTCAATTCCATTGATCTTATTCATTCGCAATTTGTTCTAACCAATTAAAAATACTTTTAAACGGCCAGTGTATAGATTATAGATGAATATCAAGTCCCTAAAGTTTTGAGGGGTAATATTTTATTAACAGAGCATATAAAATTTTGGTGAATTGTGAATTAATGCGTATAATAATTTTTAATAAATTTTGTTGGATTAATAATGTATGTTTACATTTTATTTATACGATACGAAAGTTTATAGAAATGAATTTTGTTCTATTAATAATGTATTTATATGATACGAAAGTTTATAGATATGAATTTTGTTCTATTAATAATGTATTTATATGATACGAAAGTTTATTGTATTGTGATAGGATGTGTAGAATACTTTTATATAAAATGACTTTTAATAAGTTGAAAGTTCCTCGGTATAAATTTGTTGTTTTATTAATGAATGTGTATAATAAAAGTATAACAATATCATTCATTGTAGAAATAAATTTTTTCTAGATATAAATTTATGTTGTTATTCTTGTTAAATATATTGGATGTGTACAATAAGTTGTATAAATAAACGTTTCTAGATTTTTCATGTACATTATTTGTTTCTAGATGTGCAGCTATAGGTTACCTTATTCACTGCTGTATACAATTTATTCTTCTAAAAAAGTTGTGCTAAACGATGTTAACGTTATATTATATAAGATAAGGAATTCTTTATAAAATAAAATTTTCCTTCTTGTAGAACTATGAACCGCCCGAAACCCTTTTATTGCTCTAAGCCCATTGGAAATGTTTAGATAAAAAAAAATATTGATTTTTCTTAAGATTTAAAGGGATTGCAAAGAGGTTTTCTAAAAAAATAAGAAGGATCAATTTACGTGTTTGAATTCACAAATTGCAAAAGCCTCTATGATACAAGCATATTGCTGGAGTCACAGACAACTGATTGGAAATTTGAATGCTGTAAATTGATGCGATCAGTGTCCACGATAAACATACATGTAATTATTTTTTAGAAACCTCTTTACAATCGCGTTAATGTCTGGGATGCAGATGATAAAATTTTGTTAATTTCTTTCCAATTCCAAGCTCTGGCTTCGATTTATCTCGACATTGAGGTCAATCTATCACTGTCACGCTATGAACGAATCGGAAGAATCAATGACGTGGGGGTAGGAAATATCCTTTACAGTATGACATTTAAGACTCACGCTAAGATAATGTTTAAATTACTAGTATAACTGTAAATTGATCAATATTACCCAGGTTATATATACATTACAGTAATAGATATACCAAAATAACATTCAAAAATGAAATGAATGGAGTTTTACGTCCTATTTTTCTGCACCTAAATGGGCTAATTGAGGGTGGGCAAACGCCATGCAGTGTGCAATGAGGGAAATTTGCCAGGACAGCGGCATTAGCCTGCTCTTATTTTCGATTTCCAACTGTCGGGGGATCTTTAACGTGCACAGCCAATAGCATACGGGACCTCCGTGTTGAAAAATCCGAAGGTATCATCTCGACCCATGCCCGGATTGAATCCTAGACCTTCAGGTTAGCGAGCAAGCGTCTAACTCACTGAGCGGCTCCCAAAATAACATTCCATATCATCACTCTAAAAAATGAAACGCTTAAGGAGCACCAGCACCAAACGGACTTTATAGCTCCAGAATACGATAGGTCATACAGTAAAAACACATATCACAGATAAATTAACAACAAAACAAGAAGATAAAAACCATACCACAGAAAATCATTGAATGACTGGAGCTTAATAGTATCATTTGAAGCTTGTTATGTTATCATGTGTTTTTCAAGCACGTGTGCCATGTGTTTATTATCTGTGCCATGTGTTTTAAAGATTGATCTTGCTTCAATAACGTCAAGACTGTAAATCTCATGGTTAAAACAGTAACTCAACTAAAGTGAGTGTCCGTAGACCTAATGTGTGTTGAGGCCCCTAACTAGGTTTTTCGGGGCTTAATCCATCTGAAAATTAATTTTAACACACATTATGCTCTCTTGAATTCTGAAATTTTGTATTTTTTTCTATACAACCCTTCCCTCTGGTACATGTAGATGAACCACTAGTTTCCACCAAAAAAAAAAGGGGAAATTCTTCTGCCAAAAAAAAACTCACAGGTCTGAGGGGTTGACTTTTACCTTTAAACTAGAAGATTACCTCAAGCACCCGTCAAAAATCTATCGTCTGACATTCACACGATTCCGTTGTAGGAATAACAAATTCCCTATTGAAACTGGTATATATGCAAGCATACCAAAAGAGCAACGGACGTGTCAATTGTGCTATTCAGACCACATAGGCGACGAGTTTCACTACTTATTCCAATGTCCATCATTTGCAGATAGTCGACAGAAATATTTATCTAAGTATATGTATCAATACCCATCTTATTTTAAATTCGAATCAATATTCCAACTGAAAGAATCACAACTTACTAATCTAAATAAGTTCATTCAAGAAATATTAAGCAATTTTAAATAATGTCTATTACCGTCAGTCAATTATGGATTTGTATATATTTTTGTTGAATTGTTTATCCTTATTATATTATTGTAGATATTTTGTATATTTATATTCATATATACCAATTATTGGTATCCGAATAAAGTCATTATTACCTAAGAAGGCACCAATACCACACGCGGGGAATAATTTCTGTCAAAAGAATAAGTATCCTTGGCCAAATCTGAAACTTGACATTTCCCAGGTGGTCGGTGATTATTCAATATTAAGCTAACTTGAAAGATAATGGCTTATTTATTCATTTTTGACGAACACCAGAAGTATTTTGTGGAAAAATTGTGACTCTGAACTAATATAGAAGAATATCAATATTAGAAAGTGAAAGCCAGTTACATTAGTTGATTAGGAATAAAATCGACTTAATGTAAGACAGCCTATAATCCGAGTCTAAACTCTTACATAAATAATAATCTTATAAGAATTGTTACTTAAAGGGATATGTTCACTAACCGTTCCACCACAACATTTCATAAAGTGGAATTTTTTTAGCTAATCTACTCCATTATAATGTTCAAAACTTTCCGTCAAAAATTAAGCCTTCAAATCCCCGAGTATCCATAAATATCAGCGTTTGAAGTCAAAAATCCGACCCGTCGTTCAGTAAGACTATGACTTATATAGAAAGACACATACATAAAATGAAAGGTAAATGTTAAGGTACGGATATAATTGAAGGGATTATGCCATTTTTGGGCAGTTCTAGTATATCTGAAGGCTGTTTACATACAATCAAGGCCCAAATCGATCCATGAAAATGCTTAACATTCCTCTTTAATGTACTAAGGTGTTTATCACGAAGGCTCAATGATGTAATAGCAACGAAATAACTGTCAATATCCTGTATTATAAAAGTATAACATTTTTATTAGACATAAAATATCCCTTCGACATTGTATACGTTATTTAGAACGCTATCCATTAGTATAAATTTAATACGATTTGTAAACAGGCACCAATCTCGTTTAAATCATCTTCTAGACTGATTTATGTTCAGATGCAGGATTGTGATGAAACTCGTAATCTAAATGCACAAAAGCTCTCTCCACGTCTGGTAAAGTCTCTATTTTTTGCTGTAAAGATTCGCCGATATCGTGGGCTTCTTTTAATTTCATTTGTTCGGAAAGGACAATGTCTATCTCCACTAAGAAATTGTTGCCGAAGTGGAAGGCACGAACTGTGTCTATATTGAGTATTTTAGGATGATGATTTACACTAAGCCATGTTAATTTACTCAAAAACTCGGGCTGTGCGGAATGTCCAGTCAGCAACTTGATTTGTTCTGAAAAGGAAAAAAAAAATATTAACATAATTTAAAAAATAGTGATTTAGATGTGGCTATAAGGAACGAAATTTTAATTTGTACGATCTAGCTACCTAACGATAGCCGCCAGTCAAAATATTACGTGATTATAAAATTTGAACAATATGAGAACTTATATCAAATTTGGACAAAAAATTGGAGTTTGGATTAAAAAGAAATTATGTTCTAGAATAAAATGTGAAAGAAGATCTTTGCTGAAATAGATGGCTAAATACAAATCGTTTTGGGATACATAGCAAGCTGAGATGTCAGAGCTTTGATCCTCAGTCGTAGTCATTAACTAATGTTCTTAATACAGAATATGATCTGTTAATGTACAAGACTGTACTCGTAGACAATATTCAACTTATTGGCTTTAAGCCCTCTTGATTTAATTTGAGTTCCAATAAAAACACTGTAACGACGCCGTTGTCACTATACTCTTTGTCAAATCAAGACTTGAAGTCTACCTTCACATGATCAATAGTGCGCATTTGGTTGACCATGGCCCAATAATCTTGTAGTATTATACTACAGGATGTTGCCACGTAATGTGAAATTGACTTGGCTGAATCCAAAACAGATATACGTTCAAAGACCAACCTTTTCCCGTTCTCCACCAATTATAAACAATGTATAAACTGATCAGAATGGCACCAGCAGGATCAACAAATGAAAACTCTGTCATATTGGTTTTAGAATACATTTCATTGGAACCTGAAAGAGTTAAATTTTTAAGCATCTGGAGCCTTACTAACATTTGTGACCATAGATTTAGTTTATTATTGCAATGGTTGCAGTTGTTTTCTCAATAAATACAGTGACAGCACATCAGTGGTACGAAAGTGACCGACAACTTTTGGGAAAATTTCTAGTGGAAGGATCTTAAGCCTTTCTTAAGAAATTTATTATTGAAATGGAAAAAAATATTTGAAGTGCACTGTTAATCAGATTTGTTATCATAAATTACCAAACGGTCCTTACCGAGATAACCACATATTAAAGCAACAGTGTTCGATAAAACATCGTTACGATGATCTTGAGCCAAAGCTTGGACTGAAGGTGTATCAATTCTTCTGCATAACAACCACATTACAAATTTAATAACTAAAAAATAAAATTTCAAAAATGCAAAAAAAAAAAAAATTGAAACATATAAAAAAAAAACCAAACCAATTTTAAATAAAAAACCCAGAATAGTCTGGGTTTTTAAACTTTATTCTACTGAAGTCATTGGATAATAACCTAGGACCTCCCGTGCGTCAGCAGGCCCGTAGCCTGCCAAGTACTTTTAGGGGGGCAAACGTCCAATCAAGGGGGGCAGTTTAGATATCCACCCAAAAACACCCCCACACCCCTTTTATGGAAAACTTTGTGTTATTGCAATGCATTGTTACGCCATTACAGTGCCATCTGTAGAGTTATTTCTACATGTATTGGTGCAGTCGGAAGCCTGGAAATGAGAATTTCTGATGTTTGGGGACCCCTAGAAAATTTAGATACGCGATATCCTGACACTTCCTGATATTTTCCAGCGAATTTAAGGTTCAAGATTAATTCTCTGGGTTCAAAGGGTTCTTGTCTGAAAACATTTTGAGATTTAGACATCAATTAAAGATATTTCCCGGCGAATTTAGGGTCTAAGGTTAATTGAATAGGGTTTGAGGTATGTCACGGAGAAAATTTTGAGAATTACACACCTTTTTTGCTGCCGAGAATGCCCATTGGAAATCTGTAAACAGGATTTCCTGAAGTCTCTACTAGAAAATTTTGAGAATTTGACTCTGAAACGCGATTTCCTGACATTTCCTGATGAATATAAGGTTTACTTGTAGAGGAATATTGTGACTAAAACAGCAAAATCGAGAAAAAGATGTAAAATTCCTGATATTTCCCAGCGAATTTAAGGTTCACGATTTTTTTTATAGGGTCAAGGAGATCCTGTCTAAAAAAAAAAGATTTAGACGCGAATTTCAGACAGGGTTATGGTTATTTAAATAGGGTCTGAGCTGCCGAGAACGCCAATTGGAAGCTTCGAAACACGATTTCCTGAAGTCGGGATCTCTTCTAGAAAATTTAGAGAATTTGACTCCAGGAAACGCGACTGCTGGACGAATCCTGGAACATTTGAAGAATCAGATACCTGAAAACGCAAAATTCTTAACATTTCCTGCTATAAAGACACCCCTTGGCTCAGTAAAGTGAATTAATGTATCTTTTAAAAATAACACTTGAGAATTTTTTAGGGGGGGGGGGCAAGATTTAAAATAGGGGGGGCAAAGCCCCCCCCAAGCCCCCCCTTGGCTACGGGCCTGTGCGTCAGACTGTTAACAGTGCGCTTTACGAAAAAAAAGAGGTTAACCAATGCTGATTGCCTGTTAAAAATGTCACATTGTATTGTATCGCTCTTCCGCATCAGCCAAATTTGGAGCAGAAATAGGGCCTCTGGTCATTATTTGGCCTCTTTCGCAAATAGTGATATGAACCACTTTCTTGTGTTTACATTTACACTGATAGATATGAACCACTTTCTTGTGTTTACAGTTACACTGGTAGATATGAACCACGTTCTTGTGTTTGCATTTACACTGGTAGATATGAACCACTTTCTTGTGTTTACATTTACACTGGTACACTTATCATGATAAATTACTTTTTATTTCTCTACAACCGGGAATTGTGTGACAGGTGGCGCCACAGGTCGGAGACAATGATCAATCACTGAGAAAGTGAGTCAATAATTTCTTCTTATTCCATTTCATTTTATTGATATCATTTTTGCGTTTATAAAATTTGAAGAAAAGCACATTTAATCTTTTTTCTCTAGAAAACATTGGTTGTCATGGAAACGTAACTACCGGAAGTAGTTTAACTGATCAATCAACGTATCGATAGTTTAATGCCTCCGGATTTCATTGTTTTAAAATAGATTAATTCTTTTAAAGTATTCGTGTTGAACAGTCGTAAATGAATGTTGGATGATTGTCAGAACAGAAGCGATGGAAACTATTCATTTCAAATTATAGGTTTGACATGATAATTGCAATTTATGTAAGGTTGGTAACGATCAATTCCCATGGAATAACGACTTCATTAAAAGTAAAATTAGTTTGAAATCATGTCGGATGCTGAGAATGTGTATTTTTTTCTCCTTCTAGATGCTTCGATGGTTTATAATTTGATTTTGAATATGAACACAAAGATTTGCTTTACCAGATGATCCAGTGACCGCCCAATTGCTACGGGGTCTTGGGTGGCTCAATATGTTGCTAAGGGGCTACAGGTTCGATCCCAATACTGGCAATAATACTTTCAGATCAATTTTTTTTGTCTATGATGTTATCTAGGAGTGTCATTCACGTTAAAAGAGTCATTGAAATGCTGTTTTTATGGGAAAACTGAACATGGATCGGAAAACTTGGGTTCTTGCCACTTTCGCTGGCCCGACCAACTAATGCTTACCTATTGTAGAGCCAGCAATTATCATTGTAGCTATGTCCATATGGGGTAGGTCAAAGGCGGTGGTCGCTAACGCTGCAATACGTTCAATAGATTCACGTATCAACTGTAAGGATGCTAAACCCATCACAACTGCTATTATAACGATGGCTATTGGTTCCAATTTTGTTCGACCTAAAACGAAAAGCAAATTTCTAATAAAATCTTGTATTACTAGTATACTGTACATCATCCCAGTGCAGAGATGTCAAGGAAACCATCGACTGAGAATACAGATTATTCTTTTAATAAATATATCTTACCATTCTTGTTTCCCTTGGAAAAAAATCTAATCGGAAAATTCGGAACAGGTAGGTTGAGCGCAAGGAGGGAGTTGGGAGAGTATTATGACGATCCCTTTTCCCAACGTTCAACGATATAAAGCTTTATTTTCGTATATACATTGATTTTGCTCTAATAAGAAGAGAGAAATTTAGTGTTTGGTTTGAAAGAAAGAAAGAAACATTAATGTTAAGGATAGCAACTTAGGTTCCCATGAGGATTCTTTCTACCAGCTGGTCCTTGGCAAAACCTCTAAGCATTGATCTTTCTCATATACCCGTATCCATCTACAGCTGGATAGACTGGAAATATGAGGAAAGATGGTGTCCAAAATATGTTCACCATTCAAATTTGAGGGCACTTTTACTTAAAAATTCCAATAAATCCAATTCTAAGCAGTTCACACATACAACTACGGCATTCGGAATTTACCATGTTCTGTAAGTTCGTTTAAATTATCGTGAGTTTTCTCCCTTTTAACTTTAAAATATTACATCACGTTACCTTGAGGATAAGCATAAACATTCCGTTTTTTAACAGCATGATTTGTCCACCATAGAACTATTCCAGATATAAGATCAACAGCACTATCAACTAAACTTGATATGATAGAAATAGACCCCGACATGACACTAGCCACTGTTTTAGCTATCAGTAACAACTGGAAAGTAAAATAAACTTATTGAGAATCGTATTCACATAATATGCGAACATTCAAATTTTGCTAACATTCTTTCGTTATCCAGATCCTTATCCAAGATCGTTATGAAGTAAAGATCCTAAATTTTGCGGGATAAACAAGGTTTTGACATTTTGGGCCATTTTTGGGATTGACATTTTAAAAATCAAAAGGACGTCCACAGAGCTAGTACAGTTTATTTGCTATATTTTTTGTTGTACGTTATCATTTAGCAAATATTCTGAAAATTGTCTGATGACATACATAATGTACAGGAATAATGAATCTAAAAACAACATCGAATAAAAAAAACTTGTTGAGAAGTATGCTTGCACAATTATAGACTCACTGAAACACCGATGCAAAGTAATACGAAGTTAACAAAATGATCCTACAATGACTTTGGGTAAAATAATGAATATACTGGTATCATACCATTGTGCTGTATTATTTAAAATTACCAAATATACACAGTATAAATAACTCACCAAATTTATACAAAATGTGAGCTTTGCATAACAACTGGCTGTTTTTCGTAATCGTATAGCTTCTTGTCTGTTTTCCATGGCGTCGTCTATTTCCAACTGTATTTCTTCAAACGTTGTAATTAACTCATCTTGTGCTTTATAATATGATCTTGAAAGAAAGAAAAATTTATGAATCAACTCCAGAATGACTAGATCAAGACTTCTGGAGTTGATGGAAAATGCACCGATTACGTTTGGGTCCGTGTTGGAACATTAAGATAGCATACATACACTTCAAAGATGTTTGGTAGAATAGGACAGATTAGGAAGATCCTCTGAGGCCACTATCTTAAATTTTATATGAACATTAGAACAAACTTGCCTGCTGTAAGAGGAGAACGACTCCATATGATGTTTGTCACCCTAAGGCAGTGGTTCCCAACCTGTGGGCCATGGCCCCTTAGGGAGCCATGGGGTGTTTTTCAGGGGGCCATGGCGCATGAGGATATATATCATTTTTTCTCTAGCCCAACTTTTATTTAACTATATTTTACTGTGCAAGGTCTGTAGTTGCTTGTGGTCAAATGCATCTGACCTTCTGATGATGAGGGGGCACAAGACAACAACCCTTGCGCTTTATTCCCTATTTTGCCCTTGTTTGGAATAGAACAGGGGGCCATGGTTCTGGAAGCTTTGTGAATTTGGGCCACGGGGATTGTAAAAAGGTTTGCAATTTGTTTGTGACTCGGGGACACTGATAACTGATATAAATAATGCTTTGCAGGTGTGGCGTCATCATACAATTTATGTTGAATAGCTGGAACCACAGACATCTGATTAAAAAATTGGAATGGTGCAAATTGATGCTCTACGAGTCTTCTATACACATAAATCTTACAAATCTTTAAAATTCTTTAAGACTGATATTTTTAGGACATCATAAAAGTAACTAATATTTCAATAATTAAACAATAACCTACCTCATACGTTTTGAATGTTGTTTATAATTTGGACCTTGTTTTTTCGATGAAAATTGATGAATTGGTATCTTCCATCTCTCATCCCCTTCTAAAACATTAAAAACAAAACAGTATTTTTTTTTTTACTTACATAAACCTCTTGGCATTAATTTTACCCGGATTATCTGTACCCATTTATAGCTGGGGTGACTGGTATTATGAGTGAAGATGAAATATTCAAGTAACTAGTAACAAGTTTGCATTAGAGTACTGCGTACTGCATTTGTGAAAATGTTTGTAGATTTAGCACCCAGATCACAGGCAATAATTGAAAACTGTAGCTACATAATGAACAATTTACAAAAAAGCAAGTTGCCAAGTTACACTTATGTTGGAAATACAAGCAATCCTGGAGGGTTGTTTGCTGCCTTATGGGTAAAGTTTGGTCAAGAAACGTGACGTGCCATGACACATTATCATGTTTTTGATTATAATATGTAAATTTGTCTGATGCGCTTATTTTTATATGAAAATGTTAAAAATTCAAAGTACATATAAATTATATTTTTTCGCGTTGCGTTTCTTTTTTGGGAGGGTACATATTCGAAAAAACATTTTTTCCTGTAAATCTAAGATTCGGTTCGAAAGTAAGAAAGTATAAAAAAAGAATATATGAATGGCCGTTTTTTTGTTTTGTTTTTTATTTATTAATATCAAATGAGATATCATGAACAAAAATGGCCCCTGCAGAATGTTTGGTCGGGGTTCAGAGGCAAGGACAATTTTAAAAATTTGACCTTGAAATACATAATATACTGTCTGTAGGGCCTACATATCTATGTAATGGTTATTTCAGAAATAAGTCTAAGGGATAATTTTAACATGTATGCATTCTGAAACTGCATGGTTTCGATGAGCGAACACCAATAAGCATGACCAATTTCCGAATAAGAAATTATAACATGGCATTTTTTATTTACACTATGAATCAAATATGACCCATTTCCTACCACTTCACCAATTCATAAATGATGCGTAAGTAGACTTTAAATAGGAAATGGTGTTGACCTCTATCTTACAATTTCGAGAAAATATTAAATATTATATATAATATGCTTTTTAAGTATTGCCAATATGCTGTTTTGGTTTCGAGATTTATGCATTTAGGATCGATAGTACTTTTTAAATCTTGCTGACATGCTATACCTCAAAATTTTATGTATTTTGCAAGACTTGTAAATCATAGAACTTGGAACTGTAATAAAAAAGGGTCCCTCGGAATGACTGGATATTCAACATCTTTTGGCAACTGGCAACATTTAGGAAAGTCTGATAAGTTCTTCGATTTTAACCACCCGGAGCAACGACTACTGAAAATCACATTTGACAAAAGTTACCATAGGCGTACGGGGCATTAGTTGAGCGGGGGTGGGGGGGGGGGGGGGTGGCAAAACCAATTTGCCCGACAACTTATGCTAACTTGCCCGACAACGAAATATATATGCCCGACAAGTCGACCCCCACCCAACCCCTAATTCCAAAAAACTTCTCGCCATCTGCCTGATTACATCATTTCCGAACGATTTTATTTTTTTTAATTTCCTCTATGAAAATCACTGGGGGGGGGGGGGGGGTGTTTGGGCAATTGACCACCCTGCACCCCCAGCCCGTACGCCTATGACAGTTGATTGTCTGATGAATTAGCAGCTCGTTCGCTTCGGAACCGTTAAAATGTTGCCAATCGATAGTAGATTAAGACATCGTGCATTTCTAAAGAAATTGAATAAGCATGCAAACGATGAAATGAAATGCATTAAGGAGCACCCTCATCAAATAGCTCCAGAATACGTTAGGTCATGAATTAAAAGAGTCAAAAAAAACTATCGCAGATAAATTAACAACAAAACAAGATAAAAAGTCATTCTTAAAAACAAAAACTATGTTAAAATTAAGAAATGAATGATATATTTAAAATTTATGCAAACAAATAAATAGTGATCCAGCAAGGTAGTGCTGGGGTCTCAAAGGTTTGAGATGCTTGCACTCAGCATGCAAACGATGTCGTGTGATTGCAGGCAGTACTTATAAGAATAAGCACAAGATTTATAGAATAAGAAAATGATGAATGCCTACCTCCCGATATAGATTTAAAAAGAGAATTCTTTTCCTGACGATTACTCTCATCCATGTTAATATTTGTTCACAAAATATGTTTATTTAAAACAAGCGTTCATTATCTAACCTACATTTTATACGAAGACGGTTTTATCTTATCATTCGGTATTATAATGTAAAACCTGATATATTCAATATAAGACATTCAATTGTTTTCTATTAAGACATTCAATCGCGTTATATCATCAATGAATATGCCTTTTGTTGAGTGTGACTAAATTGACACTTTACAACGTTTCACTTACGCATATCGAATGCTATATATAACGATATATGTATGATAAACGGAAACAAAAGGTGTCTGTAATTCGCCGATCAAATTACTTAACATTGAAAAATGCTTGTCATCGTTAACGGTTTTGCTAGTTTTTCGGTAAATGAATACGGATACGCAACGGCAGAATATTTCTGAATGATTTTGTGAACTTTAAGACAAAATTACTATATTACTATATTGTATATATTAAAAAAAAAATATCCAGTAGCCTGTGGTCATGTACTTCAGTCTAATTAAAATCAGACCCTAATTTCGTTCATTCGTTTTTTTTAAATCCGGTTTTTTAACCACTACATTAGGGTCTGAGAACCGGACGCGATAAGCAAGGTTTGATGTAATGCTACACGTTCACGTTAACTTTGACCTTAACTTGATAAACATGACCTGATAAACTAGTCTACAGCACTAAGGAATCCTAGAATGCACCTATTGTTCGCGAACAAAATCCCAGCGCGGGCGAGGGCAAAGATCTGATTGGTTAAAATAAAGGTCATTAAGGTTAGGTCAAAGTTAACGTGAACGTTTGTTATAGCGTCTGGTTCTCAGACCCTAATGTACTGGTTAAAAAACCGGATTAAAAAAAAACGAACGAACAAAATTAGGGTCTGATTTTAATTAGACTGTCATGTACTTGATCTATAAATCATCAAACTCTGTCCATCAATTTTTTTTTTTTTTTTTTTTTGGTCTACATTATGTTGTATATTGTATCTATGTTTGTCCCCATAGGCTGAGTGTGAGACAGGACCGTATCACTCGTGGTATTGGGCCTAATTCTGACAATTCTAAAAAAGTTTATTATTATTATTATTAAATATGCCTTTTCGATTTCCTTTTCTACAATAACAACAAATATATCACATATTGTAATGGTTTTTTTTTTAGCCCTCTAATCTAGTGACATAGTGGGATGTGGGAATGTCGGTGAAACACATACATCATATAGATGATTATAGATATAGTATAGAATTTTGACAATAATCATCCCTATAAGATAGTAACAATATTAACCATTAATTCAATACCCATCGTTTTTTAATAATAAAACAACCTTTGTTGAATGCACGCTTAGTTTAAAATTGATTTTAACACATCGTTGTTACAACGTCATTGAATATAACAATATAGATGATCACGATTATGCACACTTGTACATGTGTTCTCTTCGAGCCCGTCGCACACTGCGAGCAACTAGCTAAACAAACTGCCACGAAAGACGGTTATAGCTCAGCAAGTAGATTATTCCCGACAAAAAAATATCAAGCAGGATAGAAATGTTTCTCTCTGCCTCTAGAGGCGTGAAATTGGTCAAAATACATCTGCACGTGGTAAGCTTTCTGCTGAGCTAACCGTCTCTAGTGGCCGTTTGCTCAGCTAGTTGCTCGCCGTGTGCGGTGTGCTTTAAGCGAGAACTTTTAAGAAAAATCGGAGTGAAGTATGGTTGAAAAAGCAAAGACATTACGGAGATTCCGTCTTAATTTTTTTGTTACATATGCTTTGGTTATTAACTAATAGTTTTATTAAAGTTGGCCGAACGTTGAAAGGAGCTGCATTATTTTCAATATAATACGAACATGAGAAAACTTCTGAACGTAATTGCTTTAACGCCATATTATGCCCAAAAGTTTCTTAGTCAATTTCTAACACCACCTGGACTCCAATTAATACTGTTGTGAGTATTATAAAATATTCTATTAGGGTACAAAAGCAATAACACCGTTTAGAAGCGTTGGAAAGTGTTCATAATTCCAGGTTTTATCCAAAATCGACGAACTACATGAATGTTAAAATGACATGGCATTATTGAGAAAATGACGAATATGAACAAAATACGTCCACATGTAAATATCTCAGTAATATACATCTTTAAACATATACCGAATATTTATATACACTGGGTAAGGTCAAATCTTGTGTTCCGTGTTACTGTTAATATAAATTTAAAACAACATTTGAACTCATTTTTCGTGTTAATATAGTACTTTTAGGGAGTGAACACGCGAAACCAGTAAATCTTTTACATAATTAGGTGTTTCAATATCAATCAAATAAGGTAATATTTGTATTTGAGCCAGTCACAATTATGTATTAACACCAGTGTTAACACTAACATGGAATTTGACCTCACCCACTGTTGTGACAATCGACAAAATATTCTAGATTATCTTTTTTAGTACGAGTTACCTCCTTTAATGTAACTTCGCATAAATAACTATTTTTTTTTTCAATAGAAATTACTTCGCTTTGGTCCTCAATTGAATTTAATTTTATCTCGCCATTAGGAATTTTTACACTTAAAAACTGTCCATATTTAAAAACAATGTTATGATAATGTCGTTTTAAATTCTCGTAAAATTTTCAAGATATTTTTGTCCAAGTTATTTCCCTTGACATGTAATGCAGGCAATATCGGCCTACTTTTGAAATAAGTATTTAAATATTCAAGGACGAGTTACAGCCCTTGAGAATGGGAACTAAAATGGTTAAATTGTATCACAGTAGAAAACTATAGGGTGGCAGTGTATAATACGATAGAATTAAATTAAATTTTACTGATTATATTTCAATTAATTTGCGTTAATGAAAATATTAACATAGGCACCTTGTGTTTGTTCTTAACAGCATCTGATGAATTGTTTTGGAGAGGAATGTGTTCCTATGAAGGTTTTTATCTGACTATATGAAGGTCAAACGGTCTCCGTGAAAGTTACGCTGGCGCTCTGCAACATATCACGGTAATGAACGGCGGCCATTTGACCGGACTACATCAATGTTATCACGTAATCTCGTGATTCTGGTAGTTCAAACATCAGAGAGGCTACAAGTATTTGTAAACAAATAACACGAAAACAAACAGATATGTATTTAAAATGATGATAAAATGCGTAAATGGTGAACAGATAGTCACTACGTAGCATTAAATGCACGAGCAGGTGTCAGAAAATTCCTCCACAGATTCTATTGCTATGAACTATATCTATGTCGCGACGTTACAAGCAAGTGGTACAGCGTCAAAGTAAAGAGTCTCGCGCATGAAAACACAACGAAAAACACCATTCATTACCGAGACAGATTATGGTTTACGGAAACTGCCGAGGATTGCCGATTGTATGAAGGTATGTATACTAGTCTACTACGGTATACTTTGTCCACTATGCAATGATAGTCGGTATTCTGTCTTCACTCCTACGACAAGGTTTATGGTGAAATTGTGAACTTACTGTACGTTGAAATCAATCAATTTGCACTTCATGCATAAACCAACATATCTACACTAAAGTCCATCAATGTCAACACCTGGTTACGTTTATTAATCATAAATTTTAGATCGATTCAGAAGCGGGTTGAAAATATTGAAAAAAGGTCGCTATTTTGATATATCGAATGCTTTACTGTGATTGGCTGAATTATGAGATCAAAGGTCGGCCTATTACAATCCTACCGACAGTCGTTTGGGCGATCCCAAGCTGGACCAAAAAATCGTAATGTAATCGAAACAGAGTCCATGTTGGACTAGTATGTAGTATGAAATAACCATTACTGTTCAGAAGCTGATGTTTGATATCAAAAGTAACTAACCTGGAAATATGCTGCTGTTGGAAGGAGCAACTTGGGTCAAGCGGATACTTCTTCTATTACGAGCAAGTTGAGATGAACCACGAACACCAGCACGTCCTAGTAAAACTTTATCATCAACAGCGTCTTCATCGTCAGCTTGTATGTCTTGAACGTTGTCGGGATGTTGTTGCTTCTAAAAGTTAAGATCAAATTTACATTATAGGAGAACATATAACTGCAAACGGTACTGTTTCGGCCTTCTGGTCCTCATCAGTGCAGTGCTGATACTGGCTTGGGTTATATAGCCACCTCAGAAGATCCCACATATATGTGATACTATCGTACCATGCCAGAGTGCTCAAACTAGCAAGCTAGTGGTCTACGCATATGGTCCGACAATGGTACACTCCAGATATACAACTGTTTCTGGGTGAAACGCGAATGTTCTCTAGTCTCGTAGCAATCCTAATTCTTATCTTCTCTCCAGAAATGGAGAAATATTCCTCTCAATTAATGCAAATGACTTGAAATACATGTAAGAAAAAGTTAACACTTAATTGTTCAAGAAGAGTATCATCCATAACACCTAATACACTAATAATAACACTAACACATATACACTTCGATATTCATGTATATCATAATAACTTCTACGTATTAAATTATCAAACATTCGCTTCAACAATGAATTTATTCGATTGAAAAATAAATTTTGATGATACATGTAGATAGTTTTGATAAACGTGATGCTGAATTGTATAAATTAATGTGTAGCCTAACGTTTCTGAGTAATCTCTGTGCCAGGTGTTGATAATTTGAACTATATATTTTTAAAATAAATTCAGATTCAATTAACATATTCTAGCTAATGTCGAATACATGTCATGAATCGAAACCTCGTAGTTATACATAACATTTTAGATCGAACCATAGAAATGTATAACACTGGAAGTCTTAGTCTACTCATCGTCTATTGAACTTCTGTTTCAATTTATGGTTGAACTAGTTTCTCCTCTGGGACTAGTTGACTCTAAGTTATACTGTGGCAGAGAGACTGGATGTTCCGTTCGAATTAAATCGCGTTTATCATGGCTTTTAAATTAATATAACTTTTTGCAGAAACCGGAAGTTATGGGCATACCTCCAATTCAACGCATGCGTGCCAAGCATAAATCTTGTGTTATTATTCCCTATCTACATTTCTATGATCAAACCAACGGCTACCATTCAACTACAATCAATAAATAGACTATATTGAATTTAACAGAATGAAGAAGACAAAGTAACAAATGATAAACGCCAACAACGACGACGACAACTATCCAATTTGGGAAATCAGCATCCACAGGAAGCCAGCGTTAACTTGTCATATAACAACCAAAAATTAAGATTGAAATGTTTTTAGCTTTCAGTTATTAGGCACTGGTGAATGACTTTATGTCCAATTGGTATTTGGTCAATTTTATCAAAGTCATCATTGATTATGTTTTGATCGAATCGGTAAAAACTCCACCATTTGGATAGGTACTTAAAATTCAGAAGAGGACCAATTTTAGAAATATTGCAATATTCACAGGCCTGATGTGACATCATAATAGAGTTTTATTAAACCTAATATAAAATGTTCACCACCTATTGGACTTCAGAAAAAAAATATTTCTAACAATTAAAATGTAACATTTGCGTAATTCCTTAGAATACAGTCTGAAAAGAAATGTCCTTGAAGCTTCATTTGACTGGCCAATTACTCGTTTGGCACCAAAATACCATATATAATACTTAATTTATATCGGGTGGGCCTAAAGTAATGTCCCAACTTTTGACCTTCACTATTTTCCAAAGCATTTACTCAAATGGACTGAAATTTTGCATATGATGTTTATTATATGATCTACCTTTGGTGCGAGTTTGAGTGATATAGCATAATCATATGCAAAATCCATTCCATCAGCCCATTTGAGTAAATGCTTTGGAAAATAGTGAAGGTCAAAAGTTGGGACATTACTTTAGGCCCACCCGATATATGTTAATATATAGAAAACAAATCTAAAAAAGAATTAATTCTTTGTGGTCTAAGTCTGTAAACTTCCTGCAAGATTCGCTGTCAGCAGCGGAAAACGGTTTCCATTTGTATGTACATTCAATACAATTATCACTGGTTTACCCTTCCATACATGACTATTTGAAGTGCGACCAAGCAATAACGTCAAAGCTCTGAGCAACAGTTTGGTAAAATTACAAAAATGCTCAATAAGTAAATGAGTATATTACCTGACTCAATCCATATGGCTTATCACCAGCACTTAACCTTCGTTTTCGTCTGAAAGACTTCCGAATGAATTCCAAGAGATCAACTTTTGTTTCGTTTGCACCATCTGAAGTGGTTGATTTGTCTTCCAGAGCAGGAACTTTACCAACGTCATTTTTTCCATCTTTATCGAGGTTATAGCAATCTATCATGTAAATACCATTTATTGTCTTGTCTTTTTTCACTTCATTCTCCAAGAAGCCTAGGTTGTGATACATCTGCAACTCGGGATCATTTGTTGCTAAATGCTGAAACGATAGAGGTGAAAGGGTGATTTAGAAAAATACAATGGCAGTTATTTAAGGGATTGAGGTAGTGGTGCTGGAATAAGCGTCTAGTCAAAGCCAGAGGACAGGACAAATAAATCGAGAGTTAATGTACTACAACTTGTCTACAACTTGGGATCAACTGATAATGATTCAGTAAAATACAATGGGAATTCAGAATACATGTAGTCGAATGCTTGAAATGAATCGTTTCGGAGAAAGGGGACGGGGATACTGACGTAAAAAAAAATTGGTATTTTCAGATTTTCCAGCATATACAAACTGTACATCATCTCAACATAAAATCATTTGTTGCCAAATGCTCTAACGATAGAAAATGGGATTATATAGAAAAGTGGTTCCCAACCTGGGAGCCATAGGGTGTTTGTTAGGGGGCCATGGCGCATGAGGATGTATATCATCTTTAGTCAGTTGCTTGTGGTCAAATGCATCTGACCTCCTGATGATGAGGAGGCACAAGACAATAATCCATGCGCTATATTCCCTATTTTGCCATAGTTTGGAACAGGGGGCCATGGCTCTGTGAAAAAAGGTTGGGAACCACTGATATAGAGGAATAGAATAGGAGTTAAGAGTGGTCGAATGCTGGTAATGGTGCAAGAGTGGATGTGGATGCGTGAAGTCGGACAAGTTAGTAATGATAGGTATGATAATAAAAATCCGTACAAGCAAAACAATTCCGTTAATCAAAAATCTCGTCCAGAGCATGACAAAATCGAGTGCAATAATTATATAGTAGTGGACTTCCCATACGAGAAGTACCATCAGGTGTTTCGAAAAGAGTAAGCAATATAGTACGACTAATTACATCTACTGCAAATACGTCACGTTGATAACCCCTGATCTATATTGTTCATTATCATTGTCATTTAAACAGAAAGATGTTCGAACATTCAAGAACAAATAAAATATGACGTAACCAAGACTTGTAGGCACTCCTCTTAACATATAAAATGTTTTTTCCTGCTAGATCTACGTGTATACCACGAAATTCTTGATCACCTTTTTTTATTCTTGACAACTGTATTACGTGATAGATTATTGCCATTTCATCAAGAGGTGTGACGGAACAGTAAAACGTACAATAGATTACTACATAAGGAAACTGAATATTAATTACAAGTGTACCAGATCAAGACTTGTAAGACAAGATGATGGCAAACTAGAATCTAAATGACATCGCACATTTTTATGGTGTAAATCACAGCGAAAAAAAAACCCAAAATATTAAATTTAAATGTGATCATAATTTCTTTGAGAACAGAAAAAGTAAGCATTGGTCAATGATATTCATCTTTAGCCTCAAAATAATACTGACTGCTTTTGGATTGATACAATTTAAATCCAAAAATGAAATATTTATTCAAAAACTCGATTAAATTCTCATTCCAAAATGCATTTCAGAAAGTTTTCTTTTGAAATCCTAATGTGAAGATACCAAACTTTCTAAGTTTCAGGGTTCTGAGACTAAAAACAGTTAATAAACATATCCCTTCAACTCAGAATACGTGTAAAATATGGATTGAGAAATCAAAGTGGTATAAAGAATAAAGTGGAATAAAGCTGGGAATAGTAGAAGCACGTTGTCAGATGCTGTGCACAGTGTAAAAAAAAATCCATACAGTATTATAGAAAACAAACGAACGAATACGAAGTACTGATCCAAAAAAAAAAGATTGGCATCTTATTTTCCACTATAGTCTCTCAACGTCACCCATCTTAAAATTTGAAAGTGCATGCTAATTTAGCATTTAAACATCTTGAATTTATTGCTTAAACAAAACTCACCAAATTTCTGGTAATATTTGAATCCATTGAGAATTGTTACAGAAAATACTAAAATAAAAGTAACTTTCTAATATTAGTGTACTATTTTCATCCCAAATTACCAACGCCAACGCAATAGAAAATATACTAAATTAAATAAGCTCCAATTGGTGAATATATCCAGGGATTAATTTGAATAAAAGAAAAATTAAATTGAAATTATGAAAGGGAAATATTCTTATTGTTATTAATTTAAAAGGATGAGAGTTTCATAAAACGAAAAAAAAGATGCAGTTTAGATTGAAAATAGCGACCCGGGGAGAGTATAATTGAAAATATCCTCATTTAACTGATGGGATTATTAATACTGTGGTTTTATTTTTAAACACAAAATATTGTATTGTTAAATTATTTACATTTTTTTGTACAATAACATTTTTTTCGTAGTCATTTTTGTGTTGGTGTAAAACCATTGTGAATATTTGTTTAAGTGACCTTAACTATTGACACGGGGTTTTAGTTCGACCTTGTGAAAGGCCGAATTAATTGCAGCAACTGGAATTACAAGCACTGGATGGCATCTTGGAAATTCTTCCCAGTCGCTGGATTTAAATGCGAAGAGGGAAATCTAAACGATAAAAATTTAAAAACAATTTTAATGGGTTTAAAAAACATAATATTGTTGGTTTTGGTTTCATGTTTTCATTATAATGTGTTTCACTTTTGGTTTACCAAACTGACCAAATTTCAAAATAATGTAACGTTTTCATTTTCGGATATAAATTTTGATATATCCTTGTACCAGTGTGCCAGTTATTTGTAAGAAGTATCACAAAGCATCATGTGTACCAGTAACTTCTAGAAGGTGCCACAAAGCATCCCAATGTGTACCAGTAACTTCTAGAAAGTGCCACAAAGCATCACAATGTGTACCAGTAACTTCTAGAACAGTGGTTCCCAACAGGGGCCATGGTGCATGAGGATGTTTATCATTTTTTCTTTAGTCCAATTTTTTTTTTATTAAACTATATATTGCTGTGTAAGGTATGTAGTTGCTTGTGGTCAAATGCATTTGGCCTCCTGATGATAAGGAGGCACGAAACAACAACCCTTGTGCTATATTCATTATTTTGCCTTAGTTTGGAATAGAACAGGGGGTCATGACTCTGGGAGCTTCGTGAATTTGGGCCACAGCTTGAAAAAGGTTGGGAACCACTGCTCTAGAAGGTAGTTGTTATGACCTGCTTTTCTGAATCTGTTTTGATTTATGAGTACGGTATATTTAAAAAATAAGTTTGTTTGAGTCAAAACTTCGTTCCATTTGATCAAATTTGTTATCCTTTCTTACATGTAATAATGAATTCAATAAATGGATTGTAAAGAAGTTTTCTAAATTGTGTATGTGTATTTGGGACACTGAAAGCATCAATTTGAGCCATTCCAATTTTCAATCAGATATCTGTGGTTCTATAGAAATTACATGTAGACATTTTTGTTCTTTATCATTCTCCAAAGTGAAACATGAGATAGCTAAAAAAAAACTAAAAGTACATAAGATATATAGAAGATGACCTTGCATATGTATGTTAATATATGTAAAAGAAGGTCAAAACATGTATAATATTCAATATTATTTTTAGATTTAATTTAATATTGTATAAGTTATACAGTTTACAGGAAACATGGTTTATCAATCTTTATTACTTTCTCAATTTTTTATTGTTTAAAATTTAGGAAAAGGGGTGATTTGAATCTCTCAAACTATGTACAGGTCTGTGATGAAAAAACGTTTTCAATTCTATTGGTCCTAAATTGAAGTTTCATTTTCAGATCAGTATTTTTGAAAATGCTAATAATATTCTTTTTCGAAATCTTGTTTATGGTTGCTCTTGTTTACATTTCATTAATTTCTTGTATCGTTTTACATTTCCATTATGCTCTGTTGCTTTGGTCTCAAATTTTTTGACAGATGCTTGTAAATATTCGGTGATGCCAATAAACCGATATCACAAATGAACGAAACATTTTTTTCTGTAAGAATATTGATATCTCGAAACATAAAAAAAATTCAATGGATTCGTTTCGTAGTACAAAATTTAGTTATCCATTATGTTTGAAATGTCCATTTTCATGACGTGTTTTACTTCCGGTTTGTCAATTTTGATTACTAAACAAACCTCCTATGTATCGATATTTTTGTCTTTAATGTGTATGCAAATACTAAGACAGTCGCTTGATATAAAAAAAACCCAAACGAAAGCCTATATAAACAATCAAGTTGTAGCTTTCCAGAATAAAAGCTCAGATACACAATCATAAATTGGGATTGCATTTCAATCGTATATCTTCAATTCACATGAAAATAATCTGTAAACTGTGATTTATCAACAATAATGACGAGACAGAAATAAAATATCAAAATTCAAACCTGTGATACACGAGGTGGAGGTAGATCCGATTGTTTATTACCCATCGTTAATCCTTTAATCCACACTAATCTCACAATTTATCAAGATTTTTAAAAATTCAAAATATACACCAATTTATTTAATTCTAATATGAGGATAGTTATCAAATTAAACTCTTTTTTTATAATAAGTTTCTAAAATATTTTTTTTCACCAATGCATTAAGCTCCTGTATGAAAACAATGTTCAATTTCCATCCAAAAAAAATATAGGATAAGTCGATTGAATCCTTTTGATTCGCGGCTTAAAATGACATAATCATTTCATTGTTTTAAACATTTATAGATAATTGAATCTCATTAAAATTCATTTCTTACCTTCGTTATTACCAGTCACGTGATGTAGGTAAAAAAATACAATCCGGAAATATGTACGATCACGAATATAAAATTAGAGCTGACCCGAATACGTGATAATGTCCTGTAAAAACGACTTGATATTCATTTTCTTTATTGTAGGCTAATTAAACAGTTTTTAATTTTTTAAATTAATTATCAATTAATGTACTAGATTTAATTAACAATAATAATAGAATTATTAATATTGATGATTATATTTCAACATATTTTTTGGATGTAGTGGGTGTTAAAATTCTATGGATGATCATACATTAAAAATATCATTCATCTTTAGAAGTGGAGTTATTGTTATTTTTTATGTTCAGCATTTTCGAGGATCGACTTGGGCCTTGAATGTATGAAAATAGCCTTCATATTTACTGAAAATGCCCAAAAATCGCACAATCCCTTTAATCATTATCCGTAACTTAACAGTTATCTTTCATTTTCTGTATTTGTGTTTTCTATATAAGGCATAGTCTTACGATGAGTCGTATTTTTGACTTTCAAACGCTTATATTTATGGATACACGGTGATTTGAAGGCTTAAATTTTGAAGGAGAGTTTGGAACATCATTACGGATTAGAATAGCTAAAGAATTACAGGTTCTGAGACTGAAAGTTTTTCGGTCGAATGGTTAGTTTGCTCTTTCCTATTCATAACAAAGAAGAACCATTTGTACGCGGACTTCTAAATAGACTATTTGTCATCATTGACTTCTTTGGGAGCAAAGTTATCATCAAGACCAATAAAACCTTGGCTTAAGACAGGCAAGTTGAAAGTCGCCGAATCATCAAGGCTTTCCTACAAACTGTGAAAGTGATGTTAACGCTTAATCATATTATAATAATATTATATAGGCTATGTACTAATGTTTGTTTCAAACGATAGACAACGTCTACAAAACAGAAATTTGATTGGTAACGAGAACTTCGAGGAAAACTCAAAACTCTTTACGTTACCGAACCAACGCCTTACTCTATGACCCGTCCCTACCTACAGAACAATAGCACATGATTTCTAGCTAGTTATTGTCATCTGATTTATTTCATTATATATCATTATCTACCTAGCACATTATCATCACATAATTTTAATTAATTACAGTACATACTTGCTAATATACAGTAATTAATATAAAAAGTCAGACTCAGACATTGGTATTCCAGCTTTCTTTGCAAATGTACAAAGACCAAGAGAACACTTTTTTATTTGGCAACGAATGTAGATTTGTTCAATAATCTTGAACATTATTTGAAAACACTGCTTTAATCCTGTGCCAATGTCTTCAGTTGAATAGTAACTTCTTGCCGTTCAACCACCCTAACCTCTAGAGTATCTTAAATGTAAATATTTATTGGAGATCGAAGATTTAATATGAATTTTAGTCTTTCAAAATTACCTTGTTTGCTGTAGAATATTAAATCTTGTAACATAAATGATGTTTTTTCCTTTGATGTTTTTGAGAAATAATTTGCTTAAAATGTGTGTTTGAGGAAAACTGTGGTGTATAAACAGCAAATTTGTGTTATTGCATTCTTGGGTAATTTGACATGAAAGCCATATAGAATCTAATAGGAAAAAATGAGTGAAATAACCAACTAAGTTATTGCACTCGCAGTAGCTCCGCCCCTTTTTGGAAAGACATCCCCTTTGCAGACGAAAATGAAACGTGCACGAGCTTCAATTTCATTGGATTAAAGAGTAACGTGATCGATGCTGTCATAACTTTTAAGCTGTCAATCATATTTATGTTACAAGTAATATATACCACGTGACTTACTCATTAACATATTTAAACAAACTCATCCTAACGGATTCGTTTGTTTAAATATGTTAACTCGTAAGCACCGTGGTATATATAGTACTTAACATCACACAAGAGAGGTAAACAAAAAGATATGCATTTGTTAGAGCTCTCCGTTGAAAAGTAACTAGTTACTTTCATTGCTTGGCTCATTGCACAGTAAAGCGACAATTATATACGATTTATTTGTAATTGCAATAAATACGTCAAATTTCTAAGATTTTCAACTTTAAAATATACTGAAACCGTTTCCGACACCAAAGTTTTCAAGTGACCATGATATGTTTATGTCAATAAAGCAGGGTACGGTACGTAGGCATTCAAATCTGTTTTTTTCCTCGTATCGTTCAAATATGATTACATAATATAATAATTATATAAGGTTTGAATATAATTTGCGGAAAAAGTACCGATCAGATTTTCTTACAGTCGGCAAAGCCACAACTTCGTAGAACAAGCCATGGTGTATGAAATTTATTTGTCAATACAAGAAAACCAATGATGAAAGAAGCATTTTTAATTTTATAGGCTTTCAAAGGTCAGACTTGTAAAATTTAACTAAATTATTCTTAGAGTGCTGCTAATTTGATTGCTCAAACTCGGAAAGTCAATCAGGTACAGCTGGAGACATGTTGCCAACTTGAAAATGACTTAATTAGTCTAATTACATATAGATGTAGAGTGATTGGAAATTATAGTAGTTCACAGGTTAGCAACTGGTCGGGGAGATTAATCTAAAAACACCAATTTTGTTCCAAGACTGAAACATCTTTAAAGATTGATCATTTGGGTCTTGGTGGTACAAGTATTGGATGTGTGCAGAGCAGTGTCACAGACACTGTAAATCTTGGTAGGATGGTGATTCAATTTACAGACTTTCGTAGTCATATAGCGTTGATTTTGTTTTTCCTTGCAGCATCTAATCGCCGTGTCGAGTCCGTCGTATTTTCATTAGGTATTTTTGTGCCTTCTGAAGGTCCCCGAAGGATGGGGTTTGAAGCTTACACTGCGGTTGAATTGGCTATGAACAGAATTAACAATGATGTTACGTTCACAGCGATTAGAGAACGTAACCATTCCTTCAATTACCGAATGGTGAATAGTGCCTGTGAACCAGGAAGCGGTCTGTATCAGTTTGTTGAAATGACCAAAGATTTGGAGGGAATCAATGCAGTTATAGGTAAGTTGAAAACCAGTTGATGTGCGCTATCATAAAAACAAAACCCAGAAAATATTACCGACGACCTCAACAGTATAATTTCATTGTGTCCAACTCATAAAATGGTTGAGTTCAGTCGGTATAGAGGACCGTTGGATCCTTGTCAATTGTTCTTGTTGGTCGCTTTGAGTTTTTTTTTAGTTCCGATTTTTGGATCGTGTCTTGTGAACGTATGTTCCTATGAAAGTTATCCGGTAACGATAATACCATTAGTCGGTCATCAAACGTCTTGATAATATGTCAACTTGGCTTCTATCTAACCTGAAGGTCCAGGGTTCAATCCCGGCATGGGTCGAGATGATACCTTCGGATTTTTCAACCCGGTTTCCCCGTCAGTGATGCAGGTCGGAGGGGCTGACATGGACAAAGCATCTAGTCGTTCGGATGGGACAAAAAACCGAGGCCCCGTGTGCTACATGATGTGCACGTTAAAAGATCCCTCGACAGTTGGAAATCGAAAATAAGAGCAGGCTAATGCCGCTGTCCTGGCAAAATTTCCCTCATTCATTGCACACTGCATGGCGTTTACCCGTCCTCAATTAGCCCATGCAGGTGCAGAGAAGCAGGGCGTAAAACTCCATTCATTTCATTTTTACAAGAAGAATCACAAAACTACTATTGTTTTATTTTCTTTATCTGATTAATTTTTAGGACCTTACTGTGACGATGTATGTACTTCAGTAGGTTTGTTAGCAGGTAGATATAAAATACCATTTATAACGTATGGTTGTGAGAGCGACGAACTCCTAGACCGGGAGCTGTACCCTACCTTCATGAGAACGACTGGTACTTTCAAAGACATGTCCAACTTTATCCATCTGATTGTTAAACATTTTGGTTGGACGAGAATTACTTTTGTAAGTGGTAGACAAGATGTTTGGCTTGAGGCAGTATCGTCATTTGAGGTAATTGAAATTGTGGGGTTTTTTATCGTAACTTTTTTGTATGTTCTTATCTTCTGTATCACAATCACTTGTAGGTTCTTATTTTCTGTATCAAAATCAATTGTATGTTCTTATTTTCTGTATCACAATCAATTGTATGTTCTTATCTTCTGTATCACAATCAATTGTATGTTCTTATCTTCTGTATCACAATCAATTGTATGTTATCTTCTGTATCACAATCACTTGTATGTTCTTATCTTCTGTATCACAATCAATTGTATGTTCTTATCTTCTTTATCACAATCAATTGTATGTTCTTATCTTCTGTATCACAATCAATTGTATGTTCTTGTTCAAATCAACTTCTTTGTATGTCCTTATTGAATTCAATCGTATATCGGTACCAAAATCAATTCTTCGGTATTTTTGTACCAACATCAACTTATATATATTATGTTCTTATCAAAATCAATTCTTCGGTATTTTTGTACCAACATCAACTTATATATATTATGTTCTTATCAAAATCAAGTCTTCGGTATTTTTGCACCAGCATCAACTCATATGTATGTTCTTGTTAAAATCAATTCTTCGGTATTTTTGTACCAACATCAACTCATATGTATGTTCTTGTCAAAATCAATTCTTCTGTATGTTCTGTATCAAATTCACCTCTTCTTCTGCATATTCTGTATCAAAATCTGCTGTTTGGTCTAATCAAAATTATACTTTCTGTATCAAAATCAAGTCGTCTTAACATAATCAACAATTCTGTATGTTCCTATCTTGATAAGCACTTCTGTATGTTCTTATCAAAATCAACTCCTGTGTGTGTTTTTCTGTATGTCCTTTTGAAAATTGGTTCTTTTGTATGTTCTTAAACAATATACCCGTTTTAGTATCCGTTTTAAACTCCATTTCCGTTGTTTCAACAGCCCTCGACTTCGATTATCACAATTCGAATATTCGATCATTTCAGGAGTTTTTTGAAGATATTAACATCACAGTTAGGAAATGGATTATGAGAAGAAATGTTAGTTATGATTTTAATGAAAGACTGTTAATAGAATCAAAACGAGCTCGAGGTATATTTTTATATTTTGTGTATAATTGTATATTAATACATTGAATTTGAGGTTTATCTTGTATTTTGTATAGTTTAGAATTCATTGATACGTTGAAACACCTAAAATATATTACGTTATTGGATTAAACATACATCATTCGCTTTCATCACCGTAATTCAGTGCATATTTAGGACAACGACAGGGGACCCAAATTCTCACTTAGTGGTTGGTTCCGGGTTTTTAATCTGGATTTGGTTACTCATTTGTTTATTTCAGTTTTTATCCTGTGTGCCTATGGTGATGATATTATTAAATTTATGTATGCTGTTCACAAATTGAATTTGAATAATGGAGAGTATGCCTTCATGGCTGTCGACTATCTTGATATGGCTCGAAAACTCAATCTGAATGATACAGTTCTACAATCAAATATATTTGACGGTAAATATAATGAAATACGTACTGCCAATAGTTACATTCGAATTAAGATATAGTGTGTTATAACTAAATTGCCTGTAATCTATTTTCCTACCATGAAATAAATGATTTATTTTGTGTTTTCCTTTTTGGGTTACCAATACCGTCTGTTATCGCTGTGAAATTAAAGGGATTGTGTATCGGGGACATGGCTTTAAACCCAACGCAGACCTACGAATAAAAATTTCCTAGTAGTTTGAAAGAAAAAAACAACTAAAATATACTTGACAGAATTCTGGGTTACAATAAAATAAAGAATGTTTCCAAATATTTTATGTACATGTACTGTCATTTATTTATTTATTTATTTATGCTTACTCTGAAATGCTATACGGACTAACAAGAAGCATCCTAGAACTAACTATTCAAGTATTCATATTTATTTCACAACGTAACAACAATTTTCAGGGTTATTGGATATCACAGTAGATGTTAAGCCAAATGAAGCGCCCTATCAAAATTTTCTAGAGGATGTTAAAGCAAAAGACGATGGATCACATGGCTATCAAACGTCATACGAGGTAAAACTAAGAATATATTCAGTAGGTATGCTTTCGTCATACACCTCGGGACCCGCTGTGGCTCAGTGAGTTAGACGCTTGCTCGCTAATCTGAAGGTCCAGGGTTCAATCCCGGCATTGGTCGAGATGATACCTTCGAATTTTTCAACCCGGTTTCCCCCTGTCAGTGATGCAGGTAAGAGGGGCTGACATGGAAAAGCGTCTAGTCGTTCGGATTGGAAATAAACTGAGGCCCGGTGTGCATGGCGTTTGCCCGTCCTCAATTAGCCCATATAGGTGCAGAAAAGTAGGACGTAAAACTCCATTCATTCATGCATTCGTCATACACCTCAGTCGTATCTTTATATACTTTTATGTCTTAATTGAATAGGATTTAACTGATACGAAACAGTTTTATCGGTTTTAGTGATATTCACTTTTATATCCTACTTGTTTTTTATGGATCCCCTTTCGCATCGTTGAGATCCTAACAATCGAGATCGTATACTGGCGCAGGAAACTAGGTCGATAACATCAACTTGTCAATTCTCGACAAAATATCATTCTAAGATCAACGGAAGTAATATTTAAAAAGAAATATTATTTGGAATAAATGGTGAAGGGACATAACTGTGATCAAAAAAATTGTTAACTTCATATTTTACCATTAACAAACGGTTGCTTTTCATAATACATTTTGATATACAACTTGTATAAAATTGCACTTTTTTATTTCCTCTTTGCAGCATTCTATTCATGCAGCTTTGTTAGCCGATGCTATAATAGTTTATGCCTTTGCTTTGAATGCTACAATCGCCAACAATTCATCTCCACATGACGGTATAAGTGTAGCTAATCATCTGTTTGGTAATACCGTTCCAGGTAAGATCCCCGAAGTGGTGTCTCCGTCATATTTGCAGTGGAGCGAATCGCTTATAGCTTAAAATTGAGGCTCAGCACAAATGACAAGATCTTGATTTTGCTTAAAAAACAAAGAGTTAAGTGATCAGATAATGCAAATTGCTAGTAGTCGTTATATATCCGGTTGCTGTCAGTTTTCGTAAATTATCAGATCTACATCTACAGTAGCTCTCTTTAAGGATTATTCGGTGGTCGATGAGTAAACTCTTTTCACTAAAACATTGCATGTTGATTGTATCACCAAAATATGAGCCATTAGCCGGATATCGATACTTATTTGAACACTCTTATTAACGCAATTTATTAATATTTTTAAATCTTATTTTAGGTATTTCTGGTGATATTAAGATCTTACCAGATGGTAGTCGAGATATGAATTTTTTACTACATAATATCAAAAATAACACATATCATATGATAGCAAGAAGTCAGTAAGTTGCTATTATATCTTTATACAATTAGAAATAAACATCTTGATATTAACTTTCCTAAAACTGCCGTTAAAATATTGATCTCAATGATGTCGGGGTTCCTAAAAGATCGAAATCGACGCAGTCCAACATCTTAATTTGAGATTTGACCCTATACAATTACATTGGGTTTTATCTCTTGAGAGTAGTTGCTTCCATTATATAATACGTGAAGCCGATAATAATGCAATCTAATTAAAATTAGATTACATTTCGTTTCGGTTATTTTTTGATTGTCGACTCCATGTAATCTAACCACTTTTATGAGGCGAGCATCTTCTGGTGACGATTAAGCTAGTTATAGCACGTGCCACCCCTGCGCCAATCAGAACAAAGTTAATATTTGTATATTTTGTATTACGTCATAATTTGACTGCTGTGTCGCTTTACTTTCTGTTTCGTCTTTCCACAATGCATATCAATGCATAGACCCGCGATCGTGAAGGTAGTTTTTGATTGGATGAAATTTTCGACACCAGAAGATACTCGCCTTATATAAGTGGTTAGATTACATGGAGTCGACACTCAAAAATAACCGAAACGAAAAATGTAATCTAATTTTAATTAGATTGATAATAATGGGGCTAATATACAGATTTAGTTAAAACATATTTGTTTGGTTTTTGGGGGGAGTTTTAGGGTTAAGGGTAGTAAAAAGGTTTGAGAGATATTCATACATCAATCATGTTCCTTTAGCAACGGCTATTATTTCATTTCATTACATTAATCCGTTGCTATCATGATAAGACTTTCTCGTCATTAATTTTGATTGGTCGAACGATTATTGTTCGACCAGTTATATTCCTTGTAACAAATTATTGCGGGAAAACTTTCGAATGACCAGACGTCAAATTTCTTGTAGCAAATTTACCATGTGATAATCGAGTCACAAAGGTCATAAATTGAATGTGACGTAGTGTTTTTAAAACGAGGTTATTAGTTCTTAATGACGAGAAAACCCCGTCAATCCAGCAACGGTAGATAATGCAAATGTCTAACGTTGCTGAAGGAACATGTACATCAATATTCAACTAAGAATATTCATTGAAATATTATATTTTCGTTTCAGCAGTGGCAAGTTGATATTATTCCCGGATAGTTCAGTATACTGGCCTGGTGGGTCTTCTAGAGTACCTCTTGGACATCCAGAATGTAACTGGGATGGTTCTTTATGTAATACTTATGGTATGTGTTTCGTTTCGTTCCGGTGTTATTAAATTGAAATAGAAAAGTACAATCCTATATATCATGAATAAATGAATTCGAATTGTTATTAAATGATCAACATTTCGTTAACAAATCAACAAATTTTAACTTTATATCAGTTATTATGTCAAAGAATTAATGTTACAGATTAACATAAAGCAATTTTTAGTAGTAAATCAACAAATTGTGAATCACATAAACATAAAAATTACATAATTTGTTCTTAAGATCAACAAATTTTTATTATTTTTCAAGAAATATAATAACAGACTAACAAATAATTGAATATACTAACAAATTGATGAATTATGGATTATATTTTTTATTGTAGATCAATATATTGGTATGGGTGTTGGCATCCCTCTGTTAGTGTTACTTATTATCGCTATTGTTGCGATCGTTTATTGGCAAAAGTGAGTATTGTTTAAATAACCTTTTATCATCATTTTTTTTTATTCAAATACAAGAGAATTCTTGATCTGAAATAGATTTTAAAAATATAAATTGTCTTATAAAAAATTCTGAAAACGCTTTTACTTATTCCGACATAATGCTATGTGAAACGAATGAGAATTTGTCAATGATGGCGAGACTTAGCCTCGGAAACTGTTGGTAAATGTGTCATTGAAAACGTGTTAGTTTATATTGCCGATAGTTCTTGTCCATTCGTTAGTATGCCATTTCGTAATGATTTAGTAACTCATTATTTAATAGTTTAGTATGACATTGCGTAGTGATTTAGTAGCCTATGCATTTACGTAGTGATTTAAAGTATGCCACTACCTAATTTATTATGTTATTACGTAGTGATTTAGTTGGTCAATACGTAATAATTTAGTATACCTAATAATTTAGTATGTTATAAGGTATCCATTTAGTATGTCATTTCGTACGTTATAACGTAGTAATTTAGTGTGCCATTATTTAATAATAAAGTACGTTATTACGTAGTCAGATATAGGAAATTAATCTTTTCTGAAAATATATGATTAAAAAAAGGTAGTGAACACCGTTATGGTTTTTTTATGCAACACGTATAACCCTTAAATCTTTTTATTTTTCCATGAATGAACAATATAGGGCAAGAGCGGAAAATTACAGATTGAATCGAATGGATTGGAAAATTCCCTTTAATCGATTACAGTTGAGAGAGAAAAGAGACAGAAATTCTGAACACAGTTTTAAATCGGTGAGTTCAGTGACAAATATTAGTTCAACTTTAGCAAATGAGTATTACTGTTTTGGAAACAGCAAGAATTATCTGGAATGGACCATGAAGGAATTCTGTTTATTTTAAGATATTTTAAAGCGAATGAGATGCAAATGACAAATCTTTTTCGAATATTCTTTTTGAATTGACAGGAATTCAGAGCTCTATAGGGTTAGTCATTTTCATTTATGGTAACGAAGTTCTAGAATCGAGGTTACAAGGAAATGTTAAGCAGATATAAAAAAAACAATCCCCATTAGTTCTTACGATATAACGCAGTGGTTCTCAACCTGGGGGCCAGAGCATTTTTCAGGGAGTTTTGGGTCAGGAGGACGTGCATCATTTTCTCTATCCCACATTAAAAAATATTTTGCCCTGTAAGAATTCAAGTTACATGTGGTCAAATGCATCAGGCCTTCCCAATAGTGATATGCAATGCTTGGAGCGCAAAACGGCAGCCCTTGCGCTATATCTTGGGGCCTTATTCTCCAAAACTTAACTTACAATGATTTTAGTGCTTGGGTCATCTGATTGGTCAATCACTAAAATTGATTTTAAATACAGCTTTAGTATCCAATCAGATTACCGTATTGCTTAAAATCTGTATTTTATCTAAGTTAAGTTTTCAAGAATAAGACCCCTGATCTTGTTCAGTTTTTGGAATTTCGTGGATTGTCAAAATGTTGTGAACCACTGAAATAACGGCTAACAGTATTTACCTTTTCAGTCTTCTCAAGCATCTTCTTTAAACTCTAGTGGTAGTGAAAACATATCATTAGGTGGACAGATATTCACCCAAGTTGCTGTATTAGATAGACAATCTGTAGCCATTAAACCTATTTTAAAACCAACGATTGCTGTTACTTCGGATATGATCAGAGAAATCAATTCTGTAAGTATCATATTCATCCGTATTAATCTGTAGACTGTACATCATCTTGTGGTCATGTACTTGATTACTGAATCTTATTCTGTCCATTTAATTTTTTTTTTTTTTTACATTATATTGTATATCGTATTTATGTTTGTTCTTATGGACTGAATGCGAGACAGGGCCGTATCACTCGTGGTATTGGGTTGGCTAATGTGTCACTTTTTCGAATCTGAACCAATGCATGATCTGATCATGGATCCAAAAAAGGGTCGTTTCATATATAGATTTAAATTAAAGATTATAATTCAATTTCTTGAATTTGGGACACTTTTAGATACATGCACTTACATTGTATTTGGATTTCTTTTTAATTTTGTATTAGTACTGGGAAACTCATTGCAAATGGGGCTCTTGGGCTTGTTTGGGGTAACATGAATTTACAGTCAAAATTGGTCCAACAGTCACCTGTATTCAGCACCACCCTTTGATGAACGGCCACCCAAATTACATCCCATGCAATTTTCAACTTAATTTACCTCTATTCAACGCCACCCGCTTGACGCTGCCAGCGGTCACCCTTTTATTGACAGTGAACATGCTTCACCCTGCAATCAGCGATCATTTTCCGTTAATCCTTGTTAATTGTTAAAATGTATTTATTTATCTACTTATATATTATTTGACATTAGTTTCCTATTTATTTATTTTAGATCAGAAGTTTGAGGTACAAGACTATCAATCAGTTAATAGGCGCCTGTGTCGAACCTAATAAAGTTTGTGTAATATGGGCATATTGTGGGAAAGGCAGCTTACAAGATGTTCTACAAAACAAAAATGTTAAACTTGATTGGATTTTTAAAGTATCATTTATGTCTGATATTGTGAGGGTATGTATCTTTAAAATAATTTGAAAATATTGGGCATTTCATCGGAGTAGTCATAAACATACATGAGAGAGATGCTTAAATTGAAAATTTGATTTGTTATCAGTCGACTTAAGATTCAAAGCATTTCATCAAATTCGACGTAGCGATCATGATCAAGATGCTTCAATTGAGAATTTGATTTGTTATCAGTCGAATAAAGATTCAAAGCATTTCATCAAATTTGACGTAGCGATCATGATCAAGATGCTTCAATTGAGAATTTGAATTGTTATCAGTCGAATAAAGATTCAAAGCATTTCATCAAATTTGACGTAGCGATCATGATCAAGATGCTTCAATTGAGAATTTGAATTGTTATCAGTCGAATAAAGATTCAAAGCATTTCATCAAATTCGACGCAGCGATCATGATCAAGATGCTTCAATTGAGAATTTGAATTGTTATCACTACCACTTCACTCGGGTTGAGGTACAAAGCATTTCGTCATTTTCGGCGAAGTGATCATGATCAAGATGCTTCAATTGAGAATTTGATTTGTTATCAGTCGAATAAAGATTCAAAGCATTTCATCAAATTTGACGTAATGATCATGGTCAAGATGCTTCAATTGAGAATTTGATTTGTTATCAGTCGAATAAAGATTCAAAGCATTTCATCAAATTCGACGTAATGATCATGATCAAGATGCTTTAATTGAGAATTTGAATTGTTATCACTTCACTCGGGTTGAGGTACAAAGCATTTCGTAATTTACGGCGAAGTGAACATTAGCGAGATGCTTAAATTGAAAATCTTAATTAGTCCATTAGGGTCAACTGGATATTCCCAGATATCGATATTTACAAAAAAGAAAATCCTGTTCCAGTTCTAAGTTAGCACAAAGTTATGTTATGAGTAGTGTATATTCGAGTTAAGTTCACGATCTTCTCAATTGGATTGGTACATCTATATAATCATTCATGATAATTGAAGTTCTCAGGTTTTTTTTTTTGGAAAATCATTAATGACATTTACAAAATAGTAGAAAATGTTTCATTGCAGGGAATGACTTACTTACATGAGTCTGAAGTTCAGATTCACGGTAGATTAAAGTCCAGCAATATTCTAGTCGACAACCATTGGTGTTGTAAAGTCGGTGATCTAGCCATGCCGCTGTTTAGAGCTGGAGAAAGAATTGTACATCAGGAAAACAGTAAGTTTTTTGTCTTTAATAGAAGCTCAACAGTTAGTCATAAATATACTGCTTCTCGAACCTTTTGTCACTAATGATAATAAGAAAGTTTTAATTTCAAAGGTTCGAAATTAGGTCCAAAAAGTAGACTTGTATATCAGTAAAAAAGTGCTAATTTGTCACATTCATGCATGCAAATCCGCCAACAACTAAGTAACTGTTTTCGAAACAATTGACCAAATAAAAAAGGAACAGACCCGGTATGGCATGGGTTTTCAACTTAAGGGACTGGGACATTTGTACATTTCCGGGGGACACAACTAAAAAAAATATCTAATAGTTTGTATTATTTGGGTGGATATGCATCGAGAGTCCACAGCCCGCAACAACTTTATATACCTATGCCAAAATTTAAGTTTATATTAAAATGCATAATGCTGAGACTTTATCATGCTTTGAAGTTGCATGTTTTTAATGACTTCTGGGGACAATTCAGGGGACATGGTCATTTTCCTTCTGGGAAACACAAACAGGTCAGATATCAGAAGGGCATGTTAAATAACGTACCGTTGATTCAAAAATCCCAATAAAATGTTTTCAGATAAATTGTGGGTAGCACCAGAAGTTTTAAGAGACCCAATTACCTATGCTCGGGGTAGCAAGAAAGCTGATGTGTATGCTTTTGGAATTATACTTCAAGAACTATTTTTACGTATTGGACCTTACGGTAACGTAGCATTGGAACCGCGAGGTAAGTTAGCTTTACTAATACGTTCTTAAAGGGATATGTTCACTAACTTTTCGACCAAAAAATTTTTAGTCTCAGAATCTGGAATTTTTTAGCTAATTTAATCCGTAATATTGTTCACAGCTCTCCTACCAAATTTTAGCATTCAAACACACGTGTACCCATAAATATCGGCGTTTGAAAGCCAAAATTACGACTCGCCGTTTAGCAAGACTATGCGTTATATAGAAAACACATATACAGAAAATGAAGGATAAATGTTAAGGTAGGGATGTAATTGAAGGAATAACATTATTTTCGTGCATTTTTAGTATTTCTGTAGGCTATTTATGTATATTCAAGTCAAGAATCGATTATAAGAAATACTGAACATTCCCCTTTAAGGGTGTTAATTGGGCTATTTCACGTTATGAAAAAATGGAATAAGTATATGAAATAATGATTTCTTGAGACTTGTTGTGCATTTGTTGATGATTTGGGGTCCTTCTCGATAGTTTAAGGTTGATTTCATGTCAATCAGATTTTTTTTAATGAGTTGACAGCCCTTTCAAACATGTCATAAAAATTGGACATTTCAAACCTTTGATACAAGTTTAAAAAAATGTGAATGGATCAATCTACATCAAACTTGACATAAATGTAGACAATTACATTGCCGAGAAACGTACAGAGCGATTTTCCAAAAAGAATTATTATTTTGGTGGTTACCATGGAAATACGAAAATTTACGAAAATTTACACGTTTCATCCTTATTGAATAAGCTTTCAATCAAGACCAAGATCGTAATTTTCCAATAAAAAATGGCTGAGAAATCTTGTATCAACCGGGACACATTTTGCTACTTTTTCCTAATTTTTTAGCAAAAACTAACGAAATACCTAATTTATTTTCGGTTTTTTTCATTCTATATAGTTTACAAATAAAGTAATAATAATTATCTACAATCTGAGCCCAAAAATAATAGGTAATTCGCAAAACTTCCATCTCGTGTTTTTTTTCTCGAACGCTAGCCCAATCAATACCCTTAACATAAGCAATCTATTTTTCTTTCTTAACATAAGCAATCTATTTTTCTTTTATCTTGTCATAATCAAATATTCTTCATCTTAAAAGTGCATTAAATTGTATATGACTGATGGCTTTGTTTTGCAACGTGTGTTTAGATTATAAACGCTGTCACAGGACGTTGTATTTGTTGGGGTACTTTTAGCTCTCAGAACGGTACTGAAAATTCCCAAATAAAACAGATTTCCAAACGTCAACTTTAGAATACCTCAAATACGAGGTTGAAATTTGTAATTTAAGTGATAGAGATAGAGAATACAATTTAGACACG
The DNA here is from genome assembly GCA_029955415.1 of Lottia scabra. Classification (NCBI taxonomy): domain Eukaryota; kingdom Metazoa; phylum Mollusca; class Gastropoda; family Lottiidae; genus Lottia; species Lottia scabra. The sequence goes on from JARJEI010000036.1 coordinate 1,388,818, forward strand.
ATAGTGGTCGGCTAATATGTTCACATGGCACCATGACCTCCCCCCCCCCCCCCCCCCTATAAATTATACACCACTGTTGAGCAATTCGCGAAGCATTCCTTAATAAGTGGCTTTATCAAATGAAATGAAGAAAATGAAATGAGTTTTACGTCCTGCTTTTCTGCACCTATATGGGCTGATTGAGGACAGGAACGCCATGCGGTGTGCAATGAGGGATTAGCCTGTTCTTAAAGCTAGACTTTCCATTAGTCGATGATCTATATTGTAGAGATTGTAGAGCGTGTTACCATAGTTGAAGTTCCACCATATCGGCCCGTTGTAGAGAAAGGTGTGGTAGCTGATAATGTTATAGAACTGATGAAAACTTGCTGGGATGAGAATCCGGTCATTAGACCATCTTTCAGAAATGTTGGTGAACAAATGAGAAGAATAAACAGGGGAAAGTAAGTTTAGAATCAACTTCGATTTATCCGAATTCAAATTTTGTCGCAGAAAATATCTGAATTTCATTTCAATGTTGAAAACACTGTCTGAAATCGGTTTCCCAAGCGGAGTTCTTTGGGTTACCAGCGAACACCACAAGGAGTACCTGAGAAGCCTGGTGGACAATTTTAATTAATATTAATCAATCTACCTTATAATTTACATATTATATAACTGACGTAGGGTCCAAAAGGTTGGGAACCGAGCCTTTAAAACACCTGATCTGGAGTAAATACCAATTAATAAAACTATGGCATTCATAGCCATGGATCCAGTAGGCTACATTTAATAGAATATACCGTTACAAATCCGAATCCTGTTTTGAGGTAGTCGACTTGCATTACTGTTAAAAGGGGAAAATGAGCAGAAGAAATGGTTGTTAGGCTTGTAGGGAGAGATTTAAATCAAACCCTTTGTAAATAGTAATGGGCCCAATGCTAAGAGGTTTGTCTTACAAACCCAAGTTTTTACTCTAATGCAAAATTGTTATTCTCCTTCTTTCGAGAATAAATCTTGAGAATTAGTCCTATCAACAGATTTTCTCTCCGAAACATGTTCGAGATGAAATGAATGCAGTTTTACGTCCTGCTTTTCTGCACCTGTATGGGCTAATCGAGGATGGGCAAATGAGGAAAATGTTGCCAGGACAGCGGCATTAGCCTGCTCTTATTTTCGACTCCCAACTGTCGAGGGATCTTTAACGGGCACAGCCTGTAGCACACGGGACTTCGGTTTATTGTCCCATCCGAACGACTAGACGCTTTTTTCATGTCCATGTTATATCATTACGGTACACTAACAAAGTTCGGACAAAAATAATTTGATTTTATTTCAGAACTACTAACATTATTGATCAAATGATACATATGTTGTCTAAGTATGCTGATCATTTAGAAGATCTGGTAGCTGATAGAACAAAACAACTAGAAGAAGAACAACAGAAAACTGACGAACTTTTATGTAGAATGTTGCCAGCGTAAGTGTATTGAGATGTATTTAAGTCTTTAAAAGGGAATGAATGTTCAGCATTTTCGAGGGTCGATTTGAGCCTTGAATATATGTAAATAGTCACCAGAAGTACTAGAACTGCAAAAACATCGCATAATCCCTTCAATTATATCCCTTCCTAAACATTTATTTTTATTTTCTGTATACTAGTATGTGTTTTGTATATATGGCATAGTCTTACTAAACGACGAGTCGTATTTTTGACTTTCAAATGCTCATAATTATGGCTACACGGGGATTTGAGGGCTTATATTTCGAGGGAGAGTTGTGAACATTATTATGGATTAAAATAGCTAAAAAAATTCCAGGTTCTGAGACAAACATTATTGGTCGAACAGTTAGTAATTAATATATCCCTTTAAGTCTTGGTCAATAAGAGTATTTTTTCATCAGAGGAATTACCTGATGTTAAGAGTCATGGCCCTAATTCTAACCCATGTTCAATAAACAGTTTATTATTAATATTCATTATCCATATAATATACTATTATGTTTATTACAGCACCATAGCCAACGAATTAAAACGAGGTAAACCAGTATCTCCAGCTTATTTTGACTCGGTCACCGTTTTCTTTAGTGATGTTGTTGGCTTTACTAAATTAGCTGCAGAAAGCACACCCTTTGAGGTAATTTTTTTCAAACTTCTTTCTTAATTTCTGCATTGACCCAATTTAAATTAAAGTTATCTCCCTTAACACTATATTGATTGAATATTAATGATATTTTAAAAATTCCCATTGACCCAATTTTAATAATAGCATGAAAAGTTATCTCCCTTAACTCTGCATCGATTTAAGATTGACCCAATTTTAATGATTTCGTAAAAGTTATCTCCCTTAAATTTAGATTGACCCAATAATGATTTCATGAAATGCATCTCCCTCTGTATTTCTGTCTGTATCTGTATTTATTGAAAATTCTGGGAAACTTTTGATGCCATTGTCTCTGTTCTGTCCATTGTACTTTATAGCAGGGCGTCGCTCATTTTCAGTAGCCCTATTAAGTGCCGAAAAAAACTTCATAAAGTACATTTTATTATCCTTGATAACAATCCTTGTGATGCAATATTTAAAAGACTAATTATATATGATTTATATACTCTGGCATGAGTTTTTGTTTTTCTTTGTGTGTGTGTGTGATCTTAACTTGCATACGATAGATAAAACGTGGGAATCCTTTAGCGCAGACGATAAATCGATTTGTTGTTATATTTTTTACAGATTGTTAACTTTTTGAACCATCTTTACACAACGTTTGATAATATAATTGATAAATACGACGTCTATAAGGTATAATTCATAATTATTCATATTATTTAACATATGGCTTTTATCAACCCAGTTTTCTCCTGCCGGTGATAAGGTCAGAGGGACGATCATGGAAAAAGCCAAGAGACAATAAACCGAGGCCCTGTGTGCTACCAGCTTAGAACGTTTCCCATCCAGAATTTGTGTGTACAAATATATCAGGAGCCAGAATCCAGATTTTAAGGAATACAATAATCTGATTGGATAATAAAGCTGAATTTGAAATCGATTTTAGTGATTGACCAATCAGATGAGTGGAATACTAATATTATTTTAAGATACGTTTTTGAGAATAGGGCCATTATTCCAGTCAATATCTGTAGTTCCTGCTGTACTTCATAATCTTTCATGACTATCACAAATGCTTATAAAAATATCCAAGGAACCTAGGTCATGAAACGTTTTGTTAAATAGACTCGATCACAGATATCAGACTGAACGATACACAAAAACACATTTACACGTTTTGTTAAAGGAATACAACATCAACAATCTAAATTTTCAAACTTGGTCAATATGAGTAGGCCTATAGGTTACTTACCTGGTGCCATAACTATTCAACAGATTACCTAAATAATCTGATAAATCCTGTAAACTGTTTATTTATATACAATAATTGAAAACCGCTTAATCACATTTAAAGCGTTTTTCAATTAAAACCTGTTATTATATGGAAATTTGCATAGTTTTATGGGTTTATTGCATTCTGTTTGTATACTTTGGACACGTTGATGAATATACTCTTATTGACCATGTTTGAGAATTTTATTTTTTTGTTCGTTCTAAGAGGTGGTATCGCTTTATATATTCTTCTTTGACATTATTCTTGTAGGTGGAAACTATTGGAGATGCCTATATGGTAGCAAGTGGTTTACCTATTCCTAATGGTAAAAGACATGCTGGAGAAATAGCAACAATGGCTCTAGACATGCTTGCCTCTACGTCAATTTTCACTATAGCTCACAGACCAAATCGGATACTGCAACTAAGAACTGGCATGCATACAGGTAATTATGCTACTGTTTTGTTTTCAAATAAAAGACGAATACGAAGATGATCTGCATTCTTCAAGCAAACATTGTTGTTTTGTCAATAGCATCGATCTACAGTACCGTGCAATACAATTAATATTCGTACAAAATAGCGCCATGGTTACATTTAGGTAAGTTGTTGGTAGTTGAATAAAATTGGTTCGGACCTGATTAGTTTGGCTTGAGAGATTCAGTTTTCATCATTCTTCCAAACTCGTAACCAACATGGTTATTCTTCCTGATGGTGGTACATTTAAATAAATATGCATAAACCAAATTCAGTCAATTTATAGAATAATTATTATGTCAATACATGTAATGGTTGAATATTTTAAACGTTATTATTTATCAATAGGACCAGTATGTGCAGGAGTTGTTGGTTTAAAAATGCCACGATATTGTCTATTTGGTGATTCAGTCAACTATAGTAGCAGAATGGAAACTTCTGGTTTAGGTAATATAACGATGTATAAATAATGTTAACTCGTATTGAAAACACTACTGAAATTACCCACAGTTGATGGTGAAACTGAACGTGGCGTATCTAGACGTTACATGCAGTGTGCCCCCGATAATCAGTGTGTCCCCTATTACTATTTGCACCCAAGTTCTGGAAAGGGAACCATCATTGGTATTTAGAATCCGATTTATTCTTATATATATGGATGTAGCGACGTCTATATATACGTTACTTATTTTAACGATATTGTACTGTACATATGAACATTTTGTATTAGGAGAGGGGTTATTTCCCCAATCCTTTTCGTATTTATATGAATAAAATATTGTTTAAAAAAAAAAAAAATCATTGGTATTTACGTCTCCCTCCAAGTCTTAATGCAATTATTTTTTTATATTTACAGCTCTTCGTATTCACGTCAGTAAAGAATGTAAGGCGGTTTTAGATCATCTCGGTGGATATCATTTAAGTGATAGGGGTTTAGTTGAAATGAAGGTAAGAAAAGGTCAACATATTATACTAGTATTCAAAAACAAAATCAGTCTGCTCAGTCCAGACCATTTACCGAACAAGATGGCTGCCTAATGTTAGTCTCGAACATTGGCGATGTTTGACGCAAATGATTATTTTACATTACAGGGTAAAGGTTCGTTGAATACTTACTGGTTAACCGGGAAAGATGGTTTTGATCGAGAATTGCCGTCTCTAGAACTACAGGCACCATTATCAGAACATTTCTTTAAATAACAAATATTGTTTGTGTTGTTGATATATTTATTAAAATAAATTATACATTGAATGTTGAACAAAAATGTGGTTGGTGATCTTAACCAATGATGAACCCTATTGAAAATCAGAAAAATCGGAAAATATTCAATACGAGTTATTGCCCTTTTTTCTTCAAAACACTTTCTATTTTTGGCGCTTTCCTCGAGGATAATAAATCATAGGTGGAGGCTATCACAGTCCGCTTAATAGATCTGCAAATGCGATCACAGTTACCACAAAGGACAATTAAATAGTTCAAGTATATGATGGATGAGAGCTATCACAGTCTCTACAGTAGACCAAGTGAAGAAGCTATCACAGTCTCCACAGTAGACCAAGTGTACAAGCTATCACAGTCCCCACAGTAGACCAAGTGTATATAGGAGCTATCACAGTCTCTACAGTAGACCAAGTGAAGAAGCTATCACAGTCTCCACAGTAGACCAAGTGTATATAGAAGCTATCACAGTCTCTACAGTAGACCAAGTGAAGAAGCTATCACAGTCTCTACAGTAGACCAAGTGAAGAAGCTATCACAGTCTCTACAGTAGACCAAGTGAAGAAGCTATCACAGTCCCCACAATAGACCAAGTGAATATAGAAGCTATCACAGTCCCCACAATAGACCAAGTGTAGAAGCTATCACAGTCCCAACAGTAGACCAAGTGTATATAGAAGCTATCACAGTCCCCACAATAGACCAAGTGTATATAGAAGCTATCACAGTCTCCACAGTAGACCAAGTGTATATAGAAGCTATCACAGTCCCCACAATAGACCAAGTGTATATAGAAGCTATCACAGTCTCCACAGTAGACCAAGTGTATATAGAAGCTATCACAGTCTCCACAGTAGACCAAGTGTATATAGAAGCTATCACAGTCCCCACAATAGACCAAGTGTATATAGAAGCTATCACAGTCTCTACAGTAGACCAAGTGAAGAAGCTATCACAGTCCCCACAATAGACCAAGTGTATATAGAAGCTATCACAGTCCCCACAGTAGACCAAGTGTATATAGAAGCTATCACAGTCACCACAATAGATCGAGTATGGAAGCTATATCACAGCCCCCAAAGACAATTGGTCAAGCGTGGAAGCTATCACCTAATTTAAATTTTGGAAAATAGTCAGATAAAGCGTGAAAGCTATCACTATAAACTAAAAGGCTATTAATATGCAGATTAAAAAGCGGTCATTAATTTTAATATTTTGATCTACATACTTATCATAGAATATCTCCACTAATCGAACTACCTGTGATAAGAGTAGCCCTACGTTATAATTATATACTTATTTACCTTCATCCATTAGATATTAAACCTTAACGTGTATCATATGACTTGTTATCTTTACAATCTCTCACTGAACTGAATAGTTTGACTGTAGAATTATAATTGTACTCCAACCCTTCAATAGGTAAGTTTCCTTTATTCTTTGTTTGGTAGCAATTGGGAAATTGCATTGAGTAGGAGTTCAATGAAGAATTGAGTGTTTATGGTCTTTGTACTTACAGCAAGTACATGTACTGTACAGTAGCTTTTCTTTGCATGAATTTGATTTCTCTTGCGACTTTGATGCTTTTTTGAAAGATCATGACGTCACTATCTCTTTGTTTGGTAGCAAGTGGGAAATTGATTCAATGAGTTCAATAAAGAATTAGGGGTTTGTGTCTTTGTATTTGTATCGGGAAGACTTTGCTTCTTTTGCCCCCAATTCCATTTCCCTTGCGACTTCTGTGCTTTTCTGAAGATTATGATGTCAATATCACAAACGACCAGGGGCGCCGGAACCACGGGGGCGAGGGGTGAGATGTGAGATGTGAGGGGTGAGGGGTGAGGGGGGCGAACATGTACCCTTTTTGTCCCTATGCCCCAAAATATAGGCATGACGTACGTTCTGGTATACCTAAGAAGTGATCTAAGAAGTTCTAAAATACAAAATTTTCTCGGGGGGCTTACAGCCGAACACCCAGACCGGAAGGTTCCCTCGCTTCCCTCGGTCACATAGTGCCCTTTATATCGCAGCTCCGCCCCCGCCGCTAACATTTCCTTCCGGCGCCCCTGCAAACGACATTCGAACCAAGTTGGGGTTTCAAAGTTTCTATATGAAAATTTGATTTGATGTATATTTTTTAAATAGTGACGACATCCTATGACATTCAAAAAAAAACATAGCCGCCAAACAGTATATCAGTACACGTAATATGCAAAATTAATTTCTAGTAAGTGTACCCGATACTTTGAACCATTTACTAGTATTTGATATCAATCAGCCATTTTACTGAGATATTCAAATTAGTGCTGCACACCTACTCCGTGTGTTATAGGCTTTTTTTATACTAAGCTTACAGTTCCACTTATTGTCATAACTTTGGTACCATGCAATATACTTTATGATTCCAATATTGATGGCGCTTAATACATGTATTTTCTAAAACCTGAAGTTTTATGAGGATTATCAGGTGCGGATACAGGATTTGACGTTAGGGGGGTGCAGAATAAAATTTCGCCGAGCGAGTCGAAATATTATTTGAGGTTAAAATAATCAAAGTTATTGAAATATTCTTCTAGAGTGGGTGCAATGTAGATAGATATCTTGCCAAGCGAAGTGTGGCGAGAAACATTTGTGGTAAAATTGTGCGGACAACCCATGCTTTGCAAATTTTAGGGGGGGGGGGGGGGCGCACGCCTAAATCCGTCCCTGATTATTGCTATTGGTATATGAATTAAAATTATAGAAGGTTTTCCCTTGTGATATATTAACGACACATTTATGTGTTTTCAAAGTTAAAGGTCATCCTTGACCGAAGCACGAGTGACCTCACATCCAGCCCTTGTATCTATATAAAGATAAGATAACCAGTTGGTCCAGAAAGTTCAAACTGATCATAGTTTGAATGATGATTTTAAAGGGAAGATTCGATATTTTGAAGCATTGATTTGAATCTTGAATATTATGTAAAATATGAAGTTCAAAAGTATTTGAACTGCTTCGAAAGGGTATAATTTCTTCAGAAATTTCTCTACTTATATTACGTCTTCTTTGATTATGGTGTATTACGAATCGTATTTTTAATTTTCAAATCCGGATTTTCTTAGATACACATGAATGTGTAAAATTTCAACAGTGAACTTTGAACATAATTACTTATAAACTCAGAAAAATATTCCGTTTTTTGGGTCTAAAGTACGATTTGTTGCACATGTTATTAGTTATCAGTGTTCTATCTACTTTAACTTACAGGGTTGTAAATAGGTATGGTATTCATTTATACTTGTGTTTGTGTATCAGGGTCACTGCTAGCATCAATCTGAGGTCCATCAATCCCGCATGAACTAAGTCACATCTGCGAAATATGCTTGGTTCACAGAAGACCTTTGCGGGTTATTGTGGACATTTGGTATTGGTAATATATGAAATTTACCATTTGTCTAGAACGCAAGTAAAAACAATAAGTGAGAGCAGACAAATTATCAATCCGGTGCGAGTTGCTGGAACGGGTTGCTTTTTCTTATGCAGTGACCATTGTCGGAAGAGATACCTTCTGATATCTCCTTCTATATTCGTTTGCCGTTGTTTGAACGGATACCTTCTGACCGTCTTCGTTGACCGGTGTCAGAACAAGCGTCTTTGGATTTTCTGAACAGAATATGTTTTCGGTTGAGATAAAACATTTAGGCTTTCCCCGCAAATGATGCAGATCTTAAAGTCTGACATAGGAACGTCAGTTAGAAAATAAACCATGTGTTACAGGTGATGCCAAGATCCCTTAACAGCGAATATCAAATGTAGACTATGCTTCTTCCCTGGTAATGTACACTCCCCTGAAGAAGCTCAACTCGTATTTGCCCCCTGAATATATGAGCTTGATATTTTTTTGTATTTTGTAATTTCAGATAAGAAAATAATCTGGTGTCGACGGTCCGGATGAAAATAAAATGGGTGTAATCACAGATATTGGGAAAACCGACGGAATGGAGTTGCTGTATCTAATAGATCCAAGATTTAAACAGTTTAACTTCGAGGATCCCTTGATCCAAAGAACAGTTATTTTTGTTGCCTTCTTTTTCTTCTTTGTGGTGTATCTTCTCTCCATGGTTGTGACGCCGCTGTTGTTGGGTAGATACAGACAATTAAGAACTAAAGAAAAGGTGTTTTGGCACTTGGCAATCGTTCGGTCGGTGTTTGGTGTTTTTGCTGGAACTGTCGGACTGTGGTCACTGTTTACACCAACTGCAATGGACAGGGACGTAATATTTGGTAAAACTCCTACCAGTACCTTCGCAATTACAGTAACAGTTGGATTTTTCGCCTTCGAATGTTCAGCCTTGCTGATTTTTGACATTGTTTTTAAAAGTGCCAACATTTTGTTAAATCTCCACCATTGGTTGTCCTTAGTTGGTTATTATCTGGTTTTACAGACGGGGGCCAACCATCTGTTTGCATGTAAAGGCCTGACTCTGGAAGTCAGTACGCCGTTTTCAGCACTGTGTTGGACCATGTTGAAATGCGGTAAAGAAAAAAGTTTGATATGGAAAGCAAATCAATTTTTATTAGTGCATACCTTCCATTGTCGATCAATAGTGGAGTGCTATTTTTGGTACATCACCTATGTTCATTGGGACTATATTTATACACAGATGCCAGTGTCCGTATTCTATGCTTTATACATACAACTTCCTCTAGTCACGTTTGTCATGACGCCATATTGGACCTACAAGAAAACCGTACAAATGATCGAACAAAAAGACTGGAATTTTGATGATTCTGGGAAAGATAAGAGCTATAATGGATCGGTTAAAAAATCTGCTTAGTTAATAAATTTCAAGACATCTGCAATATTGTATCTTTTGTTCGGAGTCGGCATCAACAATAGTAAAATGAGAACAGTTGAAGTCATCTGATTTTTAAATTATGGTCTGGGGTCGACTTAAGAACCAAGCACCACATCAAAAACGTCACGATTGATCTGAACAAAACACCATCCATGACTTTAAACTGATTATATTTTCTAGTTAAATAAATCATTTTATTAGAAAATACTTTCGGTGATGACACTTGCTAAACGTTTGTTAGTGAAAACTTATATCCCATCCACTAATTTTGTCAATTCAAAATGGCTGCGCTCATGCAAAATCAGTCTTTCTAAAACTGAATAAGACTCGATTTGTAAAGAAACACAGTTGAACGCATTACAAAATTTATGAGAAAAAAAAAATCCATATTCATTGGTGTTTTAACTGTTGTTTCATGATCAATCAGACTTGCAAGGCCCACCCAAAAAAACTCCAAAACAGCCCAAACAACTCAAGCCTTCGTGAATACAATAAAATTTTCTATTACTGCTTTTACACATAGGATTTTTTTTTTTTTTTTGCCGTTCCAGTTCTTGATGAAAATTAAAAAAAAAACTAGCGACAAATCTGGCCCTTCACCATTAGTTTGTGACATGTTATAGCCCATCTACGTATAACATGATAACTACAAAGCGGGATGGATCTCTTAGATTTTGTTGAGTACTGGTTCATCCACGAGAAAATTTAAAGTAATTTTTTTCACAGGTCGCAAGAACACACGACCGGTACTAGTAAAGCAAAATTTCTCTGATCTCGATATGAAGACATGTTACCAGCAATTCAGCTAAATCCTCGGTTCCCAACCGGCAACCGGGGGTACTAGTACCCCTTAGGGGTACCGGCGAACACCATAAGGGGTACCTGAGAAGCCTCTCAGACAATTTTTAAAAAGTATGGAATGGATTAAATATCAAACTCCACCAACGGACAAATATCCTTTTACTTTCATGTTGTCTGTTAATGTTACTTAGATTGGGTGAAGGGGGTACGGAGAGATTGCTTGAACAAAATAGGGGTACGAAGAGGCCAAAAGGATAGGAACCAAGGAACTAAATATTTTTTTTTTAGACTGTTGGGTCTTGACATCAACGTTCAAATGAACATTATGGACGTTTTCTTTGATTAATCTGTTATAACCAACTTTGAACAGAGCATATAAAAATAGTACAAGTTGCAGCAAGGTTTCTCATGTAAATACGCGTATGCACCTTTTTGTATTTTTCAAATTGTCAGAAACACCTTACACGTGTAGCAGGTCCCATGGCTGATAATCATATTTTTCAAATATGGTGTTTTAAAGTCTTCCAGAGAATTTTGAAGCGCTGATGCTCCACAAAAGGAGGCTTGTTGAGAAATCCGAAGTTGAATATTTAAGTGATGCTGTTAAATAATAACACAAAATCTAATAAACAAAATACAGTTTATTAGAAAGCATTATATAAATTGTATGTTTTTAAATAATACTAAACTGATATATGTATTTAATGAAACTTTAAAAAAAAAAATTCTTAAAAATAAAATTAAATGAGGTCACAATTCAATGATATTATATTCCAATGATAAAATAGCATAATGAATGATTAAATGATTTTCAAAATTAAAAAAAAAAAAGATTTCAATGAAATTCACAGCTTAAGAGTTAAAAAGGTGTTGATTCCAACAGGTTGAAATTGAATCAATGATAATTTTTGGAATGTTTAGATGGAACTAACATTTCAAGAAGGAATAATCTTACATGAGATGAAACAGTAATGATTTTGACAGCATTAACAAAAGCTGTACCATGATCATAGTAAAAAAACACATTCACCTTCCATTCACCAAAAAGTCAAGTTATTAGCCAAGCTAACCAGTAATAGAGTTCACAACAGCTCATAGCCAAAATCCCTGAGTATCCACTGTTGAAAGTTAAAAATTTCGTGACTTTAAGGTAAGAAATCAAAGAATTGGTTGAACACCACACATGACTTTTGATTCTACAGCTTGAATCTGCTTTAATACATCTTCTTTATCACCATCTGTATCAATAATCTACAATCAAAATTATATAACTGTTATTATATTAAATTGTCCAACAATTGATATAATGTTTTTCTAAAAAATTCTAAAATTCATTTACCCGCTAGGTTATTATAAAAAGTCTTTCAATCCAATACATATGTATAGGGTTAATTTGAAAAAGTCCAATAATTTATATAGATATATATAAAAAGTCCAACAATCTACAGTTAATGAAAAAACAGTGTAAGATGGGGTGTATTTTCAAATGTTCCACAATCCATGTGGGTTAATTTAAAAAACATACTTGTACTTACAATAACTTGAGCAGGGATTTCACCATGTATCTTATTAATTAACCAATCATTATGTAAATTATCTAGTGTCTTTAAATAATCCTATAATAGACAGCACATTATGTCATTTTCATATACCATATATTTGTGTGCAGTTATTGCAGTTTTTTTTACCCTTTAAAGGCTTGTCAAACTGGGGAAGCCAAAACTTTTTCTCTTAGGTATTCCAGTCTATTCTAGGCAACAGGAATTTGAATGATTCATCCCATAGCAGAAATTAGTTTATTATTGCATCTAAATGACTTGATGCTATATACACGTTAAAGGCTCTCATTGACAAGGGGAATGTATGAAATCTGAAATTAATATCTCAACCAAGATAAGGTAGTCTATTGTAAATTTTTTTCTTAAAGGGGAATGTTCAACAATATCGAGGGTCGATTTCAGCCTTTAATGTATGTAAATAGCCTCCAGAAGTACTAGAACTGCACAAAAATCGCATAATCCCTTCAATTATATCCCTTCCTAAACCTTTATTGGTCGAATAGTTAGTGAACATAGTCCTTTAAGATACCCCAGCCTTATAGGAGTCGCACACGTATCCGTTTCTGCCCAAAAAAGCTTGCCCGGTCACTTTTTGGGGGTCAGCGAGGGGTCCGCTGGAGATCATCAAGAGGTCCACAAGCGATCAACATGTTCAAAAAACTGGGGCGGTCGAAGCTACGCGAGAGGTCCCCATGAGCGTGGCGCCAAGTCCGCTTCAAATCTGGTCCTGACGTCACGCGGACCTTGGACCGCTCCGGATGTTTTCCGGTCTTTGCTCGGATCTTGCTTGGATCTCGCCCGTTTATAAGAAACCGGGCGATATCGCGCGAACCTCGCCCTGACGTGGCCATGAAGTCACCCGGATGTGTCACGGAAACAGCTCAACGGGAGAGCGTCCAACGAGCTCCGGGCATATAAAAGGCCGGTTTTGGCGCGGCGAGTCATTTCTATTCCGGGTGACTTCCTGGCCAAAGACGGGCAACCTACGGGAGAACTATACATACGTTTTCAACAAACGGAAGCGTCCGCGACACTCCGGGCCAACAGATGACCGGGCCAGAGACGTTGCTAATAAACGGATACGTGTGCGACTCCTATTAGAATGTCCTAAAGAAAAATATATCTAACTTACTAAAGGTACACCTAATTCTTCATGTCTATTTCTTTCAGCTATTCTCTTTAAACAAGTTTCTGGTGTAGCTTTTAAATATACTTTAAAACAATAAGAAACGATAATCATTTTCCTCAGGCAAAATCTGTCAATCACTTGTGGGTGGGCACATTATAACAATTGTCAACCTACATTATCATTGCAATTGTGCCTTCATATTTGATCCAATTTTTTTCTAGAATAGCATGTCTCACATCTGTGAAATGGGATATAAGAATGACATTTCCCTAAGATTAATCTTAATTTAAGTTGTAAACTAGGCTTGCAAATTAAATCAGTATATTATCCTTACCTATAACATCTAATTGAGCTTCAGCATTTGTTTTAATCCAATCATGCCATTCTCCCAACATAGCATAATCAACTTCTGGCATTAATTTACTGTAATATTCATATAAATACATAGCTTTAATTTACAGCTATATATATTGCGTAACATTAATAACATTAACTTAATGCAATATTTATATAAATAGATGACTCTTACTTACTGCAACATTCATGTAAATAGATGACATTAATTTACTGCAAAGTTCATGTACACAGATGTCATCAATTTACTGAAATATTTATATAAATAGATGACATTAATTTACAGCAATATATTTGTATAAATTGATAACATTAATTTACTGAAATCTTCTAAATAAATAGATGACATTAATTTATAGCAATATATTTGTATAAATTGATAACATTAATTTACTGAAATCTTCTAAATAAATAGATGACATTAATTTACAGTAATATATACATAAATAAATGACATTAATTAATTTACTGTAATATTTATGTAAATACATAGCATTAATTTACAGCAATATATATGTTAATAAATGACATTAATTTACTGCAATATTCATGTACATAAATGGCATTAATTTACAGCAATATACATGTTAATAAATGACATTAATTTACTGCAATATATATGTTAATAAATGACATTAATTTACTGTAATATTTATGTAAATACATAGCATTAATTTACAGCAATATATATGTTAATAAATGACATTAATTTACTGCAATATTCATGTACATAAATGGCATTAATTTACAGCAATATACATGTTAATAAATGACATTAATTTACTGCAATATATATGTTAATAAATGACATTAATTTACAGCAATATATATGTTAATAAATGACATTAATTTACTGCAATATATATGTTAATAAATGACATTAATTTACTGCAATATATATGTTAATAAATGACATTAATTTACTGCATAGTTCATGTACACAGATGTCATCAATTTACTGAAATATTTATATAAATAGATGACATTAATTTACAGCAATATATTTGTATAAATTGATAACATTAATTTACTGAAATCTTCTAAATAAATAGATGACATTAATTTATAGCAATATATTTGTATAAATTGATAACATTAATTTACTGAAATCTTCTAAATAAATAGATGACATTAATTTACAGCAATATATATGTTAATAAATGACATTAATTTACTGCAATATATATGTTAATAAATGACATTAATTTACTGCAATATATATGTTAATAAATGACATTAATTTACTGCATAGTTCATGTACACAGATGTCATCAATTTACTGAAATATTTATATAAATAGATGACATTAATTTACTGTAATATTTATGTTAATAAATGACATTAATTTACTGCAATATTCATGTACATATATTACATTAAAATTCATTTATTTACTGTAATATTCTTGTTAATAGATGACATTAATTAAGTAAAATATTTATTGATTTACTGTAATATGATGTAAATAGATAACATTAATATGTTAATACTTGGATCAACACATTCGATAAATCATGGTTGTATGAAAGATACATTTGAAGAGGTTAGGGGTGGGCGGTATTCCGGTATTACTGAAAATACCGGTTCTAAAAAAATACCGGTAGTAATACCGTGGCTCACCTAAAAACCGGTATACCGTGAATACCGTGAATTCGTAATCAAAATACCACGATACTGATTATCTGACAGTCACTGTCAAGATATTGTTGAAAATTTGTGTTTTTATGCTTATCTTAAAATTAGCTGGTCTTATTTTGATTTTTATCATGCCTATCTGCCACACAAGTTCATTGTGGTGTGAAAATCCTGTTAATTTAGTGCCTGCTTGGATAGTCTTTAACATACCAGACTATAAAAAATATATAGTACTGTTGACAGCAGTTTGGATAATCAAATCATTGTTTCATTCTATTGAGAAAAAAAATTAATAACCACCAGTCACCTCTTAAATAAGATTTTAAAATATTTCCTCATCAAGATAAGAAACATAAACTGTCAGCCAACTCTATAGAGAGTTGATATTTCAGTGGAAATGTGACTTTTTTCACACAAAATCACCCCTTACCCTTTCTTTTGATAATAGAACATTCCGTCATGCACAAATAAAAAGGTCTCAGAGCTATTTTGGCTAAAATGTAAATGTTCCAAAAATACCGTGACTATACCCAGTATTATATAAAATACCGAGGTATTTGAAATTGGCAATACCGCTCACCCTTAGAAGAGGTGTTATGTTAACTTATCTTTACCTTTTATTTTCTATAAAACAGTATCTAGCGCTATAAACAGATCTTTCTGTCATTCGAATGTTCACTTCATCCTGAAAATTAATATCTCTTAATGCATAATCCCATCTTTACATTGACAAGTTATTACAAACTTGACATCATCATAGGCGTACGGGCTGGGGGTGCAGTGATTTTCATGAAGGAAATTTTAAAAGATAAAATTGTTCAGAAATGATGTCGAGAAGTTTTTTGAATTAGGGGTTGGGTGGGGGTCGACTTGTTGGGCATATTGGTTGTCGGGCAAATTGGTTTTGCCCCCCCGCTCAACTAACGTCCCGTACGCCTATGGACATCATTAGACACTTTTTTCTTGTATCACAGAAGTTCCAAAATAAGCAAGGATTTGATTAGATTCTATGAGCTAGAATGACACCTGACATATACTTTGATTACATTTTCAGCCTAATTGTATACAGCCTTCCAGTTTGCTAGACTGTCATTTAAAAACCTCTGGGAAGCAAGAAAAAAGTCCAGGAATAAAATTCCATTACAACAGAATTCCTGTTAAATCTGATAAATGCATAGAACTAATAGTAGTTTTTCAGAATTGCCTTAATTTCCTTATTTACAAAGTTTAAGAATGTAAATTTTATGTTCTTTTTCTAAGAGGTGCTAAAACTTAAATTTTTTCATAGAATGAAATATCAATCAATACAAAAATAAAACTCACATTATGTTTATGGTGATTTTGAAGCATAGTTAGGGAGTAAAGGTTGTAACTTTGTACTAATGACAAAGTTACGAAAGCACAGGCACAGGACGTATAAGTTTAATGTTCTTTTTAACAAATAAAATGTGTGTTAGCAATATATAACGTGATTCGAGTAATTGAAACGTAACAAGTTAATATTCAATAGAAGACACAGGACCTAATAAAGAAATTCACATAATCTATATTTATGGAAAGAATTAAAACATTACTGAAAATAAAAAGTCATAAATATTATAATAGCTTCAAATTTTCTGGAATAAAAAAGACAAAAGAAAGAACTTGTTTGGAATTTGTTTGTTTAGAATTAGACTATTGATTTTTAAGAGATATAATGATAACATTAGATATTAATTCAAACTCAATTTTGGCAATCTACCCTGGACAAGGATGTCATTTAAATTCTTGTTTCTTTTGTAGGCAACAACTAAATCATTATTGAAGACACCAGGAAATTTTTCTTGTAAATCTTTGTAGGAATTTTTTATTAATCGAGGAGCTTGTGAGGTTGTGCTGTTGAACTGAATAACGAATGGTATAATATGAAAATCGAATTGAATGTTGATTCCGGAAGGGTGTATTGTTTGTAATTTGTTGATCCAAAAGTTTTCTCTGATAAGACGCACCTTTTTTGGTCTAATATTTGGATCATAATAACATTGTTCAATTGGTGTGATTTTGAGATGGTTTATATTATGATCTGGTTGGTTGAAATGGCGTGCTAGTATTTTATCTCGTTTATTTAGATTAATATCGGATTTATGTTGAGAAAAACGTTTTCTAAGGCTGTTTTTAGTCTCACCAACATATTGTTCGTTACATTTTAAACATGAAATGAGATATATGATGTTTTCACTCGTACAGGTTAATTTTTCGTTTATGAAGAAAGAAAGAGTTTTTGCTTTATTGGAAAATCTATGACAAGGAAGAAAAAAAGAAGGACAAGTACCACAGCGAGAACTATTACATTGGGTAGCGACATTGTTAGGGTTGTAGAAAGTCAATATGTTTTCTTTTGCTCGTATTTCAGCCACAGTAGAGCTCTTTATACTTCTGAGATATCGCCTAGAATATCCTCTTTCACGCAACTTTTTGAAAACCAAAGAGCATGCCTCCTCGAAGTCCATGTAACGCGTGCAAATTCGGTAAAAACGTAATATTTGAGATTTTATTATGCCAGAAAAAGTATGCTTTGGATGAAAAGAAGATTTGAACAAAAGTTGGTGGGTGTCGGTTTCTTTAAAAAATACTTTAATGTCTAATTTGTTGGTTTCAGGAAAATTGGTATCTTTAAAAACGGTTGTATCTAAAAAGTCAATGCTATTTTCGCTAATATTCGCAGTTAATTTTACAGAAGGGTGGTAGGAGTTGAGAATGTTGAAATAATCCCAAAATTCTTCAATAGAGTGGGTCCAAATGAGGAAAATATCATCCAAAAAGCGTACATAGAAAATTGGTTTTTTAGGGCAAAGAGGGGAGACCTCTCTTTCTCCATCGATTGGCATCTTTATACATCAAATCCTAGAATTTAAAGATGTCATAAAAAATATTTAATATATAAGCTTAGAAATTATTTCTATATTTCTATATCGCTCTACATTTAATGTATTGAGCACTATTTTAACAGTAAAAATATTTAGTTATTATTGTAATATATAAGCTTAAATAATTAAGTAGCCTCTTACTTGAAAATTTTGCCAATGCAGATTAGATGAAAACGTGGCTTATATTTTTAAGATGAGGGCTAAATTGCATAATCAGATACAAAAACAAATCTTGATGTTTTCTTTTACTCTTTTGTCTTGACATCCATATATAATATACAAGGTTGAACAAATATTTAACAAATTTCTAATGTATACTTTTTAAATGAAATGAAAAGAAAATACTTACTAAACTGTTAAAACCTTTAATATTCTTCCATTTTTCAACAGGCTCCACTAAAACCTGAAATTAATTTAAATGAAATGGAGTATTATGTCTTTTTATCCTTCCTCCAAGTTGAACTAATGAATACGAGCATACAGTGAGCCATGAAGGAAATTTGACCAGAACTTGACCAGAAGTAGTATTCCAAAAACCACATGTGATTGAAAATTGGTGCAAAATGATGCTACACGAATTAATATACATAAAATAAAAATTGAAAACATCTTTACAATCCCTTTAATTGATCCATTATGCTGCCATTTTGGTTTCATATCTTATGTCTAAAAGCTTACCTCTACATTTCTGTATTTTTTAAAGTAATTTAATAAAGTTGTCTTTCCGCTTCCAATATTTCCTTCAACTGCCACCTGTAATACAGAAAATAAATTAAAGTTCCGCTAGCGCCGAATCACATCATTTTAACAATCTTTTAAAATGTACTTAATCAAATAATATGTCCATTTAATACACACGTACTTGTGTATATTACTATATTGTATATCTTAAAAAAAATATCCAGTAGCCTGTGGTCATGTACTTGATCTCTAAATCATCAAACTCTGTACATTATTTTTTTTTTATTTTTTTTTTTTGTCTTTAGGCCCTATGTTGTATATTGTATCTATGTTTGTCCCCATGGGCTGAGTGTGAGACAGGACCGTATCACACGTGGTATTGAGCCTAATTCTGACCCTGTAAAATAAAGAGTTAATTATTACCATTAAATCTCTCTTATGGTATGGTACTAGCCCAACAAAGACAGACAATGAGGGAAATTATGCTAGAATTTTATTTTTTTTTATGTCATGTAGCCTATGACGTGTTTCACTTACAGAATATACTTTTTTCATTTTCTCCGGTTTTGAAGCATCTGAAATTAAAAAAAAAGGTCTATCTCTTTTTTAGTTAAATTAATTTTTATAAATTTCATACATGTTGACTGCTCTAAATGAATAAGTGAACCATTTTACAGAAGATTTAGCTCGTGCTGATAAGTTGAAATTTGAGTTAGGTTTTAAAATTCGTGTAACTAGAACAGAGTGTAGGCGTAACTATAACTTTAGTCCTCTGTCTTAGCTTTATTTGACAAATTAATACATGTAGAAGCATGAAGCCAATGAAGGAGGGGGGAGAGGGAGTGGAAAAGCATGTCGATTAATTTATTTGGTTTGATTAAGCTACAGTACTGTTTGTAAGTGAAATGTGAATCCATTCACATACTTGATGTAACAGCTTCTTTATTGAGAAGAATCGGGACAACTTGTGAGTACAGATCATTTCCAATCATGATAAATTTGTTTTCATTCAATCCTTTTCCTTGTTTACAATTTGAGTTCAGCGCCAAACATAGAGTTATATTTGGTAACATTTATTCTTTTTTCCAGTCCACTATAATTTGTTATCAAGTTTGCTTATTTGACATTCGAGACTATCGTAAACTTTGACCCGGAACAACAATTTAATACCGCGGGAAAACACAAGTCCGCCAACAAATTGAGTAGAAAGAAAGTTCAACCCCAAGTGATCCCATAACCTTTTAATACATTTTGTTCATCAAAAACTTACTCTTAAAATGGTAAGAACGAAAGCAGATGGTGGAGGAGGTGGTTCAGCTACGAGGAAAGGTTTGTATCTAATACAATCATGGCAATCTGTTCGACTGCAGCAGTCTGAAGATGCATCCTTATTTCAACTTTCATTTTCAAGTTTCTTTAATCTTTTAACTTTAAGCCTATTAACTAATCTAAAGCTGGATCCTTGTTTTGCTTATATTATTTGTAGGCCTACTGATCATATACATCTAACGACTAAAATGACAATATTAGATCTGAAACCATTATACCGTAATGTTCTTGTTATTTTTCTGAAAATGAATTTCAGCTGTGGCAGCTCGAGCACCAAGAAAAGCTCTAGGTAGTGCTGCTAGTTCCAGTAGTGCAGATGGTGCTTCTCCCTCAAGTAAGTATAAGGGAATAACGTCATGAAAATTGTGCACAATGTAAAGATTAGGCTAACAAATTATGGGATGCAGTCATACTCATAGCCGTAGGAGACAGGATAGGGGCATGTTTTCGGGCAGAAAATCCAAAAAAGCAGGCAAAATATAATTAAAATTCGGGCAATAAGTTTGTCTGCCCCCATGGATGCAGTTGCATTAATAGGCATTCTGAAAAATGAGATTTTTTTGATAATTTATGGCCATGATGGCATGGCCCCACTCAAAAAAATCAACTGGCGTAGCTTTGGTCTTTTAAGGTACAATTTTTACCATTGAGATCTTGCATGCCTAGGGCTGTCAGCTTTTACAGTATAATTTCTCTTATTATAGGTAATAAGTATGCAGGGGGAAACTCTGTATGTGTACGACCCACTCCAGATTGGCAGAGAGACATAACTAAGTTTTTTAAAACCGGAGATAAAAAAGAAAAAGTTGATAAAGAAAATTCTGAACCCAATAATGATGACATAACAGAAATAGTTGATGAACCTGTGGCTGGGTAAGTGAAAATGATAAGGAGTTTTACATCCTACTTCCCTGGAACTATGTGGGGAAATTACGTTGGACAAACACCATGCAGTGAGCAATGAGAAACTTATTGCCCATACAGTGGCATTAGGTTACTCTTTATTTTCCATTCCCTAATCTCGATGGATCTGTAACTACCACAGTGGAAAATTTCAGGTTAATCTAGGTCTGTGTAAATTTTATTCTGTCTCCTGCCTTCACAGAATTTTTTGAAAGAAATCTTACAATTGTAAAATAAAAAACCTACATGCTAGTATAATAATTTTTTTTTTAATTTTCAGTGGATCCGGATCAGCTAGTAATAGTTGAAATATGGAAATGATTACAGTGAATTAAGCATCAGAACTGTGCTTCTTTTTCATTACATAAATGACTTTGATAGGACAATTTGTGAAGTGTTCTTAAATCTCATTATTCCTCATTGTGGTTATACTGTTCTGTATTTGTGACTTCTTGAATAGATATTGACAGGACAAAAATCACCCCAACATAAAGGCAAATATATTGACAGCAAAGAAAAAAGGTTTTAAAGATTTTCCATTATTTTTATGAGAATAGAAATTCATTTCACTAAAAGACATTTCAAACATAAAAGTTGTGAATTTTGGCTGGAAAATACGATTGTTTAAACAAATTTGAACATAATGTATGCTCATATATTTTATTTACAATGACCTTCTTACAAAAGTACTATTTTGAACATTACTGCATTCCTTCAGAATGTATGACATGTTTAAATTTAGCAGACTAGTATAGAATGCCCAAATCTCTGCTGTATTGAAATGGATTTGTTAAATTTGAAAGAAAAATTGAATAACATTTTATTAGCCTTATTGCATTATTATATTCCTTGTACATATCTCATCTTAATTGCATAGAAATAAAATCTTGTATTTTTTGGTAACTTAGATTTCGTTTAACAAATAGTTTAGATCACATATTGACAATAGCTTCCTAGTTGGGGCATTGATTGCAGGGATTGTCCATTTTCCAAATAAAATACTCAGTTGAGTAAATGACTCATCACTCATGCATGTGGTTGAGAGATTACTCAGTAGTGTGATGAACACATTATACCCAGTTGAGTGTTTAAAACATTACTTAATTATGTGATGGATACATTGTGCAGTTGCATGATTGACAATTTACTCTTGCATGATGGACACATTACTCTGTTGTGTGATAGACAAATAACTTAAATATATGATAAACACATTTCTCATTTATTTGATTGATGCGTTAACTCAGTTGTGTGGTTGACAAATGACTCAGTAAAGTCACATTACTCAGATATGGGATTAACACAATACTCTTTCTTACACAGGTTTATAAACACATATATATATTATTGACATTATGAAGCCCATATATTTAAGGTTATGGACCTATCATGCAGTTTCCAGTTTAAAATCCTCAGAAGAAAGCTTTTTCCTGAAGTCTATTTCGATTTTGAGCCGAAATGATATCTTTATGCCATAATTGTTCACAAATTGTGCTTAATATTGGTGTCAGTTCATACAAATCACTTTGAGGATCCGTCTGATTGTAGTTAGGCACATTTTTAATTCTTAACACTGGGATGTGCCATGTTGATTCAAAATCTTTAATATCTCTCTGAGTTACTTCACTCTCAGCATGCAGATCAAATCTTCATTAAGTTAAGGTAAAAAAATAAAGATGGATTATATTAAGGATTTTTAATGATCCATTCCACCTGTTCATGGACAAAACCTCTTGACATTGAATTTTTCCAGAACAGCTGTTGATCGAGGCTTGCAGTAAAGTTGGATGTTTTCTTAATTCTTTTAAAAATATGCTTGCAACAAATAAGAGCTTGTGATTTGTGAAGTCATCAAAAATTTAGTTTAAGTGGTATTGCTGGAACCCCAGACAAAATTTAAATGGTGCGATTTGATATAATCAGTGTCCCTGATATACATAAAAGATTAAGAGAATTGCAATCTCATAACTAAAAATTGAAATTGTGCTATAAGAGTCCCCAATAAATAAAAGTTCAGAAAACATCTTAAAAATCCTGAGTAAGGTTATATTTTTAAAGGATACTTTGTTCCCAGGACAATTTTACACAGATTATCACCAGGGTTGGTTAGTTTAGCTAGAAACTGAGGTAATTCATCAAAACTACCTTTATCAACAAAAGAAAATAAAAATAAGATACCATCTGTTTTCTCTGTACAGGCCTGGAATAAATAGACAAAACATAATATAACCGTCTTTGGGTAAACTATTATGCATTTAGTAATCCGGCTGTGGAAACCATTTTCAATCAGAAGTGTGGCGTTTTATAAAGTAGCTATTGAGAAGGCCCTTTGATATTCAGAGCCCCTTCTGCAAAAAGGGGCGTCTTTAAACACTTAATTTAAAACATAAATCTTACTGAAAATTAAAATAATGCATTTCAACCTGTCCAAAATTCGCATAAAAATTGGTTGAGAAAATCTTTTTACAATCACAGAAGAGCGAACACAGAGTTTCTGCCTAGCTCAAAGCAGTTTAGTTCTTTATAGCAGTGGACCTCAAATTTAATTACATATTTGGATAAGGAGTCAAGGAATATATATTTTTTACAAAATGATTTGTTAAAATACCTACTCACATTTAAAATGTGATCATATTTTTTAAGAGAATTTTCACCTGCATCCCATAATTGTAATTTAAACATGATGATTCTATTTAAACTAGTTATTCTAGCAGGCCAATATACTGTTGATACTTGTACACCTGTAATTTTTAACATTAGACACAGTCAGTCAAAGCATTGGTCTCTTTAAACAAGGTCATTTGCTTCATTGGTTACGCCGAACAAATGATGGTCCTGGTTCTTGAATAACTCATCACTGCTTGGTAATGATTTTTTTCTTTCTGAATTATATAGGCTCATTTACAATTTGTCAGATATATTGAAAGACGAAAAAATCTACAATTGCATATTTTTCTCTTGACAATTCAACATTTTCATGCCCATGGCCCCCTTTGAAAAAAATCCTTGCCATGCCACTGAAATCTACATGCTGTGCCCTTACTCTTGCCCTGCCCGTCATCTTCTAGTTATCACCATATATGATTTAAATAGAAATGCAAGCAAATATATCAACCTTTTTTCCAAAATACACTTCACATGCCCCATACAAAACTTCGCATCTTGCTTTGAAGAATTTCTCTGTTGTTCAGAATGCTCATGCCCCTGCCCCCTGACCTTGCTCTAGCTCTTCCCCTGCCTAATTTTCCTGTCCCTTTCCTTGCTCCTGCACATACCTGGTGTTTCACTGTGTAATGTAGGTATAGGATAACCAGCTAGCTTACAAACTGTACTAGTTTTACCTACACTAGATTTTCCCACTATAAATAATTTATAACTTATTTCTTCTATATTGGGTGGTATACTTGGTTTCTCTAAGATTCCTGGAATGAAAAAATATAGAATACATTTGGTTGACATCAGTATTCACAAGGTCACTTTCTACTAGTTGGTCTTTGACTTAATCTCTTGGTATTGAATTTTTCAGATTATGTTCTTGTTTATTGTTGAGTCTACTAGAAAATATGGAATCCATTGATTGGATATCAGTGTTCGAATATTCAAAAAATAGAAATAACCATTTTTGATAAAGATGACCTCTTAAATTCACAAGGATCCATTCGACCAGCTGGTTATTTGAGCTAAACTTTTGGTTTTGAACTTTCCCCAATTATCCATATTCATTTACAATTGAGTTGACTAGAAAAATAAGGACAGTTGACCAAGATGAAAACCTGCAACCACCATTTGTTTATTCAAGCAAATGATGTTTTTAAAAAGCTGCTGTATTCAAAATTTAAACAAAAAGAAGCTTAATAAGAAAATGAAAGGCAATGCCAATGACATAAAATCTAAGTATAATATATTTAATTTTTACCAAAGGTTTTCCGAGTGACCCCATCTCTCTTTAATAAATATGAAGTAATGAGTTCTGTAGCCTCTCTAGAATGATACCATTCTGGTTGTATATATAACCCTGGTTGACACATTGTTGTCTTAATTTCATCAAATCTATCTTTTCAGAATCTGCAAAAAAGCAATTAAATGTAGGGTACAGGCAACAACAAAAGGTGTTTTGGTCGATTAGCTATTTTGCGCATTTGTGAGCCAGTTCGATTAGGCTAATCGGTGCATATGTGAGAACGTTTACCTAAACCGATTAGGCTAATTGACCTAACCGTCAATAACTGTGATAAATTGGTCACAGTAATGAGGTCACAAGATAAATTGGTCACAGTAAAAATGAGTAATGAGGTCACAAGATAAATTGGTCACAGTAATGAGGTCACCACAAGATATATTGGTCACAGTAATGAGGTCACAAATAAATTGGTCACAGTAATAAGGTCCATATGAGAACGCGCCTGTCAATGACGTAAGAACGACGTGATAGTTAATAAGGTCATGTGATAAATTGGTCACAGTAATGAGGTCACAAAATAAATTAGTCACCATGGTCACATGTTAAATTTGTCACAGTAATATGGTAATATATCTCATTTATCTACTTAATCTAATGTTAATGAATGTTAACCAAGTCAATGCCTTTATTAACCATATTAACAAACTTTCACTAATCCTTATTATCTCAATTTTCACTTAAACAAGTACAGTTAGAAGTGTTAGCAACACGTTGTCATATATACACTATTCAATAAATAAACAAAATAAAATTTTAACTCTCTACAAGATATTTTACCACATTTTCAATGAATTCGTTTCATTCTGTCGAGTTTTGTAAACATTCCAAAATTTTAACTTACCAGTATTTGTAAAATAGAACACGGACTAAAATTTTGTCATTGAACAGATTTTTCTTTAATTTTAGAGGTTACTTAGCTATGTTTTAGCTTGGAATAATGCTTCGACATCTCTAAAATTCAAAACTGATTTAATTCTGAAAATTAAATATGTCAAGAATATCTCTATCTAAAAGAAGGCTATCTGTTAAATATCCGAATCTTCATTTTTGACATCACCTTGTTTTGTTTATTTTAAACGGAAGTTGAGATTGGCGGACACACAAATTAAAAATAATTTTGATTATCTATTACATGAATGAGAATGGTAATTGTAGTATTTCTAATTAAGATTAGCACATTTGCAACAATTGCGTGTTCTTAATGAATTGTATTTTATGGCTACATAACCGTGTAATTTGCGTTTTTAAAGTCAAAAGTATTGAGTCAAATTTAAAATAAAATGTTTAATTTGTTTTATGCAATCATGACCATGTCAAATCAAGTTTAAAACATTCAATATTAAATGCTCAAGTTGTCACGATTAAGGGCTTTAGCTTCTTAATAACCAGGAGATTATGTGATATGAGTCTGTACACTCCTTTGAAGAAATTCTGATGCCATAGTTCAACGCTTTCGTTCCTACTTTGTTGAGTTTGATTCAAAATCATTTCCCATGATGACATCAGGCTCAGCACATAGATCAGTCCTCTTGCATGACATTGATCTTTTCCAGATTATCCATACGCATTTACACGGTTGATTCGAAAAAATACTTAGATCTGAATATTGGTTACCGGTAATAAGATGCCACCAAAGCTTCAATTGGATAAAGAAGCCTGGAAATGGGCTGACACAACTCAACCTGGTAATGTGACTGATGAGAATGTAGCTACCGCTTACAGAATACCAGTAAAACCTTGTTTACAAGGTGCATGCAAGTAAGTACTGGGTATGGTATGCTGTATTGTTAAAGGGGAATGTTCACCATTTTCAAGGGTCGATTTGAGCCTTTAAATTTAATATATAATATGTAATTATAGTCTTAACAAGTACTAGAACTGCAAAAAAATCGCATAATCCCTTCAATTGTATCCCTTCCTAAACATTATTCTTTCATAAATCACTCTTATTGATAGAAATAGGTAAAATGGATGTTATGTAATGTCCAGTAAACATAACTGATTCATTATGTGTTATTTATTGCAGAAGAAATTGTAAAGGAAATCCATTCTGTTTAAATGGTCTTGGTGAAAAACAATGGCTAGGTGAACTTGATTTAAGAAAGTACACTGATTTTGATCCTGAAGTTGAGAGGCGAGAAAAGGTATATATAAAGATTTCATTTCCGTTTCATTTGTTTCAGTGGCTATTTTTTGAAATTACCAGTTCCCCAGTCTGACATCAGCGACAACTTCTTCCTAACGATATTAGTGTAATGTGCAAGACCCACAGGTTTATGACTGAAAAGTATAATGGTGCAAATTAATGCTATCACAATGTTTTCCTGATACACATGAGAGGTAAAAATATGATTCCCTTTACAATGCTTTTTAGTTGTTTTATATTGTGATAAAAAATTTGGGTATATTTCAGAATTCGTATGTTGGTTTAAAAAATCTAGGAGCTACGTGTTATGTTAACACATTCCTTCAACTATGGTTTCATAATAGTGCTGTTAGACAAGCTATATTTAAATGGAGAGATAGTGATTCTACAGAAGTTGTAGGTATGTCTTTGGTTTTTTTTATAGATTCAATCAACATTAAACATGATGAGCAGATACTGGTACTCGTTACTTAAAGGAATAAGACCTCTTAGATAAATATGTAATTTCTCAAACTTACCTGGTGTCATACCGTACTTATACAATAGAATAACTCTATTATTTGATAAATTTACTTTGGAAAAATATAATACTTCCTGGTAGTTAAAGGGATACGCGCATCGCAGGCAAAAATGAATCAGACTACTCAATAACCCAATAAGGAATGAATATCAAATTTCCTTTCATAAATATATAAAATAGAATTTAAATTGTATTTTAGATGAAAACTGGACTCCATCAAGTATATGTGGTCAACTTCAATTGATTTTTTCTTTGCTAAGATATAGCGAAAAACGGTAAGAGATTTTCTTTCATTACTAATTTGCTAAGTAGGAAGTAGATAAAATCTTGGTCCAAAAATCTCACGATGAATTTATTTTACTTAGGTATTTCACAAAGTAAAATTCAATACCTACAAGAAATTCTTGTAAAATTGGAGTAAAGTTGGGCAAATACATCTAAAGCTTTATCAATAGAAAATATTATATCTGTCGTTCTGTGATTTTTTTCTAGGTTACTGCCATGTTTAAAATTGTCTTTGTTTTAATTGTAGGTTTATTGATCCCACTTGGTTTATCAATCATTTAGGACTAGATACTGGCCTACAACAGGTACAAATATTTTTATTTTATGTGCTATCATAGAATTGTAGATAGGGAATAATAACACAAGATGTATGCTTGGCACGCATGCGTTGAATTGGAGGTATGCCCATAACTTCCGGTTTCTGCAAGAAGTTATAATAATTTAAAAGCCATGATAAACGCGATTTAATTCGAACGGAACATCCAGTCTCTCTGTCACAGTATAATTATAACTTAGAGTCAACTAGTCCTAGAGGAGAAACTAGGTCAACCATAAATTGAAACAGAAGTTCAATAGACGATGAGTAGACTAAGACTTCCAGTCTTATACATTTCTATGGTGCTATGTAGTCCAGCTTTCCACACTATGCATAGTATTGCTTGATGATTTGCTTTTGTTCAAGTCTCAATATAAGTGTTTCTAATATAAAATATCATGATTTTGAATTTTCACTTGGTTTGTAGTTATTTTTGATATTTCATTTTTTTCCAGGATGCTCAAGAATTTTGTAAATTATTTTTAAACCTTTTGGAAAGTTCTATGTGTCAAAGTGATGAATTGAATATCATTCAAGAACAGTTTCGTGGACAATATTTTTATGTTATAAAGTAAGTCAAATTTTAGTAATGTTATGAGTCAAGTGCAATAATTTGATTTTATAACATGTGTCAAATACAATGTTTTTATGTTTTAACATGAGTCAAGTACAATATTTGCATATGATAAAATGAGCCCTGTGTAATTTATTTATGTTTGAACTTAAGTACAAAATTGTAATGTCATAACATGAGTCAAGTACATCATGTTGATGTTATAACATAAGTCAGTAAAATATTTTGAATATATTATGTTATAACATAAGTAAAGTGCAATAATTTGACTTATTTATGAAAATGATATTTTGTGTTGTAGGTGTAAGAATTGTGGTGCGGAATCTAAAACAAGTTCTATGTTTTATGAATTAGATTTAAATATACAAGGACAGAAAACATTACATCAAGCCTTAGACACATTCTTACAGGTACTGTATTTTTATATGAGATATTTATATTATGGTACCAATAAGTGTTTTCAGAGCTAGTCTTTTGTTCTACTATTATCAGAGTGAGCTGAGGTAGCTTGCTTGCTAACCTGAAGGTCCAGGGTTCAATTCTGGCATTAGTTGAATTTTTCATCCAAGTTTCCCCCTGTCAGTGATGCAGGTTGAAGGGGCTGACATGGAAAAAGAGTCTAGTCGTTCGGATGGGACAATAAACTGACGTCCTGTGTGCTATTGACTGTGCACGTTAAAGATCTCTCGACAGTTAGAAATCGATAATAAGAGTAGGTTTATGCCACTGTCCTGGCAAAATGTCCCTCATTGCACACTGCATGGTGTTTGCTCGTCCTCAATTAGCCCATATAGGTGCAGAAATTCAGGATGTAATACCCCATTTCATTACCTGAAGGTCCAGAGTTCTATTTTGGCACGGACTGAGATAACAAATAACAATGTGCACGATTAAAATACTTTGACAGTTGGAATTCAACAATAAAAGATTAGTAGGTTAATACCGCTGTCCTTGCAAAGTTTCTCTCCTTTCTCGTGGCATTTGCCTGTCCTCATAAGCCCAAGTAGGTGTAGAAAGTAGAATGTAAACTCCATTTTATTCCACTTATCTAGAAACAAGCAGTCATTGTTAAACATTGAAACTAGGAAGATTTATTATGTCTTAATACCCTGTATCCTAATACTGGTATGTAGACTATAGATTTAAATCAGAAAACAATAAGATGACCTTTGAACTTTTGACTGATTTTAGGAAGAAGTTCTAGAAGGAGAGAATAGGTATATGTGTCGATATTGTCAAGAAAAACAAGATGCTACGAGAGCTATAAGACTTGATACTATACCACCTGTATTAAATCTACAGTTATTACGCTTTATATTTGATAAAAAGACTGGACATAAGAAGAAATTAAATAGTTTTTTACAGTTTCCAGACACTCTAGACATGAGTAAATACATACATACAGGTAAGCTTATTAAAGGAAGCTAGTCTTGGTAGGTTTCTTTTCGTTGTCATGACTATACAACAGAAATTCATGTGTAATCCAATAAATAAATCCTTACACTGAGTAAATATTGAAAATGTTTAAAATTTTGGAAAAATGTTTGAAATTTTGGAAAAATGTTTGAAATTTTGGAAAAATGTTTGAAATTTTGGAAAAATGTTTGAAATTTTGGAAAAATGTTTGAAATTTTGGAAAAAATGTTTAAAATTCTTATTCAATTTTAGTGATTACCGTATAATTCCGATTATAATGCGCACCCATGTATAATGCGCACCCCTTCTTTACCCCATCAAAATCGGGAAAAATTCATTTACCCATGTATAGTGCGCACCCCTTGTTGACGAAAAAATTGAAGTTGGCATAACACAGAAACCAAAATAGTGACTGATCACCATATCTGATTTTGAAAACATGGTTAATCACTAATGATGTGTAAAGCTCACAATTGAAGAAATTTAAGCCTTCATATCTTACAGCATATATAATAAAAAACACACATACATAAAACGAAAGTGAAATTATCTGTAGAAGTGATTATTTGACTTTTGTGTACTTCTAAAACTTTTGAAGATAATATACATATAAAAAAAAATCAACCCCCTAATATGTTGACTGCTTCAATGTCATATATTCAAATTTGCAGATAAACCTGTGATATATCAGTTAAAAGCTGTGTTAATACATAGTGGACCTAGTGCTTATAGTGGGCATTATACAGCTCATATACTCTCAGATGATAAAACAGCCTGGTATAGGTTTAATGATGAAAATATACATAAAATGATGGGAAAGAAACTACAACTTGGTACAGAGGATGAGTCTGGTGAGTGACAAATTACTTGATTTCATAAAAGAATTGGGAAGAGGTTTCCTGTATTGCCAATATTTACATGGGTTTTGGGATTTGTATTATGGATATGATATATAAAAAGCATCACCTTCAAGATTTCTTTCCATTCCATCCTTTCAATGTTTTAATGCATTTCAATGACTACTGAAAGGCCTATTAAGAAGGCATGTTGTATTGAATGTATCAAGTAAGCAATATATTTCTCCAGCATCATTCCTTATTCCATCATTAAGGTTATTTTTCGAATTTTTTTTAAACTTATCAAGGGCAATTTGTCTTTTAACTGAGTCAGAGAAGAATAAAGTTTAAAGCTTTACGTTTTATTTTCAGATTTATTGGGAAAGGAACACAAAATTCCTAAAACCAGTAAAGGATTCCATTCATCTAAAAATGCGTATATGTTAGTTTATAGTCGACAAGATAGTGAACTTAAAGGTATAAAGATATACATTTTGTTACCTCTGAATGAAAAAGAATATCACTAAAGTTACTTATTCCAATCCATTAAACAAGATTCATAAAATGTCAAAATCAATGGGGAAGACTTGAAATAGGTCATATAGCCAAATAGTGTAACCCCCCTCAACTTACTATTGAACTCTCCCATGCACATGCATATTTTATCGAAATGATGCTGTATGTGTTTTATTGGAAGAGCTCATTTATATTTTTGGGGTTGTTTTTGTTGCTTATATCTAACCGTCTTCTCTTATTTTGTTTTAGAAAAGTTAGTCAATTATGAAAATGAATATAATTTATTACCATCAACTGTTCAAGATTATGTTCAGAAAGATAATGACAAATTTAATAGCTGGATATCTGAAATCTTGAATTCTAGGGTAAGTGAATAGTTTTTCAAATAGTTAAAGTCTATTATGATTGAGGATTAGAGGTTGTAACATTGCAAAAATTATTGTTACGAAAGCACAGGCACAGGAGTTTACAGTTCTTGCGGATAAAAAAATTGTGTGTTGATAAAAAAAGAAATAACATTCTAACATCTGTAATCTGCTCGTCATTTGATGATATGGAAAAAGAAAAGTGTCCCTATTGGGATCATAGATTAAGATGATAATATATTGAGGGTTAGGGGTTGAAAATATACAAATCATTTCATTTCATTTGGTATATGTGTGTTATATGACTGAATCTCCCAAATTATTTCATTTAAGCCTTAATTTAGATATATATGTATAACTTTAGGACAGTAATATAGAAAATGGTAAAGCCAAACAAAGTGAAATCCAAACAATTTATAAATCTTTATTAATAGATGATGGAACTCAACAAATAGGTAAGAACATTATTTTTTTTTCGCTTAAAGAGGTTGTGCAAAGTCATTTTGAAATTTTTAAAAAAACATGTTGAATGACTCCTGTATTGATGATCGATTACAAAAAAACAAAAAAAAAATTTCTCAAAAAGTTTATTTTCTCAAAAACGACTAAAAACCGGACTTTCCGAGCGATGCTTAAAAAATGGCGCGCTTTGTTATCACGTTACGTAAGTGACGTCATACCCAGAACATAACGTCAAAGTGGAAGCAGTACACAGTGGCAAAACGTCGGATACTTCTTCCGAATCAACAGACTTTGGCAAAGCCTGAGTGTTATTACAGGACGAATTTGATTCAGATCACGCCTAAAAAGGGTGTAATGAAATGGAACCTATATCTAAAGCCTCATCGAGGTGAAGAAGCTAACTTAAATGACTCGAATAGGGGTGTAGGGCGGGCCTTGGCTTCGTGCTGGTCGTTTAGCAGAATGGTAAGTAAAATAAGCCATACCTCAGTGCTTAATGATAATGGTTTCCAATTTTAGTACGAATACTAATTATTCCGAATAGTGAATCAAAGGGAGCGAGATCAACACTTAGAGTAGTCTATAATTAAGGTTGGGGTGGGTAGATTGGTGGTGCCATTTTATATTATTGAGATTTCAAGAGTTGTGCCAAGTTCATTTTTATACGCCCACATGAAATGTGGAGCGTATATTGCCGTCACCCATGTCCGTCGGTCCGTCGGTCCGTCCGTCCGTCCGTCCGTCCGTTCACACGAGCAATACCATCCGTGCCTTTTTTTGAGCCTGGCGAGGTCATCTGAGACTTATTTTCTTCTGGGACAAGTCGCACAAGAAAATTATCACAAAATATGCTAGATCGGTTCTTGTGGGTCTTAAACGCCCACACGCAAAAGTCCCAGAAAAATGAGAGTCCGTTTATTGTCCGTGTAATTGCTCCGTATATAGTGACTAAATTTGGCTTATGGGTTTTGACTATCGAAACGTTATGGACAGAATAACTGGGACTATTGTTTAGACCAATGGCAGGCTTGAATACATACTATTGATCCAATGAAAATTAATTTTGCAAAAGAAGAACGCGCATGCGTATTGTAAAAAGAAGCCATTTTTTTCTAGAGGTAAGCGGTGTTTTTGAGTCTTTTTTGTTTCGTTATGAGACCTTTTCCAAAGCATGGATATTTTTTGGAAGCCATTTTTGTAACACGATGAACATAGATATTGGTTTAACAGTGCTGACAACTCAAATCGTCATTATAATATTGCTATTACTTATTCTCATAGGAATAACAATAGTAGCGCACATATTGCACACTCTGTTTAAAGGGTGGACTAGACTTTTTTTACATTGGACACCAGACTTGTCATAACGGTTAGTTTTGGAAGATTTTATAATATGGCCACCATATTTTGTAGTAAGCATATACCCTATTTATTGAGTTTAGTGTATGATCTATGCAATCCTTCCGCGCATTTTTAATGCCTGACGGCTTGGTAGGCCTAGTGAGTCTATCCACAGGTACTTTTTGGGGGCTTTGAATTTCTTTTTGATTGTTTCAATCTTCAGATATCACTTAATTGTGATTGATTTTAAGCTGAATCTAAGCCCTCCTGAACAAAACTAATTAAGTTGAGACAAATAAAGTTGATCTCAGTCATTGTTTATAATCACCCAAACATATGATATTATAAATACTGTTTTTATGTATTTAGTAGCCTACAGGTATCCAGAATTCCTCTAAATCTACAAGTTTAAATGTTTGCTTGGGTGAAGCTAAATAAGATTTCGGTGTTGTGGCCAGGAAAAGTTGTTCATCATGGCGATAATCAATCTACTGTTTATATTAAAAGTGATGATTCAGAGTAAGTAGACACCGTTACCTTGAGGTGACTATATCTTAGTGCTCACACGAATGGTAATTTTAACCATTCGATTAGCCTATACGACAGTATTATTCGATTTGCTTTCGAATAATCAACGATAAACATGTAGTCAATTGAAAATTTGCATGGAAAAATCGACTTTTTACTTATAATTTTGGCTAATATTGGATGTTGTAAAGACTAGGCCTATTACATAATTACATTGCAACAAATCACTCGGGATCTTTTATATCGTTAAAGAATGGAATATTTTACGTTTTAATATTTTTTGTTTCAATGATGTAGGTACTGTACCAGTAGTTAAATTAATGCTATAATAGATCAAATAAGTTAGAAAACCCTTCCAAAAAATAAATGAAATAATCGGTGAGCATGCCGTTATCTGATAGGACAATATCAGGTACCTATTTATACCTATTTTCTTCCTATCAATACCTTTATAGACCTGACACTTGGACCATCTCAAACAATCAATGTTCTGTATAAAAAATTTTGGCCATTGGATGTGTAAATGATAAAAATAAATACTGGTATCTATATATTATATTCATGACAGTTTGCAAAGATTGCAAGTTGACTTTGTTTTCTGTTCATTTAGAGTGAAATATTTCAAAACAACGCTAGTTCTGTATTAGCCACCATTTCAGTTTTAACTCTCAGTCACATACACCATAGAACTGTAGACCAACCTGATTGACAGGAAGACTTGGAACTTTGGAATGTTTTGCAGAAAGTTTTTTTTTTTATAAATCAAGTTAGTCGGTGTACGCGTGAATAATTGAATGGTAAAATCTCATTCGAATATTCTCAAAAATGGATTTGAATTCAACTAATACTATTCGTGTGAGCACTAATATGTACTATATTGATATTTTGGAAACAGATTTGAATGTTTCTAGAACGGTTTTTATGCGCCCACATGAATATGTGATCGTATATTGTCATCACTCGGTCCATCCGTCAACATTTCTTGTTAACGCTTATAGAGAATACAAAAATGTTCATCTGATTTTGATGAATCTTCCTGTGATCCTTTAAATTGATGAGTTCTCTCTCAAGTTCGAATTTGACATAGTTTTGATAAATGGTTTATTGCCCTTCCTTGATTTTGACAAACACGTCAAAAATTGTTCGTTAACACAATAGCAGCTACAGTTTTCATCCGATTTCATTGATACTTGGTGTGATCCTTTAGATTAATAAGATCTCAGTCAATTTCGAATCTTTAGTAGTAGCTCCATTATTTTCTACCACTTTCCATTCATTGTCAATTTAGTTATTTTTTTTTCAATTTATTTGATGAAAATTTCAGATTTGATGTTAAACCATCAGACATTTCTGCTTTTCCTGGGGATTTTGAAACATTGACAAAAAAAGGCATTGGTAGGCTTAAAGGGATTGTAAAGCGTATTTCTAAAATTTTTATGTGTACTGGGAAAACTGTTGGCATCAATTTGCACCATTCCAATTTTCATTCCGACGTCTGTGGTTCTTGCAATTCCACTAAAACTAACGCGTTTTATGATGTCACTGTCAGTCATCTACCAAAAGCTACTATTGATATCAAATGCAGATCACTGACAGTGACGTCATAAAATGAATTAGTTTTAGTTGAATTGCAAGAACCACTGACGTTGGAATTGATATTGGAATGGCGCATTTTGATGCTATCAGTGTCTCCAATACACATACAAAGTTTAGACATACGCTTTACAATCCCTTTAATCTGTTCAGTTTGTTCCTCTTAGTTTAATTTTGAAAAGGTGGAGCACAAACAATCATGTGTGTTTGCTCATTTAAGTAGGGTGGCTGATATTGTCACTTTTGCGTTACAAAAAAAATGAAAAGCGAAGATGCGAAGATGCAAAGCAAATAACCTTTGCATCTTCGCTTTTCATTTCTACTTTATAATTTTCATAATTTCAAGACTCAAAGATGCAAAGTGGCCGCTTTGAGCCAGTCATCTTTGTATCTTCGTGTTATCATATTTTTCGAAATTATTATATAAAAAATGCAACACGAAGATGCGAAGATGACTGGCTCAAAGCGACCACTTCGCATCTTCGCATTTTGAAATTATGAAAATTATAAAGTAGAAATGTAAAATGAAAAGCGAAGATGCGAAGGCAATTTGCTTTGCATCTTCGTATCTTCACTTTTTGACTGGCCGTTTTGTCCGTTTTGAGTGGCCGTTTTGAGCCAGACAACTTCGCTTTTCATTTTTTTTTGTCTTCATAACGCAAAAGTGCGAAGATCGAAAAAGGACGTTATCAGTCACCATATTTAAGACCGTTTGAGAAATTATTAGGTAATTGGTAAATAAACTCAAATTTTTTGCAAGAGTTTACTAATGCTTGTGACAAAATAATGTAAATGTTTCATAAGCTTATAGATTTTATTTGATCTTCATGGTTTCTAAGAAATTCCAACAATTGTCAGTGATGAGAGGGCTGACTTGGAAATGTTTTTGAGTCGTGGAAATATTATTTAATTAACATGATGGTATGGCTTCACCTTTGTTTTATGTTAACTTGTTCTTACATTATTTTGTTAATTTTAATGTTGACTTGTTTGGGGGACATTGGGGTTTAGTAGGATTCTCTACCCAAAATACAATTTAACTTTTAGTATCTAGTTAATTATTCAGGTATTTAAAGTAAAAGATAGTATTCTTATTCTTGGAACTCTCAATAGTACTGTCACCTTTTTTTCACATCAATTTTATTTAGGCCACGATTTTTCTCCCAAACCAAAATACTTGCCAATTACATTCAATCAATAAAATTCAGGAATTTCTTTTTGAATACGGTAGCCCTCTCAGTTATTGGCTAGTATCAAGATAGCACCACAAAGAAAAAAGCAATTGTTTTATTATATAATTGAGTCCTTCTACCCCTTGGCCTTATTTGAACTACCGTACCTTAAATTTCAGAAAAACTGAAGAAACAGAAAAAATATGAAACTTTGAAATGTTTTAAAGATGATCTGCAATGGGCATTTGGTGAGTTCACCTATCTTAGACTTTATTGTAGATAGTGGTTCGATGTCCACTGCACTGGTAACATATTGCATGTAAATTCCTATAGAGCACATATACTAAGGTTCCAATTGCACTGACTATGACTTTGTCTAGTTGAACTTCAATTTGACATAGTAATCAACTTCGAACATCAATTTACGCAAACATGTTATGGCGATTTCAGAGACATGGTAGCTGGACGAGTGGACAGAGAGGAGTTAACGGATATAAACATTTTAGATTTCAGAGGCGATTCTGCTGAAGTAAAGCACAGAAAAACAGAAGATGCAACAGAGAAAAGGCAAGAGTTAGTAAAAATAGGAACAGTAGAAAGAGAAATGGATGTTGACAGGGTAGAGATACCAGATGAAGACAAGACAGTTGAAGTAGAGCACAGAAAAACAGAAGATAAAACAGAGAAAAGGCAAGAGATAGTAAAAATAGGAACAGTAGAAAGAGAAATGGATGTTGACAGAGTAGAGATACCAGATGAAGACAAGACAGTTGAAGTAGAGCACAGAAAAACAGAAGATGAAACAGAGAAAAGGCAAGAGATAGTAAAAATAGGAACAGTAGAAAGAGAAATGGATGTTGACAGAGTAGAGATACCAGATGAAGACAAGACAGTTGAAGTAGAGCACAGAAAAACAGAAGATGAAACTGAGAAAAGGCAAGAGATAGTAAAAATAGGAACAGTAGAGAGAGAAATGGATGTTGACAGGGTAGAGATACCAGATGAAGACAAGACAGTTGAAGTAGAGCACAGAAAAACAGAAGATGAAACAGAGAAAAGGCAAGAGATAGTAAAAATAGGAACAGTAGAAAGAGAAATTGTTGTTGACAGGGTAGAGATACCAGATGAAGACAAGACAGTTGAAGTAGAGCACAGAAAAACAGAAGATAAAACAGAGAAAAGGCAAGAGATAGTAAAAATAGGAACAGTAGAAAGAGAAATTGTTGTTGACAACGTAGAGATACCAGATGAAGACAAGACAGTTGAAGTAGAGCACAGAAAAACAGAAGATGAAACAGAGAAAAGGCAAGAGATAGTAAAAATAGGAACAGTAGAAAGAGAAATGGATGTTGACAACGTAGAGATACCAGATGAAGACAAGACAGTTGAAGTAGAGCACAGAAAAACAGAAGATGAAACAGAGAAAAGGCAAGAGATAGTAAAAATAGGAACAGTAGAAAGAGAAATTGTTGTTGACAGGGTAGAGATACCAGATGAAGACAAGACAGTTGAAGTAGAGCACAGAAAAACAGAAGATAAAACAGAGAAAAGGCAAGAGATAGTAAAAATAGGAACAGTAGAAAGAGAAATGGATGTTGACAGGGTAGAGATACCAGATGAAGACAAGACAGTTGAAGTAGAGCACAGAAAAACAGAAGATAAAACAGAGAAAAGGCAAGAGATAGTAAAAATAGGAACAGTAGAAAGAGAAATTGTTGTTGACAACGTAGAGATACCAGATGAAGACAAGACAGTTGAAGTAGAGCACAGAAAAACAGAAGATGAAACAGAGAAAAGGCAAGAGATAGTAAAAATAGGAACAGTAGAAAGAGAAATGGATGTTGACAACGTAGAGATACCAGATGAAGACAAGACAGTTGAAGTAGAGCACAGAAAAACAGAAGATGAAACAGAGAAAAGGCAAGAGATAGTAAAAATAGGAACAGTAGAAAGAGAAATTGTTGTTGACAGGGTAGAGATACCAGATGAAGACAAGACAGTTGAAGTAGAGCACAGAAAAACAGAAGATGAAACAGAGAAAAGGCAAGAGATAGTAAAAATAGGAACAGTAGAAAGAGAAATTGTTGTTGACAACGTAGAGATACCAGATGAAGACAAGACAGTTGAAGTAGAGCACAGAAAAACAGAAGATGAAACAGAGAAAAGGCAAGAGATAGTAAAAATAGGAACAGTAGAAAGAGAAATGGATGTTGACAGGGTAGAGATACCAGATGAAGATAAGACAGTTGAAGTAGAGCACAGAAAAACAGAAGATGAAACAGAGAAAAGGCAAGAGATAGTAAAAATAGGAACGGTAGAAAGAGAAATGGATGTTGACAGGGTAGAGATACCAGATGAAGATAAGACAGTTGAAGTAGAGCACAGAAAAACAGAAGATGAAACAGAGAAAAGGCAAGAGATAGTAAAAATAGGAACAGTAGAAAGAGAAATGGATGTTGACAGGGTAGAGATACCAGATGAAGATAAGACAGTTGAAGTAGAGCACAGAAAAACAGAAGATGAAACAGAGAAAAGGCAAGAGATAGTAAAAATAGGAACAGTAGAAAGAGAAATGGATGTTGACAGGGTAGAGATACCAGATGAAGATAAGACAGTTGAAGTAGAGCACAGAAAAACAGAAGATGAAACAGAGAAAAGGCAAGAGATAGTAAAAATAGGAACAGTAGAGAGAGAAATGGATGTTGACAGAGTAGAGATAGATAAAAATTATTCACAAGTACAACCAGAGAAAAAAGAAAAAAAGGATGGGTCAAATGATTTTTCTGATGAACTCTTTGAAGAGCTAGAAGACATCATGGAAATTGAAGAAATAATAAGTGCATCAGAAAGTGAAGATGAAGATGTTGAAAATCTACATCTTTCAAATATGTTGAGCAGGTGGAATCAGATGGAAGAAATACAACCTACTGAAAGAGTGGATACAACAGAGCAGACACAGACCACTTCCATTGATTATATTGATAGTAATGATGATGATGATAATGAAGAAGTTTTGATTGATTATTCCAAAGAAAATGATTTGATGAGAGACAAGAATAATCCTGATATATATATTGCGAAAGTGATGAAATCCGACTATAAAAACACAAAACAGCGCAAAACAGGAAATAGAGTTTATAATTCGTTGCATTGCTGCTTTTTCTGCAAAAAGTTGATTCTTCACATCAGACCGCATTTGCGTGCAAAACATAGCCACATCAAGAAAGTTTCAGATGCATTTAAAGATAAGAGTGGGAAAGAATTGAACAAACTTAGAGCTATGGGAGATGACATGAATAATAGGAATGTTATAACAGAGAAGAAGGGGCAACTTTTACTCATGAGAAGACCTTTAAAACAGTTCACAGCAACTGACTATGGACCTTGTCCCAATTGCCTGGAATGGATTTCCAAAAATAACATAAAGCGACACCAATCAAGATGTATTAGTTTAGAAAATTCATTTGGGGTACAAACAAGAAGAAATTTGTTGCTGCAGTCAGATGTTGCGAGTGGCCGATTTGTTTCCTCTGCTTCCAAATTGCTCAAAGATGAAGTTTTTTCGTCAATGACCGTTGATGATATTACAGAAGTGGCCAAATCAGATGTTTTAATCGTTGCTTTGGGGGAGTATTGGTTAAGGCAAAATATCGATAATCCTTTAAAGAGGGCAAATTACTCGTCCCAAAGAATGCGACTTGCTGCAAGACTACTTATAGAGCTTCAGAAGCAAACATCAGAGGAGTGTTCGATGACTATGTGGGATTTTCTGCAACCTTCGTATTTTGACAGCATTGTTAATGCCGCTTTAGAAACAGCATTACCTTCTTTTGATGACGAAGAAGAGTTAAAATCTCCTTCCAACTGTTTGAAGTTGAAGTATGATATTTTGAGACTAGTTAACTTCAAATGGAGCTTTTTAATTAAGGCGAATTCTTCAAATGAGGAGAAGAAAAAGTGTAAAAACTTCTTACAACTGATGTCCTTGGAATTCAAGACAAAGGTGACAAAATTGGCTTACACCGTCCTTATTAAAAGGTCGTTCACGAAAACTAAAGAAATACCAACGCCATCGGATATCGAACTGTTAAACAAGCATATCCATACCCAATTATCAACAAGTTTACTAAACCCAGTAAAAGAAAACTTTAGAAAAGTGTTAATCTTGTTACAGTGCCGACTTCTGTGTTATAACAAGAGAAGATCAGGCGAAATTGATGCAATA
Source organism: Lottia scabra (assembly GCA_029955415.1). NCBI lineage: Eukaryota > Metazoa > Mollusca > Gastropoda > Lottiidae > Lottia > Lottia scabra. The sequence goes on from JARJEI010000036.1 coordinate 1,430,267, forward strand.
AGGTGAATTTCGTATATTTTTTATTACAAATCATTGTTGTTTGTATAAGCTTATGTAAATCGAATTGCAACAACTTAATGATTTGATATTTAATTCTTGACCTAATGGTAATGGCATCCCCTGTGTACATCACACTGAAGCCTCAGGATGATGTTACTTGTGGATCAAGTGCATAATTTTAAAGATATTTTTTACCATGATGCCAATGATGCCTCGAATTTGGTAAGAAGTTTTCTAGCCTTTTTGTGTGTATAGGGGACACTTCCAACTTCTATTTGAGCCATTCAAAATTTTCGCCTGATGCCAGTGGTTCCTGTTATTCCAGAAAATCTTAACCAGATATAAGGTAAACAGTGAGACGTTGAGTGACTGGGGCGATAGCGTACAAGGCGATTTATATCTTATATCAAGTGGTATAGAACACCTTGTACTCAATCATCCTAGTCTCAAACGACTCATTCTGTGCGTCACAACTGGTTTAGTTTTTCTGGAATAACAAGAACCACGGGTAATGGGTTAAAAGTTTGAATGGCTCAAATAAAAGTTGGAAGTGTCCACAATATACACACAAAAAGGCTAGAAAACTTGTTACCAATCTCTTAAAATTTATCAGAAATTTAATAAAACTATTTTTGTTATTCTATTCTAGCTTGAGAAGCTACTCTTCTAGACGGAAAGACTTAAGTGATGTTGATCAAAGTTTAATAGGCGACTTGACTAGTTTGGAAAAACATCTTCTAGAGTCCCAGGATTTAATGATAGTACGAGGCAAAGTAAGATATTTTAAAATAAATCCTTAAAAGAATTTGTTAACTAACTGTTCGACCAATAAATTTTTTGTCTCAGAACCTGTAATTTTTTAGCTATTTCAATCCATAATAATGTTCACAACTCTCCTTCAAATATAAGCCTGTGTAGCCATGCTGAACATTCCCCTTTAAGGATCGTAATATTTAAATTGTAATTCATAGTTTTGATTTTGTAAATGCCAGCATCATGAGAGATTTTTTGTCTTTTGTAGCGATGCAAGCCTGTTCCTGTAATTATACCAAATGATTGCAAAAAACCATTAGAATACATAGCTGATAAAGATGTAAGAGAAAAAGTGGGAATTTTTAATGAAAATAAATATCTATTCCCAAACTCTGGTAAGTACATGATAAAAGAAATTTCATTTCATGACAAAATACCGTTTTTCTTTTTTTCCACATTTTTAAATTTAAAAAAGAAATAAATCAAACGAAGTATTATCAAATGATATAATTTGTACACTTTGACAAGTAACATTTGATCTTAACAATGATTACGAAATACCTAAAAGTTTTTCTATGAGAGTGAATTAATTATTTGGCATTATGTATTTTCAGTTAACGGTGCAACAAGAAGCTACGAATCACTTAAAACAGTATGTTCTGAGCTCAATTTGAAACATCCTGAGAATATTACCAGTGTTTCCATGAGGAAATACACTGCTACACTCTCTCAGGTATGCTTTCCACATGTATTTTCAAGTTTTTCTGTTGTGTAACTGTGTAATGTGACAATTTCAACACTCATCTATTAACTTGTGACAGATCTATACTTGGTTGATCGTTTCCTGCTGATTAAAGGGCCATTCTGCTTTTTTTCACAAATTTTGACCTAGAAAAAAAATCAAACTGTCCCTTTAAATAATTTGATAAACAATATATTGAAAAATCTGGTAATATGTATTGCTTCATGTTTCAGGTTATTGATTTGAACAGCAATCAATTGGAGTGGCTCTGCAAACACTTGGGGCACACAAAACGTGTCCACAAGGAGCACTACCAACAGATGTCGGGATTTATTGAAAGAGTTAAAGTAAGCAAACTCTTGCTTGTTCAAGATATGAATCTTACCTCAAAGTTTGCTGGAAAAAAATTGGACGAAATTACATTTGAAGGTGGGCATTACATTAGATTTTTTGTCAATACATTCTCAGCAAGAGCAAATGACCTAAAATAACCGAGAATGATGCTATGTATTACAGATGAATTAAAGCTTTAATTAACTAAAAAAAAAGTGCAAATTGCATACCTTTATATACTATTAATCTATTAAACTGACTAATTTCCCTCTGCTTTTTTGAAAAAAAGTTTCCATTATCAAAAATATACTTGAGAGTATTTTTAAAGTATGCTTATTGTATCTTTATATATTCTTGATCAAACTGAATTAAGCAATTTGACCTAGTTCTGGAGTTTGCCCTTTAAATGGCTCAATATTTCTAGCTGAAACCTTTTAAATACACAAGAGGGACATTTCTCTACAATTAGGCGTTTATTTTACTCAAATCCGTTCAGTAGTTTCCTATCAGCGTCCAAAAAACATATCACACTTATAAACCTTAAGGTTTTTAACAATTTTAGAATGTTTTTTGCGTTTAAAAATTAACGGCTGGATTTTTTTAGTTAAAGTCATTGTAATAATTGTTTTCATATTATTAGTTTTTGGACACTGAAAGCATCTATTTATCTCATTCCAATTTTTAATCAGTCTGTGGTATTAGCATAAATTGACACTGTTGTAATAGATGAAAAAACCTTTGCAATATTAGTTACATCATAAGACACATAATTTAATGGAATTGTAACAACCATTGTTTATGTAGGGTTGAACATTGAAATGGTACAAATGAATGCAAATGTGTCCTTGATACACATACAAAGTGTAGAATGCCTCTGACAATCCCTCCAATTATCAGCTACTGTATCTGCAATGTATATTTTTGTTTTTTGTTTTAGATGTTTTGTCATCTTCCAAAGAAACAGACGAAACAGATGAAAGGCCTCCCATCACCATCACCAATACACCAAGCTTTAGTCAACTACTAGATGATGACTCTGACTCAGGATATGAACCAAAAGATAAGAAAAGAAAACCTAACTTAAAAAGGGTTCGCTGGACTTCAGAGCAAGTTAAAGAACTTTATAAGTTCTTCAAAGAACACCTTGACAAGAAAACGACACCGCGCAAGAGTGAAATTCTAAAAGTGTTAAAGCAAAGTTCTTTGTTAAACGTGAAAAGTTACACAGACATTATCAAGAAAATCTCGAACATAAACCATAAAATCTAATTTTAAAGTGCAACTTTTCATTATGATATATATACTTGCTCAGAAAAAAGCTATTAACACTTTTCATTACAGGAATATTCAAATAAGTCTTTGATATCCATTGACACCCTAATCATATGTATTTTAACAACAAATTAGCTTCAAAGATTGAATCACCTTGAAATAGCAGCATTTTTTAAATTCCTTGTCAAAAAATATAATGCGTGAATGATTAATGTAATTTCACCTAATAAATGATAAATGTAGCTACTATTTTCAGAAAGAATCGACAAAAACACTGTAATAATGAGATATTGCATTTCTGCTTTAATCGATAGGTATTTCATTGCATTTATCTTTACTTATATTTTATCTGCCACTTTGCATTTTCTCAGCTAGAGAAACACTTAAATTCCAGAAGATTGGGTATAGCCATTTGTCTTTTGAATGAAATACCTCAAATTTGAACATTCAGATATATTATCGTGAATAGAAGTAATCAATGTTGACAATTTTGGCCATATTGAGCATTTGTTGAATTATGAGCTGAAATTACAATTATTCTATCTTCATTACATTTTAAAATTTATAAAATACTGCAATTTCACAGTAATTAAATCTATGAATCTTATAGAGATTGGTAAGAAGTTTTCTAGCTCAAATAGAAGTTGGAAGTGTCCCCTATACACACAAAAGGGCTAGAAAACTTCTTACCAATCCCTTTAAGTGTTGTGTAAAGATGTCTATACATATAATTATGATATAAAAGTCTTAGCCGTGATACTTTTTGTATAATTCTGAAATGAAAAGTGTTATTATATTTTTGTTTTGTTTTGTTCCTTGGTGTAATTCCACTATGTAGTTATATTATGTCACTAAATGTTTGAGTAGGAAACTCAATACTTAATCCACCTTAGTTACTTAAAATCATAACTCTACTCCCCGTCACTGTGCAGATTAGTATTTAAAGGTGTACTACCCTCAAGAATCCAACATCAGATTTAGATTATCCAACAAGTCAATTTTAATTTTCTTATTTTTTTTCATGTATATTGGGGGGCGGTGGGGGATTGATTAGAATGGTTAAAAGAGAATATAATCAAGTGTTGATAAGCTGATACTATTATGTAATTATTGTAACTTAGTTTTATGGATTCAACTATTGATCTATATAGTTATGACACCAAGAATTTGCAGTATATTATCAGTAAGGACATCTGGAGTCTTTTTTTTGTAATTAACAAGCCATGGTCGATCTCTCCTATCTATGTCATATTGAACTAGATTTTTATCAAATGGGGATTGTATGACAGGGAAACTTGTTCCAAATAACATACTTTGATCTTTAGAACATGGCAGTTTTGTGTGTCTTTGTTTTTTTCTGTAAAGAATGCATGGTTCCTTACTTGTTCTCACTCCCTACTACATTCACATCATGCATATATTTCTGATATTCTTATACATGTCAATTTTAAGTGAAATACAGCTTTAACTTATTGGATTTGCCTTATCTTAGGGAGGACATTCTAAAAGAATTATCTTTTGTTATATTTATTATTAGAATTAATAAAAACACAGAAAGTTCTCAAAATTATTTATATATCAAGTTTGCTAATAGTGGGTTTGTTATTCATTAGTGGTTCTTGTGGGGTACTTTGGATGGATATATTAAGACCTGAAATAATTAGTCTCGAGTTGATGCTAGTGAACCTCATTTCATTACAGTCTTTATTCTTTACTTTAAGCAACAATGAAATTACCCATAGACTCATGTCCATCCCTTTTGTTCTGTGTATGTAGTCAAACGGGAGATAATTTTTTATCTCGGATAGGAAGCACAAGACTCAGTTAAAGTGTCAGGTCATGTCGTTCAATCTTTGAAAAAAGGAAAAGAGACCCACAGGAAGTTAAGAAAGCATTTGTTTCTTCATTTTAATCATAGGTTAAAAGCCTCATTAACCGTTGTCCATGTTATGTGTTTGATGTATGTGGCCAAAGGGGGGATAACTGACTGAAAAATCCATCTAGGCAGGCTCTTAATGAATAGAAAAAAAGAATACGGACAGAAGGTCTCTTAAGGAAGCATTCGAATATATTGAAGACACAGAAAAGATTAAGACTCACAAGAAAACGGACGGAAGGTCTCTTAAAGTAGCATAAGGTTGAGAAAGAATTTGTTGCTTCATTTTAGTCATAGTTTAAAAGCCCCATTAACCGTTGTCCATGTTATGTGTTTGATGTATGTGGTCAAAGGGGGGATAACTGAAAATGAAAAGGCTCTTAATAAATAGAAAAAAGAATACGGACAGAACGTCTCTTAAGGAAGCATTCGAATATATTGAAGAAAGACACAGAAAAGGTTAAGACCCACAAGAATACGGACAGAAGGTCTCTTAAGGTAGCATCCGAATATATTGAAGAAAGACACAGAAAAGGTTAAGACCCACAAGAAAACGTACGGAAGGTCTCTTAAAGTAGCATAAGGTTGAGAAAGAATTTGTTGCTTCATTTTAGTCATAGTTTAAAAGCCTCATTAACCGTTGTCCATGTTATGTGTTTGATGTATGTGGTCAAAGGGGGGATAACTGAAAATGAAAAGGCTCTTAATGAATAGAAAAAAGAATACGGACAGAACGTCTCTTAAGGAAGCATTCGAATATATTGAAGAAAGACACAGAAAAGGTTAAGACCCACAAGAATACGGACAGAAGGTCTCTGAAGGTAGCATCCGAATATATTGAAGAAAGACACAGAAAAGGTTAAGACCCACAAGAATACGGACAGAAGGTCTCTTAAGGTAGCATCCGAATATATTGAAGAAAGACACAGAAAAGGTTAAGACCCACAAGAATACGGACAGAAGGTCTCTTAAGGTAGCATCCGAATATATTGAAGAAAGACACAGAAAAGGTTAAGACCCACAAGAATACGGACGGAAGGTCTCTTAAGGTAGCATCAGAATATATTGAAGAAAGACACAGAAAAGGTTAAGACCCATAAGAATACGGACAGAAGGTCTCTTAAAGTAGTATTTGTGAGAATCTACTTAAAGGCACACACAACAAGTCTCATAAAACTAAGTTGCATATGGTATCATTCGCGCGTCCGTCCGTCCGTCCGTCCGTCCGTCCGTCCGTCCGTCCGTCCGTCCGTCCGTCCGTCCGTCCGTCCGTCCGTCCACAATTGATCGTTAACACTCTACAGGTCACAATTCTTTACAGATTTTGACGAAACTTGCTGAAATTGTTTATTATCACCCAAGGATGAACCCTATTGAAAATCAAAAGAATCGCAAAATATTTAATATGAATTGTTGCCCTTGTTCTTTAAAGCGCGTTCGATTTTGAGCTTGTTAACACTCTACAGGTCACAATTCTTTATGGATTTTGACGAAACTTGCTGAAATTGTTTATTATCACCCAAGAATAAACCCTATTGAAAATCAAAAGAATCGCAACTTATTTAATATGAATTATTGCCCTTGTTCTTTAAAACACGTTCGATTTTTAGCTTGTTAACACTCTACAAGTCACAATTCTTTACGGATTTTGATGAAACTTACTGAAATTGCTTATTATCACTCAAGGATGAACCCTATTGAAAATCAAAAGAATCGAAAAATATTTAACATGAATTATTGCCCTTGTTCTTCAAAACGCGTTCGATTCTTAGCTTGTTAACACTCTACAAGTCACAATTCTTTATGGATTTTGACGAAACTTACTGAAATTGCTTATTATCACTTAAGGATGAACTCTATTGAAAATCAAAAGAATCAAAAAATATTTTATATAAATTATTGCCCTTGTTCTTTAAAACGCGTTGATTTTTAGTTTGTAAATACTCTAGAAGGCACAATTCTTTTTCGATTAGATTAACCCTTGATGAAATCGAGAAAAAAAATATTTGGACGACACTTAATTTAAGTTCTGAATGAAATGTAGGCCTATGACTACAGGTTGAATATTTGATGGTTGCTATTTTCTGCCAAATGTTCTTTTTCAAACAAAGCTGCCAGTGGGCGTATATTACCTTGCCTGGCAAGCTATCTTCTAATTTTTAATGCGATAAGATTGTCTATTTAGTATGTCTACAGCAGTATTTTTTCGGATATGTACCGATGTATATAAATTGTCAAAAACCGGCATTTTCGACCTATTTTATGATCTCGTGGCGTCATTTCCACAACAATAAAAATGGCGACGGTAAATAAGATTATAATAGCGAGGAGTTGAAGGCTGGGCAAAATGGGAAGGGGCATAATGGGAATAGTTTTGGGGCGAAGTGGAAAGGGGCGATATGGGAACAAACCATTACTGGGCCTATATGATTTTTTTTTATTTTGATTGCTAGTTTTTCATGCAGATCGTTCATGTGAATGGCAGTAGTAATTGTAAAGCAATCACGTCTAGTTCTATCGCAGTGGTAAATGCAAATGCCACTTTTATTATTTTTGACAAAACTTAAAACGTAGCCTATTCTAAGCCTAATTTGATCTTTAAAGTCACGATTCAAGCACATATTCACTGCTGAGTAGGCCAGTTTGATTAGAATTTTTTCTTTCATATTACATGTATTCAAAATATGATTGTCAATTGCATGCCATTTGTCTTACAATATCTTCGGACCCATGGAAATAAAAGGTTTTTCATTAAACTCATGTTGAATATGCACTCTATTCAAGTATACTTTTCGGGTGTCAGTCGATAAAGAAACTGTTAACCCATAGTTATTTGTAGTGAACTTGGCATCAAACAAAAATGACTCCAGAAGTCAAAAGACGCTAACTTGTAGACAAGACTAAAAGAAATGTTCATCAGTGTGGAGTTGTGAGATACATTTTAAGATTTTAATTTCCAAACATTGCCAACAAGAATAAACATTCAATAGAGGGCTTATCTGCTGTCAAAAAATCAAATGCCCCAGATCTATGGTTACATAACTAATAAGTAATTAATACATGTATATCAAATACATTGTTTATTTACTTTTACATATGATTTGAATCATGTCCATGGAGGCAAATGTTCTGTGGCAGTGTTGCCACCAAGGTAGGACAGGGCAGGTTTCTCTTTGAGATTAGTCATTGTCACTTGTACTTTAAATGTTTTATTTGGTATATTCATTCTATTTAAAACACCAATATGTTAAATGTTTAACTCTCATATTTTATTCAACATTTATCTGCATGATCTACAAAGAATAAAATAATAGCATTTAATAATGAAATGAAAATTTAATATTGAGAATAGTTTAGCCAGGATCAGGATGTTTTTTTAAACACAAAAAAACATGCATTAAAAAAAAAAAGAAAACTAGAGCTGTGAACAGCACTGAGCGTGGCCCGTGATACTTTGCCTGATAGCTGTAAGACTTTTTGAACTTCAAACCCCTAAAGTCTGGTATTCACTCCCTCAATTTTTAGTAAAAAGTTTTGTGAAAGGGTTATAGATTCAATATTATATCAATATAACTTATAGTATGGTTATTTTTATAGCTTCATGGTAGCTATAATATACAGGTTTGTGTGAAATGTGAACATTATGTGACGGAATTCCTTTCCTTTAAATATGATAATGCTGAACAAGTTGTTGAAAACCAAATTTTTGAAAACAATTAAGTATAAACAAATGATATTTTGATTGAAATCTCCCATAATAACATACACCAGATTCTTGTAATTCAACTAGTGATCTTTGTAACATTGGGAGAAATAATTCTAATCGATAAACAGGTGGTCTATAGATAACAATTACATTAATATTCTTAAATATTCAAAGTAATGTGTTCTATTTTTAAAACTCCCAAATTTAAGACATTTTTTTTCTTCTTTATAATTAGGGAGCCGTGGTGGCTCAGCGAGTTAGACGCTTGCTCGCTAACCTGAAGGTCTAGGGTTCAATCCCGGCATGGGTCGAGATGACACCTTCGGATTTTTCAACTTGGTTTCCCCCTGTCAGTGATGCAGGTCGGAGGGGCTGACATGGAAAAGCGTCTAGTCGTGCACGTTAAAGATCCCTCGACAGTTGGAAATCGAAAATAAGAGCAGGCTAATAACGACTACTTTGCGAATAGTGACTGCATAGACGATACATTACAAATACATTCAACAATTACGAACAAATAATGAGCTAAGCAGACGATAAAAACAGGTTAAAGTCAATTGAGCCCCTATCCAAAATGGCCCCTCGTTTGGTCAAAATGGTTCCTGATAAATGGTCAAAATGGTTCCTGATAAATGGTCAAAATGGTCCTCAAAAAAGGTCAAAATGGTTGAAATCAAAGGAGAAATTCAAAGGCCATTCTGACCAAAATTGGGGCCATGGTGACTGGCCATTTTGACCAAACCATTGACTAAGGGCCAATTTGGATAGGGGCCCAATTGACTTTTAATTGCAACGGATTAGTGCAGACGCGTTGCGAACGCAAACCCTCAGTCGAAAAAAAACGCAATATTTTGAAAACATATTTTGATGGTTTATTGTCATATATCGTTTAAAATCTAATCAAATCGCCATTACAAAATTGAAAAATTTAATTATCTGCGTTGATTAGAAAATGTGATAGAGATGTAAATTCAGAGTCCATTTTGACCAAAATAGGGGCCATGGTGACCGGTCCATTTTGACCAAAATAGGGGCCATGGTGACTGACCATTTTGACCAAATTTAACTTTTATGGCCATTTTGACTAGGGGCCATTTTGTATAGGGGATATACCCCTTTCCCCAACATTCGAACTGTGTAAATGTCAATATTTTCCTTTAATGCTGAGTTGAAATACTGTCTTTCGTTTCAATGTATTGGAGCAGTCAGTAGCCAGTAGAATTGATGTATGTAAGTCAATTAAGTGCCGTGGGTAAGAATCACCCTCAAAATAAGAAAAAATCTGCTATTATATCAAATATAGCAAACACTCGAAAAAACATGTTAATTTTTATAAAGTTAAAACAATGTGTAATGAGATTGATTTATCTTTGACCTTAATAATCTTAGCAGACGATAAAAAACAGTTTGAGCACTTACTTTTTATTGCAACAGATTAGCGCAGACGCGTAAACAGCTAAATTGCTGTCTGCTAGAGTCCAGCCCTAGAGTTAAAAGATTATGTAGTCTGACTAATTTGTTTATAACCTTAAATAACCTTAGAAGACGACAAAAAGAAAATTGGTGTGTATCTTGTAGAAAGAGTTCTGTCAATGGTAGAGAAAAAATTCGAACAGGTTAATGTATCAAAAATTCACTGCTCTAAATGATTGTATGTAAAATTAATATAAGTGAAAATTTTGCAAAAAAAATGAATAAATTTTTGATACTTTTTAGAGTGTTAAAAGATTACATAATCAGATTAATCTGTTTATGACCTAAAATACTTCACACCTCCATGTGAAAAGTTCATGTGGGTAGTTTTATTACCATATTATATAACCTGCTATAACCCTGTCAATCATTTTAATCCTCTCTACTCCTTATTAATATTTTCTCAGAAAAGGGGTACTCTATGCCTATTTTCACTTTAATGGATTTTGTATTAAACTGCTCATGTCATATGTCGTTGAAAAGAGAAAATTTAGTACATACTGACTATACACACCATATTGCTATTAGATAATTGCATTGTAAGTTATAACACTCAGTCGAAAAAAGCGCAATATTTTGAAAACATATTTTAATGGGTTATTGTCATATATCGTTTAAAAGATAATCAAATCGGCATTACAAAATTGAAAAATTTAATTCTCTGCTTTGATTAGAGAATGCGATATAGATGTCCAAAGTTGACAAAAATGTCAATTTTCAAATGTTCATAAAACCAGAAGTTAATATTTTTCAATTAATATCAGCATACCTATGGATAGCTGAGGTCAAGGACATCCTTCATTGGAATTTTCAAGGTCATCAAAGGTCAAGGTCACATAATATGGCCTTTTGAATTTTCAAAAAATTCAAACGAACATAACAAAATTTCAAATTCGAAATTCAAAATTCTGTTCCAACAAACTGTAGACAAGGTTACAAGGTTTCGATAGACACCAAAATCATAAAAATCGGATAATAAATAGAGGACTTATTAATTTTTTGCTGAAATGTGTCAGTCTGTGACGGCAGCTTAAGCATCACTTCCGGTTTGGATTTTTTATGCTAAGTGCATTCTAATTATGACTGACAGACAAAATATATAGTTTTTGTCAATATCTGAAATTTATACCGGAAGTGAGGCTGCTAAGCGTGATTTTGAAAAACCGGAAGTTCTCACGTCAAAACCGGAAGTGATAGAAAAATTTTGATTGATTAATTTTATTTCTATGGACATTCTGTACATGTCCTGTGAATTTCAGGTCAATCGGATAATTAGTGGCCGAGTTAGAAATTTTGAGCTTTTTTGACAATTTTGGTTTAAATTTTTTTTTACAAAAATATTTAAAAATTGAAATTTTTGTAACCGCACTTGATACTTCTTATTTCAATGAATATATTAAAGAAAATTTCAGCCAAATCGGATAATAAATAAACCCTACAGACTAGGTGCAAAATAATTGCATATTATGCAATAGCCAACTTCTGGTATAGCAAACATTGAGATTTAGATATTCATTTTTGATACCAGGTCATTTAATAATCTTTGGTGGATACAATTATGCTACACCATTTTCGATTTTCTCTAGAAAGTTTCCCAAAAAAAAAAAAAAAAAAAAAAAAAAAAAAATAATCATAACGAAAACAAAGCGTGACAAATCGAAAGATTTGCCACGCAAATAGGCCTAGTTCATATCTGTGATAGTCAGATAGATTAGCAGGACATTTGGCTGGTCAAAATTATTTTCGAATGCATGTGCAGGCCCGTAGCCAGGAATTTCCAAGGGGGGGTTATATGGACTCGCAAAGCAATCAAACTCAACTTTAACAGTTAAAATTCAAACAGAAGATCTACTTTAACAGTGCTTATTTGTTTTTAAGGGGGGGGTTCGTACGAACCCCCCCTGGCTACGGGTATGATGTGACATTATGTCTTAATATTTATTTGGATCCAGGCATAAAACTATGAAATGACCACACTCCTCTCATCTCCTCCGCTCCATCTGGAAACTGAAAGTAGGGCCTATTTCTACCCGGTCATGGCATGGGCAAACTAAGCAAGTCATATTCTTGGAGAATTAAAACACTATTCTAAAAAACGAAGTGAAATAATCAGGCCTACCTGTTGAGAAAATTCACGATGGCCGGGTCGGTCAAAACAGGTGGCTTAGCTAGAGACCGCTTCAAGCGTATAACAACGATCCAACGCTCTTCACCCCAATATAATTCACTGGTGATCAATCCAATCATTAGAATTCAGCCATATGTACAACTGATTACCCACATCACTTTCAAACATAGCCACAAAACGGTTAGACACTCGATAAATCCAATGTGACTTTGCATGTCGGCCATTGTTTGGTTCTGGGTATGACGTCATTTTCCGATGAATGACGGAATCAGTCGATGATTTTTTATGGCGTAACTAAGGGCCGTTACTATGATATTACAGGTGTTTTTTTGGTGATAACTCGAGAACGGGATGAGATATCGAAATAAAAATAACGACATAATTTTATAAAAACGTTTATTTAACGTTATAAATCATAAAACGGACTTTTCACAACCCCTTTAAATGTGTAATCATATTTTAAAGGGATATGTTCACTAACAATTTGACCAAAAAACTTTTAGTCTCAGAACCTATTTTTTTTTTTAGCTAATTGAATCTGTAGTAATGTTCCAAACTCTCCCATAAAATTTAAGCCTTCAAATCCCTGTGTATCCATGAATATCAGCGTTTGAAAGTCATAAGTATGACTCATCTTTAGAAAGACTATGACTTTTATATAGAAAATACATATACAGAAAATGAAAGATAAATGATTAGGCGGGGTATAATCGAAGCCGATTGTGCGATTTTTGGGCAGTTCCAGTAAAGCTGAAGGTTATTTACATAAATTTGTACTTTACAGACAGTATGGAATGGATAAACAGTGAATGGTTATCTAAATGGTTAAGTAACCCTAATGATATCTCACCAATAGATAACTCAATGTTGTTATGTCCTCATCAAAAGTATGTTTATTTTTTCTTTTCAAGTTTTTATTTAGTATATATTGGATATTGCCAATTCGGTTACAATTTGGTATATTTTGATAAAAAATATGCAATACATTAGATGGAAATAATGTACAAAAATAACCGCTTTCAAATAAATATCAAAGAAAAAAAACAAAAGAAGGCCCTTATATTGATTTGATTTATTATTTTCGTTGTAATGGAATTTGTGTTTAAATGATAAAGGGTGCGTATTGTATAGGCAATTATATGTTATATGTTATATTATAGATTAGATCCTGATATGATATGTAAAATAAAATGTATTTTATATGTATGTATATGTATGTATTGTATATATGTTATATTATAGATTAGATCCTGATATGATATGTAAAATAAAATGTATTTTATATGTATGTATATGTATGTAGTGTATATGTTATATTTTAGATTAGATCCTGATATGATATGTAAAATAAAATGTATTTTATATGTATGTATATGTATGTATTGTATATATGTTATATTATAGATTAGATCCTGATATGATATGTAAAATAAAATGTATTTTATATGTATGTATATGTATGTATTGTATACCTGATATATGTTATATTATAGATTAGATCCTGATATGATATGTAAAATAAAATGTATTTTATATGTATGTATATGTATGTATAGATTAGATCCTGATATGATATGTAAAATAAAATGTATTTTATATGTATGGATATATGTATGTATTGTATATATGTTATATGTTATATTTTAGATTAGATCCTGATATGATATGTAAAATAAAATGTATTTTATATGTATGTATATGTATGTATTGTATACCTGATATATGTTATATTTTAGATTAGATCCTGATATGATATGTAAAATAAAATGTATTAATATTAATGGTGGTAAACAACTGTATGATTTATATAATGGTGGACCCAGATTAAAGGGGTAAGCTATGTCAAATAGGGTTTTATTTCTTTTTTAATATATTTAAAACTATTACATATTTCTATGGACTTTACCTTGTATTAAAAGAGACTTGGTAATAAAATTGTTGATTTTCAAATTATTTCAAACCAGCCAACCAACAACTGTCTACATATAATTTGTTTTGTAAATTTGACACACACACAATTTATGAATATTAGGTCTACTGTATATTTCCGTGTATAGTGCACATTTTTTTGCCCTGAAAAAAAAGTCCCATTTATTATCTTGTATTTTTGGAAACACATAATTTTATGCAAAATATTTATTATGAAATTTCTTTGATTTAGACGGGAAGTGTTATGTAAAGAATGTGTTGTCAGGCGTTGTCGAGTGATACAGTTAAAACTCAAAATGGCTGCTGATGATCAGAAAATTACAGCCTTAATGAAAAACTTAAATAAAAGGTAGATATTGTTGTGAACAAGGGTGTCATCAGTAAAACATAAGAATTTTAAACTAAACAAGGATAATATATTTTGTCCATTACTAAATTTACTTACAAAACCTTAAAAAAAGTGCAGCCTAAAAAGTTTCATTTACCTTTTTTTTTTTTTGAAATAATAAAATGTAATGGACTGGATTCTTTAGGGAACCAAGAAAAATTGTGCTTGAACTTGCTTTTTGTGTTTTTTTCTTGTACAGCTATAAATATATTTTCTTCTTACTTAAATACAAAAAATCTTGATTTTCAAACTTGGTCAATAGAAGTATATTTTCATCAGGGAACTTACTTTGTGACATAACTATACAACAGATTACCTAAATAATCTGATAACTCCAGAAAACTATGTTAATATACATTAATGTAAAAACGCTTAATCAACTTTTAAGTGTTTTTCAATAATAACCTGTAATTGTATGGAAAATTACATAGTTTTATGGGTTTATTTGATTACGTTTGTATACTTTGGACACCGTTGATGAATATAATATACTTTTATTGACCAAATTTGAAAACTTTATTTTTTTGTTCATTCTAAGAGGTATCGCTTTAAATTTTAGTGAGAAATTTTATTGGATTGGTAAATCGTCTTTTAGAAGTTGGAAGAGATTAGCATTGTCACAATTAGAGAATGAAGACAGAGTACCAAATGGTACTAGTAATAATGGTAGCACTAGTTGTAACGATGATCATGCCAATGGTAAATATTATATGTATTTGATTGTGTATTGTCAATTTATCAAAGACTAAAAACGCTTCCAATTTTTTGGCGTGTATCATTCAAATTACTTCAGATATCTGTTGTTCCTGTATGGGATGTAACTAATTCAAAAGCTACTGATATTTTTCATACCATACTGAATTTTTTTTAATTTTATAGGCAATATGACAGGAGATCAATCAGAGCCTAGTTTTAGTTTTAATACAGATTTATTATGTGATAATCATGGTAAGTTTTAATACACATTTATTATGTGATAATCATAATAAGTTTTAATACAAATTTATTATGTGATAATCATGGTAAGTTTTGATACAGATTTAATATGTGATAATCATAATAAGTTTTAATACAGATTTATTATGTGATAATCATGTTAAGTTTTAATACACATTTATTATGTGATAATCATAGTAAGTTTTAATACAAATTTATTATGTGATAATCATGGTAAGTTTTAATACACATTTATTATGTGATAATCATGGTAAGTTTTAATACACATTTATTATGTGATAATCATAGTAAGTTTTAATATAGATTAATTATGTGATAATCATGGTAAGTTTTAATACAGATTTATTATGTGATAATCATGGTAAGTTTTAATATAGATTAATTATGCGATAATCATGGTAAGTTTTAATACAGATTTATCATGTGATAGTCATTGTAAGTTTGATACAAATTTATTATGTGATTATCATGATAAGTTTTGATACACATTTATTATGTAATAATCATGGTAAGTTATAAAGATTTATTATGTGATAATCATAGTAAGTTTTAATATGTGATATTCATGGTTAGTTTTAATACAGATTAATTATGTGATAATCATGGTAAGTTTTAATACAGATTTATTATGTAATAATCATTGTAAGTTTGATACAAATTTTTTATGTGATAATCATGATAAGTTTTGATACACATTTATTATGTAATAATCATGGTAAGTTGTAAAGGTTTATTATGTGATAATCATAGTAAGTTTTATTATGTGATAATCATGGTAAGTTTTAATACAGATTAATATTATGTGATAATCATGCATGGTAAGTTTTAAAACAGATTTATCATGTGATAATCATAGTAAGTTTTAATACAGATTAATATTATGTGATAATCATGGTAAGTTTTAATACAGATTTATCATGTGATAGTCATTGTAAGTTTGATACAAATTTACTATGTGATAATCATGATAAGTTTTGATACACATTTATTATGTAATAATCATTGTAAGTTATAAAGATTTATGTGTAGGATAATGCATGGTTTCGAGGGATTAGTTGACATAATGCCCGCGGGCTCGGGAAAGCACGAGGGCCGAAGGCCCGAGGGCTTTTCCGAGCCCAAGGGCATTATGTCAACTAATCCCGATAGAAACCATGCATTATCCGACATAAAAACCGATTCCTAATTCAATAATTGGTAAATATGTTGAAAAATCAATCAATACATTTAACATCACATGGGAGGTAATCCATGTCGTGTGAAAAAATGTTCCAGAATTTTCAGAAATATTTAGTTTTTAATATTAAATATCTAATTTTACATTAAAAAATTCTAAAATGTGGTATTGAAAGATATAAATCCCTCGAAAATTAGTTACGCTCTAAAAATCTAGTTTTTAAATTTTTAAAACCATTTTTAAAAAATAAGATGACCAGTAAAAAACATTACAAGAAATGTAAGGGTATATATTGTTGTATCAACCTTCATTGAATCATAGGAAGCAAGAAACCTTACAGATCACTGGGATGTGACTTGATACTGTCTGATAAGATTGCATACTTTGTCACTGGGTAGTGACTAGTTACGATTCATCAGCTTGATTTTGAAACTTCAATATTAAGTTTGAAAGAAAAAAAATCTTTAAGACGTAGAGTTGATTGCTCAAATGTATTGGTGTTAGATTAAAGTATATTCTCTCGAATGTACTTTGGTAGAGGGGATATTATCTCTAATGTACCTGTCCACGGGGATATTATCTCGAATATCCCTGGGTTGAGGGATATTCTCTCGAATGTCCCTGGGGTTGAGGGATATTAGCAAAAAGAAAGACCTGCCATAACAATGGGATGACGTCACAAGAGGTTTTTATTATGTAATAATCATAGTAAGTTTTAATATGTGATATTCATGGTAAGTTTTAATACAGATTAATTATGTGATAATCATGGTAAGTTTTAATACAGATTTATTATGTGATAATCATTGTAAGTTTGATACACATTTTTTATGTGATAATCATGATAAGTTTTGATACACATTTATTATGTAATAATCATGGTAAGTTATAAAGATTTATTATGTGATAATCATAGTAAGTTTTATTATGTGATAATCATAGTAAGTTTTAATACAGATTAATATTATGTGATAATCATGGTAAGTTTTAATACAGATTTATCATGTGATAATAATGGTAAGTTTTTATACAGATTAATATTATGTGATAATCATGGTAAGTTTTAATACAGATTAATATTATGTGATAATCATGGTAAGTTTTAATACAGATTTATTATGTGATAATCATGGTAAGTTTTAATACAGATTAATATGTGATAATCTTGGTAAGTTTTAATGCAGATTTATCATGTGATAATCATGGTAAGTTTTAATACATGTACTTTTTGATAATCATGGTAAGTTTTAATACAGATTTATCATGTGATAATCATTGTAAGTTTGATACAAATTTATTATGCAATAATCATGGTAAGTTATAAGGATTTATTATGTGATACATGTAATCATTAAGTTTTATTATGTGATAATCATGGTAAGTTTTAATACAGATTTAATGATAATCATGATAAGTTTTAATACAATTTTATTATGTGATAATCATGGTAAGTTTTGATACAGATTTAATGATAATCATGATAAGTTTTAATACAATTTTATTATGTGATAATCATGGTAAGTTTTGATACAGATTTATTATGTGATAACCATGGTAAGTTTTGATACAGATTTATTATGTGATAACCATGGTAAGTTTTGATACAGATTTATTATGTGATAATCATGATAGGTTTTAATACAGATTTATTATGTGATAACCATGGTAAGTTTTATTATGTGATAATCATGATAGGTTTTAATACATTTGTATCACGTAATGATTGATAATCATGGTAAGTTTTATTATGTGATAATCATGATAGGTTTTAATACATATGTATCACGTAATGATTAATAATCATGGTAAGTTTTACACAGATATTTTATGTAATTATCATTTTGCAGGTAATTTAAGCTGTGATGAAAATACTCGTAAAGTGATACCGGAAGATGTTTGGAAGATTTTATATTGTTATTTCCCTGAAACTAAACAGTATAGTTTAGACCATCCTGTTTGTCCACTATGCCAGGTATATATGTCATACTTTCTGGTCCCTGTAATGGGTCCTCCCACAAACCCAGAACCCAAGTTGATAAACCCATTGGTATAATAGACATTGTTAGGCCAGAATAAAAAAATAAATAGATTATCATCCCCTCCCGACCCATCCCTTTAAGTGGCGACTCAATTTTTTATTGTAGTTCCGACTCGAACATTTCATTTTACGACATACGCTATATGTTCAAATGATTGTCTTCAGTTTATTAGGTTATAAAAAAAATTTCCCTCCCTCCCCATTTTTGGAGAAAATTTGGATGATAATCTATGAACTTCAAAACGCAGATGTATATGGATACACATGGATTTGCTACAAATTTCTCATTTCTGCAACTACGGTATGATTGGTCAAATGGATAATGAATGCGATCCTCAAAACTCTGATCTGGAAAACTGTATGATAAATATTAACCCCATAAAATGTATACACATTATAAGACAACCGTTTCTTTCCAGGCTATTAATGTAGAGAAAAGTGAAATTAAATTATTAAAGAAGAAACATATTGAAGAACAGAAAAATGAATTATGTGATTTATATTATGATCGCAGAAGACCTAGTCTAGAAGATCAGTCTCTATCACAACTGTATATTGTTAGTAAAATATTTATTACAGAATGGAGAAAATGTATCAAGTAAGACGATTTACTACAGGGTTCGTAGTTCGTACAGGTCATGAAAAACATGGAAAATCAGGGAATTTTAAAAAAGCTTTTCCAGACATGGAATATCAGGGAAAATCATGATTATTCTGGAAAGTTGTCAAAATAAGCTGGAAAAATGATATTCATACCATTCTCCTATTTTTTGCGTTTTCAAATAAAAAATCATGATCCAGAATAGTCTCAAGAAGTTCATTATTTTGATAAAATTGGTCATGGAAAATGACTAAATACTGTCTGGAAAGTCATAGAAATGTCAGGAAAAATTTGCTCAGATGATCTGTATGAACCCTGTTACTAGTTTGGTATTGAATGCCCTCATATCTTTTTATACGCCCACATGAAATGTGGAGCGTATATTGTCGTCACCCATGTCCGTCGGTCCGTCCACAATTGCTCGTAAACACTCTACACTACAGGTCACAATTCTTGACGGATTTTGACCAAACTTACTGGTAATGTTTATTACCGCCCAAGGATGAACCCTATTGAAAATCAGTAAAATCGGAAAATATTTACTATGAATTATTGCCCTTGTTCTTAAAAACGCGTTCAATTTTTGGCTCGTAAACACTCTACAGGTCACAATTCTTGACGGATTTTGATGAAACTTACTGGTAATGTTAATTACCGCCCAAGGATGAACCCTATTGAAAATCAGCAAAATCGGAAAATATTTTCTATGAATTATTGCCCTTGTTTTTAAAAACGTGTTCGATTTTGGCTCGTAAACACTCTACAGGTCACAATTCTTGACGGATTTTGATGAAACTTTCTGGTAATGTTTATTACCGTCCAAGGATGAACCCTATTGAAAATCAGCAAAATCGGAAAATATTTACTATGAATTATTGCCCTTGTTCTTGGAAACGTGTTCGATTTTTGGCTTGTGAACTCTATACAGGTCGCGATTCTTAATGGATTTTGAAAAAACTTACTAATAATGTTTATTACCACTCAAAGATGAACCCTATTGAAAATCAGCAAAATCGAAAAATATTTACTATGAATTATTGCCCTTGTTCTTGAAAACGTGTTTGATTTTTGGGTTTGTAAAGACTCCACTGATCACATTTCTTAACGGATGTTGACGAAACTTACTGATAATGTTTATAACCACCCATGGATGAACCCTATTGAAAATCAGCAAAATATAAAAATATTTACCATGAATTATATATTGCCCTTGTTCTTAAAAACGCGTTCGATTTTTGGCTCGTAAACACTCTACCGGTCACAATTCTTTACGGATTTTGATGAAACTTACCGGTAATGTTTATTACCACTCACAGATGAACCCTATTGAAAATCAACAAAATCAAAAAATATTTACTATGAATTATTGCCCTTGTTCTTGAAAACATGCTCAATTTTTAGCTCATCAACACTAAAGGAGGCACAATACTGGACAGATTTTGAAGAAACTTGATGTGAATGTTCTTAATCACTTTTCTTGTAACTGTCAAATATATTTGTTTAAAGTCAAAGCTGCCAGTGGGCGTATATTACCTTGCCTGGTAAGCTATCTTTAAAAATTGGTTTCTGCTTTAGCTCTGAAGGAGTAGATGATGCTCTGCAGAGTAAAATTTATGACTTTTCTGATATTTTTTAAAGGGAACTGTTGTCAGAATATTTACTCTTACATTGTTAGGGCTGGATTTCACGTTTCAGACTAATGATCTAATTTCTGGTTCTCCTGTAGTTGAATAATTTGTACTTCTTCGATTTAGATTTGAAAAGTATATAAATAAGATAAATTCATAAAAATTATCCTCATTGCATCAAGAGTTCACTATAGTGTAAAACAAAATATAAACAGTTTCAAAATAACAAAATATAAGGGCCAAATAGAGCTTAGCTAGAATTGCAAGCAGAGCGTTTTAGTGCAAGGGGTCACATTTGAGGGGCCATTCTCAAGGGAGTCGCAGGCTGGATTTGGTCCGTGGGCCGCCATTTGAGAAGGCCTGGCTTAGATAATAGAATGTTATGAGAATTGTTTTTGTCTTACAGAGACAATGGTAGAAGTTTACCTATAACATGTATCAACAACCATATATTACTGTGTGAACATAACAAATTTCTGTACTCAGCGCAAGAACTTTACCACAAATCTAATATGTGAGTTTTCTTTTCTAAAATTGTGTAAAAAAAATTATCAGTCAATCAGTCATAGATGGTAAGTGTTTTATCATCAGTCAATCATGAATAGTAAGTCTTGTCATCAGTCAATCATGAATAGTAAGTCTTGTCATCAGTCAATCATGAATAGTAAGTTTTGTCATCAGTCAATCATGAATAGTAAGTCTTGTCATCAGTCAATCATGAATAGTAAGTCTTGTCATCAGTCAATCATGAATAGTAAGTTTTGTCATCAGTCAATCATGAATAGTAAGTCTTGTCATCAGTCAATCATGAATAGTAAGTTTTGTCATCAGTCAATCATGAATAGTAAGTCTTGTCATCAGTCAATCATGAATAGTAAGTCTTGTCATCAGTCAATCATGAATAGTAAGTCTTATCATCAGTCAATCACGAATAGTAAGTGTTTTATCCTCAGCCAATCATGAATAGTAAGTGTTTAAGATCAGTTAATCATAAATAGTAAGTGTTCTATCATCAGTCAATCATGAATAGTAAGTTTTATCATCAATTAATCATGAATAGTAAGTCTTATCATCAGTCAATCATGAATAGTAAGTGTTTTTTCATCAGTCAATCATGAAAAGTAATTGTTTTGTCATCAGTCAATCATGAATAGTAAGTCTTATCATCAGTCAATCACGAATAGTAAGTGTTTTATCCTCAGCCAATCATGAATAATAAGTGTTTAAGATCAGTTAATCATAAATAGTAAGTGTTCTATCATCAGTCAATCATGAATAGTAAGTTTTATCATCAGTCAATCATGAATAGTAAGTCTTATCCTCGGTCAATCATGAATAGTAAATGTTTTATCATCAGTCAATCATGAATAGTAAGTGATTTAGCATCAGTCAATCATAAATGATAAATATTTTATCATAAGTCAATCATGAACAATATTTATATCTATTGTAGAGTGTTATTATATCCTCATGAATGGAGAATACTATGTAACTATATGAGTTGTGATGTTGATATTAATATTATAAGATATAAAGAAGACAATGATACAGATCTTACCACCATTACAATACCAGGTTTGAATATTTATACAATATGTATAAGTTATTGCCCAACTGCAAACAGTACTGTTTCGGCCTTCTGGGCCTCATCAGTGCAGTGCTGATACTGGAGTTGAGGTTTGGCTATATAGCCACCTCAGATGATCACCCTTTATTGCCCATATATTAATTCGTTGCTACATTCAGAGGCATTATTCTCAAAAAAAACAAAAGAGGACTCTTCAAAAAAAAATTACATATGGGGCCAACTCTTTTACAAAAATGGATTTTCCGGATTCGTCTAAATCCACGTTATTATGCGTCACGTGGGTAATCCAGACTCCCCATTTTCTCCTATCTACAGACCAGTGCGATAGTGGAGATCACGTGATTAAAAAGAAAAATAACATGTATTATAATGACACTAAAAGCGCGACTATCAATATTTCGAGTGCTGGTTGGCTGATATCATGTGGATCTCCGGTCGTACTCTATTTCCAATTTCCAACGGATACTCCAGTGGACAATCCGGACAGTCGTAATAGAGTTGGCCTCTGGTGATCTTTTAAAATCTTGTCCAGATTTCAAGAAATACAGCAATGGTATCATTTTTTGTTCAAAAAAGTTGATGGGGTATGAATTTGTTTAATCAGAACTGTCGGAAATGGATTTCAGTGAACTGGAAAACTGTTCCGGACAAAGAATTTCTGTCCAAACTAGCGAGGTGGTGCAGCCAGAACAGTGACGAAATCAAGATGGCGGCATATGTCGCAACCGTTTTTTAGTGCAGTGATAGCAGTCACTTCCTGTCCAGAACCTGTCTAGAACTACTCAGATTTTAGTTCTGCACAAAGCTTTCCACTTCCTGTCCAGAACAATTCCAGAATTACTCGAAAGCTTGTTCGGAACAGAACATCTGGACCCTTGGTTGAATCTTGGGTTTTAATATTTATAGAGGTATGTGATACTTGTCAACAAGTGAGATTACAAGCAGAGAAAGATGAGAAATATAATTTTCAAAATGCTGTGATATATGTATATAAGGAAGTTGTCACTCAGGGACAAGTAAGTGCTGATACTCCGTTCATGGATACACTAGCTAATGGTTCACTGGACAAAAATTCGAATGAGGTAGGTAACGTATTCATCAGTGGTAGATGTCACAATGCACTATGCTTACTCTTTTTTATACGCCCACATCTTTCCATGTGGACGTATATTGTAGTTTGCTCGTAAACGCTCGTAAAAACTAGAGTTTTATATGAAATCAAATCAAATTCATAATAACGAAGATCAAGTTCGAATTTGAGCTATATTTGACCGTTAGAAGCAGATTTATTGTCCTTGCCCCAAAATCTTGAATATCTATTACTCTCCTAGTTTTCAATTGATCTTGATGGAACTTAAAATAGATTTGAATGGACATAAATCGAAAGGTTTGAGAAAGTTTAGTTTACTTCTGATTAAATTTAATGCTTTTTTGTTTTACCATCCGCATGCCGTGGTGGGCGTATATGGCTATGGTTAACCCTTTTTGATATACCTGATGGTACTCTCTTAAGAGGAATCCACTTCTAAACAACTTTAATTTTGACATTCTTTGACTGTGATATTTGATTGTTGTTTTGCTTGACTGGAACTTTAGTGAATAAACTTTTTTTGAGAGTCCCATAATGCATTATCTATAGAAAAGGGGTCAATATTTCAATGTACGACGCAGGAATCATATTTTGTTTGTGTTCTGAAGTCTGTTGAATTATTAATCTAGGTAAACGATAACATAGAACCTCCAGATAAGATTGCGAAGATAGACGCAGAAGAGATTTTCCGAAGAAAGAGTCAGCGTCGTAGAAAAGTACGAGGTGAAAAAGAAATCAATGTTTCATCTTCCATGACGCTGAAAGAACTCAAAATCAAGGTATTTTTTTATCAGTTCTGTCTTAATATGTTTTTCTACACTCAGATTGTGAATTTTTGATTAGATTCTGTAGATTGTGAATAGTAATTCTGTTGTAGATTGCGAATACTTGATTAGATTTAGTTGATTGCGAAAACTAATTCTACATTGTAGATTATGAAAACTAATTCTATATTGTAGATTATGAATGCTAATTCTACATTGTAGATTATGAAAACTAATTCTATATTGTAGATTATGAAAGCTAATTCTACATTGTAGATTATGAAAACTAATTCTATATTGTAGATTATGAATACTAATTCTACATTGTAGATTATGAAAACTAATTCTATATTGTAGATTATGAATACTAATTCTACATTGTAGATTATGAAAACTAATTCTATATTGTAGATTATGAATACTAATTCTATATTGTAGATTATGAATGATACTTCTATATTGTAGATTATGAATACTAATTCTATATTGTAGATTATGAATACTAATTCTATATTGTAGATTATGAAAACTAATTCTATATTGTAGATTATGAAAACTAATTCTATATTGTAGATTATGAAAACTAATTCTATATTGTAGATTATGAAAACTAATTCTATATTGTAGATTATGAAAACTAATTCTATATTGTAGATTATGAATACTACTTCTATTGTAGATTATGAATGATACTTCTATATTGTAGACTATGAAAACTAATTCTATATTGTAGACTATGAAAACTAATTCTATATTGTAGATTATGAATGATACTTCTATATTGTAGATTATGAAAACTAATTTTACATTGTAGATTATGAATGATACTTCTATTGTAGATTATGAATGCTACTTCTATATTGTAGACTATGAAAACTAATTCTATATTGTAGACTATGAAAACTAATTCTATATTGTAGATTATGAATGATACTTCTATGTTGTAGATTATGAAAACTATTTCTACATTGTAGATTATGAAAACTAATTCTATATTGTAGATTATGAATGATACATATATTGTAGATTATGAATGATACTTCTATGTTGTAGATTATGAAAACTAATTCTATGTTGTAGATTATGAAAACTAATTCTATATTGTAGATTATGAAAATTGTAGATTATGAAAACTAATTCTATATTGTAAATTATGAAAACTAATTTTACATTGTAGATTATGAATGATACATCTATTGTAGATTATGAATGATACTTCTATGTTGTAGATTATGAAAACTAATTCTATGTTGTAGATTATGAAAACTAATTCTATATTGTAGATTATGAAAATTGTAGATTATGAAAACTAATTCTATATTGTAAATTATGAAAACTAATTTTACATTGTAGATTATGAATGATACATCTATTGTAGATTATGAATGATACTTCTATTGTAGATTATGAATGATACTTCTATGTTGTAGATTATGAAAACTAATTCTATGTTGTAGATTATGAAAACTAATTCTATATTGTAGATTATGAAAATTGTAGATTATGAAAACTAATTCTATATTGTAAATTATGAAAACTAATTTTACATTGTAGATTATGAATTATACATCTATTGTAGATTATGAATGATACTTCTATTGTAGATTATGAAAACTAATTCTATATTGTAGATTATGAATACTAATTCTATATTGTAGATTATGAAAACTAATTCTATATTGTAGATTATGAAAATTGTAGATTATGAAAACTAATTCTATATTGTAAATTATGAAAACTAATTTTACATTGTAGATTATGAATGATACATCTATTGTAGATTATGAATGATACTTCTATTGTAGATTATGAATACAAATTCTATATTGCAGATTATGAAAACTAATTTTGTATTGTAGGTTGTAAATATTTATTGTTTTTTATGATTTTTTTTATTTTAGATTGTAAATACTTGTGATTCTATATTGTGAATATGTGTACTTGTGATTATATAATAGATTGTGAAAATGTATGATTTGATATTGTAGATTATGAATACCTGTGATTCTATAATGTAGATGATGAATACCTGTGATTCTATAATGTAGATGATGAATACTAATTCTACATTGTAGATTATAAATGTGAACTCTATGTTGTAGATTATGAAAACTAATTCTATATTGTAGATTATGAAAACTAATTCTATATGGTAGATTATGAATAATAATTCTCTATTGTAGATTATGAATGATACTTCTATATTGTAGATTATGAAAACTAATTCTACATTGTAGATTATGAAAACTAATTCTATATTGTAGATTATGAATAATAATTCTATATTGTAGATTATGAATAATAATTCTATATTGTAGATTATGAATGATACTTCTATATTGTAGATTATGAATACTAATTCTATATTGTAGATTATGAAAACTTATTCTATATTGTAGATTATGAATACTAATTCTATATTGTAGATTATGAATATATTCTCAGTACCTCCGTTTGATCAAACATTGATATTAGATGGTGAAATCCTTAATGATAATGCAGCTACGTTACAACAGTTAAAAATTTATCCTGCCTGTAGTATCTTGGTAAAGGTAAATATATATTTCTCTTGCTCTCAAATTTTCTCCAGATTTGATGGGGAAAGAAAGCCATGCGTGCTAGTGCTGGCACGATATATCGTTGTATCGATGTATTGCGATACAGCAGGCCGCGATACGCTTATCGTATCGCGAGGTCGTGTATCGATACTTGACGATACCTCATATTTCATAAAAAGTTGGGATTTTTTACAAGTCAGCGTATGAAATCACACATTTTTTCTAACAGAATTGATTGATGTCGGGAACTATTTCTTTTAAGACATGGATATGGATCACTACTATCAACTAAATGACCAAATTAGAAGTTTTAAAGCTTTATATAACACATAATCACATATCGCGATAAGTATTGTATCGTGACCTCTGTATCGCAATACGTATCGTATCGTGACATGGCTGGCGATACCCAGCACTAATGCGTGCTACAGTCTGCACACAATTTGAATATAAAAGAGAAAAATAAATCCGTTTCCTGACAAAATTTCCCTCATTGCATGGAATTGCATATTTTCATTAGCTCATACAGGTCAAAAAGGAGCATGTAAAACTTCATTTTGTTTCTCAGTCTAATATTTTAAGGGCGCAGCTTGGGTTAGCCTTAGCCGAGAAATAGTCAATATAGTAAAAGTTATTATTAGAAACGGATGGGCATTCCTCATTGAATAACATAATTTGTTACATCAATTGACTGGTTGCATATTCGTTTGATCATAGAAGTTTAGTACTTCCATGTTTTGATGTTGCCCTAAAGAAAAATTAACCTAGAAAGCTACCAATGTGAATTTCCGTACATTGGAAGTTTCACCAAGCTAGGTATCACATTCCAAATAAAAGATAATCAGAATTATTTATATCTCCCATGATACATGTTTCCGAGTCGACCAAACACCCACTGCCAACAAAGGTAATTCCTCGAGGTCACGTGATGTTGTGTTTATGGCAGGATGACAAATAAAACTAGTCGGTGATATCAAAGATTCTTTGAGCTGTTGCGTAACAATTGGTTAATCACTTCATTATTTGCGGACCCAGATTGCAGATAAATATTATTATTTTATTTGATAACTATACAGAATGAAAAAAAGCGACACGAATTGAAGTATTTTAATGGTTAGTTTTTGCTAAAATTTTGAATACGTAGAAAATTGTGCTATAAAATTCCAATTAGTTTGGCCCCTGGAAATTGTTTGCCGTTTTGACTTGTAAATTTTTGTATTTCCATGGTAACCACCGAAATATTTTTTTTTTTTTTTGAAAATCGCTCAATTTGTCAGCATCGTAATTGTCTACATTTATGCCAAGTTCAATGTATATTGGTCCATTCATATTTTTTTAATCTCGTGCCAAAGGTTTGAAGTGCCTTATTTTGAAGGGCATTAAAAAAAATTCTGATTGACATGCAGTCAACTTTTAACTGAAGCGGAGGAACCCAAATCATCAACAAATGCACAACAAGTCTCATATTTCATATACTTATTTCATTTTTTCATAACATGAAATAGCCTAACTAACACCTTAAGTCTATATTGTCTATCTATAAAGTTTTTTATTTATTTTAGGTTGATGAACCAAGTGAAGATAATTCAGTAATAGAAGATATTTTAACAGGTAAACAATTT
The DNA here is from genome assembly GCA_029955415.1 of Lottia scabra. Lineage (NCBI taxonomy): Eukaryota > Metazoa > Mollusca > Gastropoda > Lottiidae > Lottia > Lottia scabra. Next base: position 1,458,890 of record JARJEI010000036.1, read on the forward strand.
TTTTGTTATCTAGAATACATTACAGACACAGAATATGAGAAAAAAATTTATTGAAATTTTTATTTCTCATGTTGGTTAAAGGATAAATTGTGTTATTAGATATCTTTGGTATTACCAATCATGTCACAATATGTATCAGAATATTTTTCCAATTGAGCTGAAACTAAGTCCGAAACTTGCTGACCCTATTCCCAGCCTTTGATAGCTATTTGGACAGATATGGCTGGGGACACAAAAATAGGCCACAAAAATTTGATTTTACTTTACTTACCATATTTTTTTTTTTTCAGTTCATTCCAGTCAAGAACAAGGTTTTAAAGGCACAAATCTTCTGAGCGCTTTGTGACATCGCATTCAAAGTTGACTCATTGGATGTTTTTTATGATGGTGATGTGATTTTAACAAGTCAAATTGAAGTTACTTTTTCTTATAAAATATTCTCATTCTACTTCACAGCTTTGGAAATTCATATAATTTTAAAGATTGAAAGCAGGCTTAACAATAATCAGTTGATTGCAACATTTTATGTTCTTTTAAAAAAAAAAAGTTGAGTAATTTTTTATCCATAATGATAGGAGAATAAATTGTTTTTTGTTACAGCATTAGGAGCTGTATATGTGCTTTATGGTGGCTTGCTTAAAGAGATTGTAAAGCGTATTTCTAAACTTTGTATGGGTATCGAGAACACAGATAGCATCAATTAGCACCATTCCAATTTCCATTTCGACGTCTGTGGTTTTGGAATGGAAATTGCAATGCGCAATTTGATGCTATCAGTGTTCCCAATACACATACAAAGTTTAGAAATACGCTTTACAATCCGTTTAATTAGGCCTTTAACTTTGGTGACTCACATTTGAAACCATTACGTTCATTTATGGGACCACGATACAGAAGTTGAACCACACAGATAAAAGGTCTTATTTGGGTAACATAGGCTTATACCATAATTAAGTGAGCCTAACAGGCGCAATGGGCCTTTATTTGAGACACTTTAAAATCTATAGAGCCACATCAGCTAAAGGCCTTATTTGAACCACATCGATATGGGCCTAGTTTAACCACATAGGCTATGAGTAGTACACGTATTTGAACATCGAAATGGGCCTTAAGGAGGTACATAGGCTAAAGGCCTTTTTGAACCACATAGAAATGGACCAAGCTGAACCAAAGAGGAATTTAGTAGTATTTATTTATAGTCTGACTAAAAACAGAGGTAATAATGTTAAAATGAACATTAAAAATAAAATATCTAAAATGATATCACAATATATATAAAAGTATACATTATTTCTGTTATTTACCTATAATTTATACATATATCATCTACATACAATTTATTTGACCATAATGAAATATAAAAGGTATGCCAGACATTTGTCTATATACTTAATCAATGGGACTAATTAAAGCTTAAATTGAACTCGCACAAAAGCACCATTTAATTTATGTACATCACCTAAAAAAGACTTAATAATCCAGAAATGCCTGAAAAATTTACAAGACTATTGTGTTATAAAATCAGATTTGGCATTACAATGTAAAAACTAGACCTGACATTACCATGTGATATTAGAATTGGCATTTCCTTTATAGACTAGGTATAACATAGTAAAATTAGAGTTGACATGGCGTTTTAAATTGAAATTGGGTTTAACTTTATAATTGGGCAATACCATATCAAATTAGCTATTATATTATAAAATTAGAATTGGTAATATAAAATAAGACTAGACAAATATTTTAAAATTAGACTTGACATAACCTTACAAATTAGAATTGGCATTATCTATATAGGAAGAGCATAATGTTATAAATTCAGAATTGGCATACATTAATATATGTAATTCTAAACTTGGCTACACTAAAAAATTAGAGATGATTGAATAACATTAGACTTGACATTACCTTATAAATTAGACTTGACATTACCTTATAAATTAGACTAGATATTACCTTATAAATTAAACTTGATAACATAAAATTCGGCTAAACAAATACTGAAATAGACGTGGCACAACTTTATAAATTACACTTGACATTGTCTTATAAATTAGACATGATAATATAACATTCGACTGGAGAAATACAAAAATAAACTTGGCATAACTTTTTTTTTAATTATACTTGACATTGCATTGCCTTATAAATTAAACTTTATAATTGAGACAAATACTAAAATAGACCTGGCATAACTTTATAAATTACACTTGACATGGCTTTATAAATTAGACTTGACAAAATAAAATTCAACAAGACTTGACATTGCCTTATAAATTAAAAATGATAATATAAATTTAGACTAGACAATTAATAAAATAGACATGGCTTTGTGTTATAAAAATTGTACTTGACATCATGCAATATGTTAATGTTATTTACATTGTCTCTATATATAATATAAATTATAATTTCATCAAATACTGACTAGTATCAAATATAATAATTAAATAAGAAAAATAGAAAATATATTAATTGTTCGGATACTATTATTGATATAAACTTCAATTCAGCAACAGAATTCATTTTATCAGCGCAGGAATTTATTGGTTGTATGTGTATTGGGACGCATTCTATTAATAGAATCAATGTATATATAAAAGTCAAATTGCACAGTTTTCATACAGATAATGATATGAATACAGAAATAATTGTCTAAAAAATTAAAATATTATGCACTGATCATAGCCTAATCAATCAAAAACACATGTGTTATTTCCATGTAAAAACACATGCATAGTTTTTATATGTAGCCTTATAACTGTTGGACTAGAAATGAAAATTCTCAGCTTTATTCAAGTCTGGATAAAGTTAGGTTATATTGTATTCTTAAGAACAAAAAATGATTTCTTGTACCAGTACATATTAAATATACTGGATCCACATTAACATTTACTTAATTCCATTTACCTTTATTAAAATCGCTGTAGTTTTTCTAAGCATACTTGATTTAATGAGATGTCATGAGAGGTCCATGTTTCTTTAATACCCCGGTTTCACATAGACAAATATATTACGAATTTCATCCGAATTTTGGTAGTCGGAAGACTTTCGTAAGAGGTCGGGAAGTTCGTAAGATGAGGCAAAAATTCGGTTGAAATTTGGACGTGTCGTAAGCTTCTTACAACTGTTTTGAATGTTCAAAACAGTTGTAAGAAGCTTCCGACACGTTCAAAACAGTTGTAAGAAGCTTCCGACACGTCCGATTCAAAAATTAGTCAGAAGCAAGTCGGCTGTTGGTCTGAAGGGCTTTTTTGCGGTCGTAAGAGCATTCTGAACGTTCATAATCACAGTCTGAACAGTCGTAAGGGTGTTCGGCCTCTTGCGTCTTCTTTTACGAGGAACATTATCTTGAACATGCTGTTGGACAGCTCAAAGATCATTGATAGCCACGTTCAAATCGTCATCCAGCTTGTCGTCATCCATCATGGATTTGGAGATCTGCAGTGTTGGACAACTCATTAAAATCCGACACAGCCGACTTCTATCCTTACGGAGTTTCCAAAAGTTTGTCTATGTGAAACCGGGGCATAAGCAACTGAGTATGACACATCTATCTGTTGTTCCCAGAACACGATATTCTTGTAATTATCATTTTCATTGCTAGATAAAAATTATCAACCAAAAATATTCTAACAAATTATTGCAGGATAATATTACCTCTTTCCTTTAGCCATTATCATGTAAAATAGCCTAGTTGAAAATGTGAAATTTGTGTCAAAATGAATTGACTCTTAGATATACATTCAGGCACATATTTGGTTTTTCAGTCTTTCTTGTCATTGCACATTAGATACTGTTTCCAATCACTTTAGATTAGAATAAATGACTAGGTGTTCAAGACTGTGTAGACGAACAACATATTTATCCAGACTTCTTTCTTTGTAACTGGTTAGGAGTCATTAGGCCACGCATAAAAAAGGCTATTAATACTATTGGTAACATTAATGGAAGCAACAACCAGGTGATGGGATCAGCTGAAAGGAGATGAAAAGTATATTTATTAAAGGAAGCTATCCAGAAATTTCTGAGTAACTATATCAAAAGAACTGTCATGTGGATTTATATGTAGATGTGTCTTTATTTTCAAATGTTTAAATACAAAAATCTGCGTCAAGTGAAGTTTATTTTGTGTATCTCCGATACTGATAACTCATCAATTTGCATAATTCAAATTTCGAATCAGATTTGGTTCCAGCAATTATAGTGTTGGATACAAATTGCAAGGTTGTTTTGAAACAAGCATATTTTGCAATTTGTGACTTAATCAAACGCTCAGTTTTAACCAGAATTCGTAGCACTACAGATTTCTGATACGGTAATAAAAAAAAGGTGCTAAATTATTTCCCATGAATGCCAAAGCACAAATGGTATTATATTTTTGGATATATCTGATTGATTCTTGGGTATTTTGTTTTGATGCAACACAGACAATCAATTTTTTCTAGAAAAAAGATTGCTGAAAAAAAGATCAACTTACAAAGTTTGAGTCCACCAATAAGTAAAGATTTGTCCTCATCGCCACAGAGATTTGTAGAGTTACTATTTTTATCTTGTAGAGTTGCTTCCCCTTGTAATATTTTGACTGGGATTATGTCCCCTCTATCCGTGTCGTGTAAACCTTGTGTGTTCATTTTCTCCTTGGCTTCCTTAAGTAGTTTCTTAGCCTTGTCCTCATCACTTTTGGCTTTAAACATGTAAGCAAATTTACGCCTCTCGGCAGCTTGCATTGCACTATTTCGTATTCTGTCCATGCGTTGTTCCATACTTTCCAGACGCGCATTCTGTTTGTTTTGTAATTTAGTAAGGACTGGATGATCGTCTAGATTAATGTTCCGAACACCCGGGGTATATAGTGTATTATTATTATGCGGTATTTGACTAGTAGTATAAGTATCAGTAGAAGTATTCAACTGACTAGAAATTGTTTTGTCCGAAATGGCATAATCCAACACAGTGCTGTCACTTGTCATGTTTTCTATGTCGGCTGAGAGACGATTTAACCGTGTTTTCGATAAACTACGTAATCTCTCTAAATCTCTATATAATGATTCATCTACGTCTTCTTTCTTCCTCTTACGATATTTATGTCTTTTACTGTGAGCTGCTCCCATTTCTCTGGAAATAAATGATATTCAATCGGAATAAAATTTAGATAGAATCATAGATGTTTTATTTATTTTTTCCCAACAGATTACTTCCCTATTGTTATTCATGAACCGACAAAATAAATTATCTTCTTTGACCAAATAACATAAATTTCAGATGGGTAACAATGTTCAGAATTCGAATCAGAATTCTCTTAGGATTATAAAATTTAATTTACTGAGGTGGATTACTTTAAGAATCAGGCATTTAAATTATTGGTAAAACATCTACAGTGCTTAAGTAGCATCACACATTTATTCATTCTTATTTTTTTTTTGGGCAAAACATTAACCGTTGTAACTAGTCTGTAATTTTATGCCTTGTCAGACAATATACCGATAGGTCAATGATAAAAGACAAATAATTTTAAATTCCTTAATATTAATAAAGAAATTCTTTATTGAAAAGAGCATTTGATTGTATGAATGTTAAATGATTCAGAACATGAGATGTGCAACAATTTGGTCAGATCACAGACAACAAGTTGAGTCACCTACAAAAACCCCCCACAAAATATAGGCCTACAGATATGCATTTGATAAAAATGTATCAAAATATGAAAAGGACTTTAACTAGGAATGGCAATAAACGGTTGACAGAAAATTTGACTTTCTTCAACTAATAAATATGTGTTTGTTTATGGTTTATTATGTTATAAGCAAATAAACCTTGCACATAAACATAAAAATCCATACAATTTTATAGGTCAAATCAATGGGGATATGTATTGAATTTGAAGCTCATTATGTTAAAAAACGTAAAATATGAAATATATGTTGAATATGATAGTTAAAATATTTGAAAAAAATAGTAAAATCAATTTGAAAAGGTAGTTAAAATAACTGAATAAGCTATTAACATTTAATCTAAGACATGAATATGCCAGTATGTGCATTAGTCTTGTAACAACAAAATTCACCAGCATTAATATACTGAATAGAAATCATTACTTACCGTCATACAATTACCATTTCCATCACTGATCTCGACAAAATCAATTCCATTTCAACCTGAAATTATATTTCAGAATTATAAAATTAAGTCAGAATGAACTGAGAAAGTATTTCAGAGAGAATGTAGAAATTATTTCAGGGTAAACTGAGAAAGTATTTCAGAATGAACTGAGGAAGTATATTAGAATGAAGTGATAAGAGTATTTCCAAATGAACTGAGAACGTATTTCAGAATGAACTGATAAAGTATTTCAGAATGAACTGATAAGAGTATTTCCAAATGAACTGATACAAGAATTTTTAATTCCAAATGAACTGAGAAAGTATTTCAGAATGAACTGATTAAGTACAATAATGTATTTCAGAAAAAATCAAAATAAGCTGAGAAAGTATCTCAGAATGAACTGAGATAGTATTATGGAAAGAACTGAGAGAGTATTTCAGAATAAACTGAGAGAATATTTCAGAATAAAGCAAGAAAGTATTTCAGAATGAACTGAGAGTATTCAGAATGAAGCGAGAAAGTATTTCAGAATGAACTGAGAGTATTCAGAATGAACTGAGAGAATATTTCAGAATAAAGCGAGAAAGTATTTTAGAATGAACTGAGAGTATTCAGTATGAACTGAGAGTATTTCAGAATGAAGCGAGAAAGTATTTCAGAATGAACTGAGAGTATTCAGAATAAAGCATGAAATGAAAAAGTATTTCACAAAGCAAGAGAAATGTAGTATGAAAATAAGTTTTTAATTCACACATGATGTATAACGTATTATAAATAATATATTAAATTTGAATTGTTAAATGTCAAACAACAGGCTTCACAACATTTGTTACACTAAAAACAGTATTGAATATTAGGTTAAATGGATTTTCTTTTTTAAGTCATCTAATAATTTTTGAACAATATAAGTCATCTCGACAATATTATTTCCTTGTTTTACAAATCTCTATCTGAATTTTCCACAATTAAAATTTTTCAAAAACCTATGCAAAACTAAATGTTATGCAGTCTTATTGCAAGTCATTTAAACACAGTACTTTAGGCTCAATCATTTTATTGCTAAATACAAATGCTTTATCTGACTGTGTTCTAGAACCTTGTTGATGAGAATTTTCAATAATTGGAATTTAGAATAGACTGGAATTATGGTATCTGAATCACGTAATTTACAAGTTTTGAATTGTATGGATGGGTGAACTTTAAAGGGTCATATTCAAGATTTGTTTGACCAATTGAACTGAGTCTCAGAAACAAGAATTTTTATACCTAAGCTAATCATAACTAGGCCTACTGTTCATGGCTCACTGTGAAAATATGAGCGTTAAAAGTTTTTTTTTTTTATCATACAAAAAGTTTTAGTATTCTTAACTTTTAAAAGTTAGTGGAAATGAAAAGACAGAGTGGGATGTATTTTAGGTATTTCTGTAGGAGGTTAGCCTAAACGTTAAATAACAGGATAAGATTTTATAATTCTTATTGATGTGTAAGAAAATTTATTTGCGTTTAAGATATGACTCTATAATATTAACAGTGTAAGCAGACAATAATAAACAATTTCCAAAAGATTGATATATTTGTATCTCTCATATTGCCCTGCTAAATATCACTTTATCATATATTATATCTCTCATATTGCCCTGCTGTATATCACTTTATAATATATCTCTCATAATGCCCTGCTGTATATCATTCAACAAATAATTTAGGCCTATCTCTTAAATTGCCTTTTGTATATCAGTAGGCCTACTATATCTCTCATATTGCCCCGTTGTATATTACTTTATAATATTATATCTCTCATATTGCCCTGCTGTATATCATTCAACAAATAATATAGGCCTATCTCTTAAATTGCCTTTTGTATATCAGTAGGCCTACTATATCTCTCATATTGCCCCGTTGTATATTACTTTATAATATTATATCTCTCATATTGCCCTGCTGTATATCATTCAACAAATAATATAGGCCTATCTCTTAAATTGCCTTTTGTATATCAGTAGGCCTACTATATCTCTCATATTGCCCCGTTGTATACACTATAATAAACATGTTTTTGTTAAGATACACTGTTAAAAAAAAATGTAAAACAATTTGAACTTTGTAATGTTTTGATTTTTTTTTAGTTAAAAACAATGGATTATGTCCCTTGATAATATTAAAAATTTGGAGTTGGATATGAGTCATAGTTTAAAAATGCTTTATTTAATCTATGTAACCCTAGTCATAGTAAACAAATTCTCAGAAAATGAATTCAACTGAAAAAATTGATGACAACCAATTTTGAAAGTTTCAATTTTGGAAAAATTCATTGTAAAATCAATTAGTCACAATAATGCAATTTTAATTGCCTACCTACAGACTCTTCAAACATAAAATTTAAATAAAAAATGGCACAGTACATAAGACAAATAGGAAACAAATAACATTAGTAAAGAGATAAAAATAGTAACCTTCAACCAAACCTTTGCCAAGACAAATTCCGTCAAGAAAATATGAATCAGTCATACTAGTCGAAATTGTAAACATACGCCAATGAATGAGTCATCGCAAATTTGTTGAGGGTCAATTATTAGCTACATCTACGAGGAAATCCGATTTCATTTGCATTTTGAGTTAATTTATAACGCATTTAATTTCAAAATTCATACTCTTCGATGCTTGTTATACATTTTCTAAAAAATATAGTTCGAAATTCGACTAGCAGACGAAAAAAACAGCATGTTTATTTCCTATACACACGTGACCTCATTTATATCTCGATGAAGGTTTCGTTGAAAAACGCTGTATAATCATTTCAAAAGCGACACATTGGATTATTCTTTGCACAATCGTCCATCAAAGAAGCTCTATGCAACTGGACAAAAGTTGTCAAGATTTTCCGAGCATGTTGAAAATAGTTTGAAGCATACTCACAAATTTTCCCAGAGCAGACTATCTGATTCATTCCCGACGCCATATTGAATATTTTCTCAGTATAAACAACCAGTGACGTAGATTGATGCCAGCCAAACTTGGGAAAGCCTATCATTAGTTCTATTCTAGGTGGAACACTTTTGACTTATGTTTTATAAATCATTGGAAACATGTTCTTGGCGTGTGAACCACTTTTCAAATGTGTTAAAATTATATGATGTTTACCTATTGCGTATTATAATGTTAAATTTGTTAGACTTTCTATATTTATCTTGAATGGGATTTAGTTTTTTGTAGGAATTATTCAAATTCGGTTAATTTATTCCAATTATGCGTAATTTGCCTTTAAAATTTAAAACCATTTTCGATATTATTTTTTGCTACAAATAATTCACAAAAAATCGTTCTCAGAACCTAATAACTAAATGCTATGACCCGCGAATGAAACGAAAACAACATTTTGGCATTACATGTATATTGGTAGCACTATATAAATCAACTATTTATATGTGGTAATATATCAAAGTTATAAAATGAGGATGTATATAATGAACAGTGTCAGGCTTCTATAGAAGAGTAAAGCATAATATGTCTGGCATCAGAGCTGCTCAATATATAAATACACAATAGGAAGGCAAAGCAAAATCTAGAGTTATGTAAAGTTAAAGAAAAAAAATTGATAGATGTTTGTGATGATATGGAACGTTTGTAGCTACATGTTTACAATATTTTTATATGAATTTATACATATACAATAATTTTATATGAATTTATACATATATACAATAATTTTATATGAATTTATACAGATACAATATTTTTTTATATGAATTAATACATAATAGACTATCTATAAAATAAAATTGCAAACTACCTATGGATGACGTAATGGGTCCATAGAAAATGCACAATATCCATAATCTTGTAATACTAATACTGGGCCTATAATCAGCGTAAGGATTTTTATATGAGATTTTCATTTGATAAAAACCGTCTTGAGGCAATCAGAATGAGGTGTTAAACATTCTGCGAATATCAGAAAAGGTAACTGCGAACATTTAGAAACAATGAGTAGAGGTTGCTGAAAGTTTTGAGATAATAGGTAGAGGAAGCTGAACGCTTCGGGGTAATTAGGGGAGGTTGCTAAAATTAAGAAAATATGAGAAGAGACCACAGAACTTTTTGAGAAAATCAGAAGAGACTGCTGAATATTTTGAAATCATCATGCAAGGCTGCTGAACATTTGAAGAGACTGCTGAACATTTTGAGAAAATCAGAAGACATTTTAAGAGACTGTTGAACAATTCTGAGAAAACCAGACGAGGATGCTGAATGTTTTGAGAAAATGAAAAGAGGCTGATAAAACGTTTTGAACAAAATCTGTAGAGGCTGCTGAATGCTTTGAGAAAATCAGAAGAGACTGCTGAATATTTTGAAATTATCATGCAAGGCTGCTGAACAATTCTGAGAAAACCAGATGACGCTGCTGAATGTTTTGAGAAAACCAGAAGACTGCTGAACTTTTGAGAAAATCAGAAGAGCTGCTGAACTTTTTGGGAAAATCAGACGACGCTGCTGAACAATTTTGAGAAAATTAGAAAAGGCTGCTATAAAGGTTTTGAGAAATTCAGAAAAGGCTTCTGCACGTTTTCAAAAAAGAAATCAGAAAAGGCCGCTGAATCGTTTGAGAAAAATCACGTTAGGCAGCTGAACGTTTTGAAAAATCACGTAAAGCTGCAGAAAGTTTGACAAAAATCACGTAAGGCTGCCGAGCGTTCTAAGAAAATCGGTAGAGGCTTCTGAATGTTTTCAAAAAAACTGCTGACCGATTGAAGAAAATCAGTGGAGGCAGATGAACTTTTTGAGAAAATCAGAAGAGGCTGCTCAATGTTATGAGAGAATCAGAAAGGCGGATAAACATTTTGAGAACATTGAAAGAGGTTGATGAACGGTTTGAGAAAATGAGAAGTTGATCCTGAAAGTTTTTTGAAGATCAGAAATTCTTCTAAATGTCTTGAAAAAATCAGAAGAGGCTGATAAACATTTTGAGAAAATCAAATAATTAAGGCTGAAATCTTAATTGGTAGAGGCTGCTGTGAAAACAAACAGAACGCTGCTAAATGTTTTGAGAAAATGAAAAGAGGCTGATAAAACGTTTGGAACAAAATCTGTAGAGGCTGCTGAAGCTTTGAGAAAATCAGAAGATGCTGCTGAACGCTTTGAGAAAATGAACATAAGGCTGCTGAACGTTTTGAGAAAATCAGAAGAGGCTGCTGAACGTTTTGAGAAAATCAGAAGAGGCTGTTGAATATTTTAAGAAAATCAGTAAAGGCTGCTGAAAGTTTTAAGCCATAAATGGCAGTAGTATTTTTTAAAAACTAAAAATCACAGTAAATAAGACACTACTTATTTAAATACATTATGATAAGAAGATATACGTGTTAATATACTTATTATACTAAGAAAATAATCCATATTGGTTAAAAGAATTGGTTGTGGTTTGTACCTGTTATGTGGAGTAACCTCCCATGACTTGAAGCTTAAAATATTTACTATTTACGGTGTATGGTTTTTGTGTTGTTTCTCAACTTATCATATGATGTTGGACTTCGTCGTGGCAAAATGTCTTTAAATGCATACTGAATGGTTTGCCCTTTTTTTTTTAGCCCAATAAGTTATTCGAAAATAGGTCGTAAACAATCTCCTTTTATAGTTAAAACAGGCGTATTTTTGCATTATAATTCTTTTTATCAAAGTACATATTTTAGGTGATTTAAAACAGAATTATAGGCAACCTTGTCGATATGACTCAGCGCTCTTTGTATTCAGTGGTAAGCGCTCTTTATATTCAAACTCTTGGTTATGGTATGGCCATGTGGATTAGGCTGCTCTGAATTTATTCGGTTAGGTAAAATTTATTTTAAGAATACCTTTTTGTCAATGTAAATTTATGAATTGAGTCTCATAGATTGATATACATAGCCTACACTTCCCATCAAGAAATTTCCCTTGAAAATGAAAGTTTCCTTTTCACATTCACATTTTTTAGTAATAACTTTATTCATTGGTTGACATTTCCAACTACAAAGACAATCCCAAACTCTCAGCAATATGCTAGAATTGATATTTCAATTCGGAAAAAAAAATATACAAAATTTGAAATGTATATAAGATAAAAAAATGTTGGAATCTGTACATAGAAGAACTGTACCTTCCATCAAGAACCTACTCTATGAAGACAGACTCAAACAAATGCAACTACCATCACTTCAATACAGAAGAAAGGGAGAAGATATGATGACTGAGGCATATAAGTTAACACACCAAATCTACAAAGTACCCACCACAAGTACAATACTGAACCCTGAAAAGTATCCAACACCAGAGGACACTCCCTGAAACTACCAAAACAATCATGCAAAACAAGATTAAGACAACATTATTTCAGCCTTAGAATCACCAACTTATGAAACTCCTTACCAGAAGAAGTGATAGCACCCCCTTCCCTAAACATCTTTAAAAACAAACTAGATAAAACAAACTACCTCTATGATACAAATTCCAATGATATACCAACCTCACTCCATGTACCTCACGCAAGTAAAATTGAAACCTTCACGTTCGACAAATCAGCTGAGAGGCTCGGCCTAAACTACAACTGAAGAGGATATGTATGTGTATGTAATATGAAATGTCATTAAAGCGTAAATTTTAGTGTGATTGGTGGTAAAAAAAAATCATTTCATAAGCACAAAGTTTCAGATAAGTCAAATTATACAGATAACTTTTCAGATAATATTAAGCCATACTGTACCTTTCTGTCTGTGCACAGTTGGTTTTTCCTGGAGATCTGCTTCATTGTTTCACAGATCATCTTGTCATGCTACAGTTATCCCGGTTGCAGTTTGTTTGCGAATCCACAACTGAGCAGCAATTTTTGAAATGGTGCAAATGAGGTAGATACATATTGGAAGAAAAATATACTTCTAACGTTTGGTAGTCGTTCAATTGCGAGAAAGCTGCTTTCATACCAATGCTGGTATCTTATCGCACACAAAAGTTGATCCATCCAAATATAAGATTTCACGTACAGCTTTGCAATGAGCGATAACGTGAACAAATAACTCAATGAACACCACTCACAAAATCCCTAGCTTCACCATAAATTGTATTTATTTTTGTCTATACAGGTTAAAAACTCTTTGAAGTTTCGCCTTTTTTTAATAAAGGTTGAAAACAGTCTTCGAATGTCTTTGCTTTGATAAAAATTATATATAGTAATTGAAGTCTTCAAAGTTTGTTTTCACAGAAGAAAATCTTCAACCAAAAATAGTGACGTTTTGGGGTTGAAATTTCTAAGAGAGAAATGTATTTATATTATTATGTAACCTTACAAAAATTAGATTTTTTTTTCCAATTCTCATGAAATGACAAAAATTCAAAAAACTTTTTTGTTAGTAAAGTAAAAAAAAGAGAGTCTTTCAATCATTTGTTGATCCCTTGGTCCTCGATAAATTCCCTCCACACCCTCTAAGGTTTACTTTTCAATCTTTTTTTTTTAAGTCGGAGAATATTTTCTGTCACTCACTTGTGGTAGTCGAAGGGAAACCGTAGAGCATTGTTGGATATCAAGAAGGCCTGACTGGGCTCAGAGAATTACCAATAAGCAATAATACACTTAGTTTACATGGGTCAGAATAAGAAAAATTAGACCAAATATACCAAAGTGACATGGTCTAGTCTGACATTCAGCCTACGGGGACAAAGAAAGATAGGCCTACAAATGAACAATATTAAGACAAGAAAAAAGCATATATGTGTATGAGATGGAAGAAGATGATTTTGTGATCAATTACACGATAAATGGATTTACAGTTTTTCAGGGTTGAAAGTATGAAATATTATGAACATTGTAACATAAAACTCAACAATGTTTTGTTACAGAGTTGTTTCCCTTAATAATGCCCACTTTTTCCATGTCCACAAGTTTCTCCATAAACTTGATAAACAATATCTAACACGAGATCAATCGGGTGTTTTAAATTTTGATAGGGAATTCTATCCCCTAATTTTTAAACCCCTTGGGTTCAGTTATCACATTTTATCTAACGATATCTGTAGCCAGTGTCCATTTAATTAAAAACAGTCGACGTAGAATATTAGGATGTACAATTTTCAAAATACTGCATTATTATAATAAATCAATTGGTTTGCATATTCCTATCAAGTACACTTTTAAACGTGAGATTTGGAAGAGGGTAGGCCTATCAAACAATTTTATTGCTTTTCCTTAGATACCCTTGATAATCAAAATGGTTTTTAACGGTGATTTTGGTTTTGTAGCTGGATATCTTTAACATACTGACGAAAACTGCTTCCACGTGCAAGTAAATTTATGTAAGATTTGGTCATTTTAGTTGAGTTACAATTTTAATTTTTATTAAAATCTAGAGTGTATATTGTTACGGTTGAAAACATTTTCCGGTCTTAATTATCTTTCTATTGACTATGTTTCGATATAGATTTATATATATCGAAAACTGGCCGTTTGAGGTCAATACTTAGTTTAGTTTAATCTCTTATACTTTTAGTACAGTAGTCCCAGGGAAACCATGAAAAAAATGTTTTCTGGGATCAGATCAAGTATATTGGGCTCCGGTGTTTACATCTATTGTTTATTCAATTAGCTCATTTGAATATTTGTTACAGAGTTGTTTCTCTTAATATTTTAAAATTATTACCTCCCTTGAACTTGATACTACAATATTTTAAATCCACTGCGAATCATTAACTTTCTTCTCAGGATTAAAGAAAATATAAATTTTGTTCAGGAGTTACATCCCTTAATACTGCCAACTTAAATTACACAAATGATCTCAAATTATGTACAGAAGTTCCAAATGAATTCAGTGTTCGGAATCTACATAATGAGTATATCAAAATATACCAAATTTTCCGTAAACGTTTGGTCATTTCAAATTGCTTATTGCTAATATTGAAAAACATAAATATTCCATCCAGGAGTACCAGCAGACACCACATGGGGATACCTGAGAAGTCTCTCAGACAATTTAAAAATTATGCCACAGTTTAAATATCAAACTCCATCAACCGACAAATATCCTTTTGCTTTAATGTATTGCTAGATCAAAATAGGGGTAGGAAGAGTCCTAAAGGTTGGGAACCGAGGGTTTTTTTCCGAGAGTTTAGTTTAGTACCATCCCTTGCTTATAGTGAAATAATAAAAGATGTAAGAATTTTGTTGGATCAGATAAAGTATATTTGGCTCCAGTGATTACACAATTAATACTTGTATATTTTATATAATATTAGCTCCTTGGAACAATTAATTTGAATGATTGTTACAGAGTTGTTTCCCTTAATATTGCCCAGTTTTTCCATGTTAATATCTTAAAAATTATTACCTCCCTTGAACTTTATATACAATCCAAGTCAATAATTTGCTTCTCAGGATATATAATATACAAATATAATTAACTCTTTATTTAGCATGGGTCAGAATTAAGCCCACTCAGGATCGTATCACTTGTGGTAGTCTGAGGATCGATCCTGTCTCACATTCAGCTATGTCAAGGGTTGTCAAATGAATTTTGGTGTTAAAATATTATGATGCATATTTTTAATTTTTATTGATAATAAATTGGTATATATTATTTTTCTTTCCTGCACACTTAAACATGAAATTCTGGGGTTGGGAAACGGTATCAGTTACTTTTTCTTTGATACCCTTGGTTTTGTTGTTCTGACTTTATATGTGCATAATTATCCTGCAAAAGATTGCTGGAAAATCAAACCGGACGTAATTCTTCATGAGTTTATTTAAAAAAAAGTAACAACAATTTATAGAATACCATGTTCCGACACTTATACTACGTTAGAAATGACATCTCAGTCGAATATTGAATTTTTTCGTGGGATACCTTGATTGAGTACCTGTTACTTGTTAAATTCTACGTACTGTACACAAAATCCATAGTAGGATATTATCATTATGTATAATGTAGACCTACAATGATCAATTTTTATACGCCCTCATCTCTCTATGAGCACGTATATTGTCGACATCCCCAGACTATTGTGGACGCATTAGAGATTTTATGAGTTATTGCCCTTGTTCTTTAAAACGCGTTAATTTTTCAGCCGTAACACTCTCAAAGTTGTGGACACGATAGAGAGCTGGTTTCTTGGTGGATTTTTATGAAACTTGCTGTGAGTGTTTGTTATCACCCAAGGATGAACCCTATTGAAAATCAGACGAATCGAAAAATATTTCATGGGTTATTGCCCTTGCTTTTGAAAATATCTTGTGGACACCATAGAGAGCTGGTTTCTTGATGGATTTTGATGAAACTTGGTATGAGTGTTTGTATTGACATTGGGATAAACCCTATTGAATATCAGAAACATCGAAAAAATATTTTATGAGTTATTGCCCTTGTTCTTTAAAACACGTTAATTTTTTAGCCGTTACACTCTCAAAGTTGTGGACACGATAGAGAGCTGGTTTCTTGGTGGATTTTTATGAAACTTGCTGTGAGTGTTTGTAATCACCCAAGGAATAGCCCTATTGAAAATCAGACGAATCGAAAAATATTTCATGGGTTATTGCCCTTGCTTTTGAAAATATGTTGTGGACACCATAGAGAGCTGGTTTCTTGATGGATTTTGATGAAACTTGGTATGAGTGTTTGTATAGACATTGGGATAAACCCTATTGAATATCAGAAACATCGAAAAAATATTTTATGAGTTATTGCCCTTGTTCTTTAAAACACGTTAATTTTTCAGCCTGTTACACTCCCATAGTTGTGGACACGATAGAGAGCTGGTTTCTTGGTGGATTTTTATGAAACCAAGGATGAGCCCTATTGAAAATCAGACGAATCAAAGAATATTTCATTGGTTATTGCCCTTTGCTTTTGAAAATGTGTTGTGGACGCAATAGAGAGCTGATTTCTTGATGGATTTTGATGAAACTTGGTATGAGTGTTTGCATTGACATTAGGATAAACCCTATTGAATATCGGAAACATCGAAAAAAATATTTTATGAGTTATTGCCCCTTGTTCTTTAAGACATGTTAATTTGTCAGCCCGTTACACTGTCACAGGATAGAGAACTGGCTTCTTGATTGATTTTAATGAAACTTGTTGTGAGGATGAAACATATTGAAAATCAGACAAATCTTAATATATTTATTGGTTAGGCCCTATTGCCCTTGTTTTTGTAAATGTGTTGTGGAAACAATAGAGAGCTGGTTTCTTAGTGGATTTTGATGAAACTTGGTGTTAGTGTTTGTATTGACCTTGTGATACACCTTATTGAAAATCAGAAACATCAACAACTATGTGAATGCTCTTAATATTTTAGGATGGAACCTAACCGTAGGTTGCCCTTGTTTTATGCATATTTCAGTGACATATTTGTTTTTTCCAGGAAACTTTAACCCATGGTTTTACTCTTGTAAAAAGAGAAAATGTCATTCTCAGAATCTTTCATTTACTGACCACTCTTGTCAACCCCCGGACGAATTGGCTGCCATTATAAAAGTGGGCGTATTACGATGGCCATCGCTATTTTTTAAGATTTAGGCCTCTTTCATCAGTTTTGAGGAGTTATCGCCCTTTAACCTCTATACAGTAAGTGTTTCTATCAACATCAATTGCTTGTAAACGCTCTAAAAACTATAATTTTTGATGGAATCAAATGAAATTCGGTATGTGTATACATATTCAGAAAGTGGAGATCAGGTTTGAATTTGAGCTATTTTCGACTGTTAGTTCAAGCAGAGTTATTGCCCTTGCCCCAAAGTCTTGAATATGCAATTACTATCTTAGTTTTCAACTAATTTTGATGAAATTTAAAATGGATGTTATTGGACCTAAATCGAAAGGTTTGAGGAAGTTTAGTTTACTCCTGATTAAATTGAAGGCTTTTTCGTTGGGCGTATATGGCTGTGGTCCACTGTCTTTAATGATTCAATTATGGGCCAGGAATGTGGCCAGGGAAAATTGGGCCAATTGTGTTTGTCAGAGATGTTATGGGTCGATGCACCCCAAAAGAGATGACATAAAAGCTAACAAGGTCAACAAGTATTCTGTCTTCAGTACATATTGTAGCTGGGTTATGAATGACACATTGCTTATATAATAATTTTAATATGAATAAGCCATTTTGATTCACTGAGGCAAATCGAGATCATTATTATTACTTTTATCAAGAATTATTTATGGTGACTAAGAAAAACCAAGTTTACCATCAAATTTATATTCCATCAAAACGCCATTCAATCTATATCGGTTATATGGCCAATGTAAACAGAATCAATAATTTTGAATAAGACTACTTAACTCAATATATAATAATATTTGTTTCAACCGCTTTGGTTGCGAACAATACTTTTGCTGTGTCGATGATAATATAATATAATTGGTAAATTTCAAGGTCAACTTAAAAGTTTGCTTTTTCGTCCTTGAAAATTTCTTTATACTGAATTCTGTTCGTCACCGTGTGACTTCTTTCTGTGATATTTACAAGTGTTATCGTTATAGTTTTTTTCATGGTTCTATTGTATTATATGCTGATGCTCCTTAATGCAATTTATACTGAATTCACGGTTTATTGTGACGTTCAATCATAAAAAGTTTTTCAGGTCTTCTAAGCAAAAGGGATTTTGATGTTTCTGATAAAGACGCTGATGTAGTTGATACTAATAATGAATAACTGGCGATGTCAATATATACATGTATACTTATGATGGTGTCTATTTATATGCCCATGATGAATATGTTGACAATTTTTACGATAATGATGTAAATGACGATATATTAACATGAAGGTGGCGATATTTATGATCAAGGTAAAGAAGATGCCCATATCTATGATCATGATGATGAAGATGTTGATATTTCTGATCATGATGATAAAGATGTCGATATATATGACTATGATAATTGATATTTTAGACCATGATGAAAATTTCGATATTTATGACTAAGCTGAAGAAGATATCGATATTGATGACTATTATATATTTATGATCATGATGATGAAGATGCCGATATTTATAAACATGATTTAGGAGATGTTGATATTTATGATCATAATGATGAAGATATCCATATTTATGATCATGATGATGAAGATGTCTATATTTATGATCATGATGATGAAGATGTCTATATTTATGACTGTGATTTGAAAGATGTTGATGTTTATGATCATGATGATGAAGATGTCGATATTTATGACCATGATGATGAAGATGTCAATATTTATGACTGTGATTTAGAAAATGTCGATATTTATGATCATGATGATGAAGATGTTGATATTTATGATCATGATGTATATGTCGATATTTATGATGAGGAAGGTGTTTATATTTATGGTCAAAATGATGAAGATGTCGTTATTTACGATCAAAATGAAGATATTTATGATTGTGATGATGAATATGTCGATATTTATTACCTTGATTTAGAAGTTGTTGATATTTATGATCCTGATTTAGAAGATGTCGATATTTATGATCATGATGCTGAAGATGTTATGATCAAAATGAAGATGTCGATATTTATGACTGTGATGATGAAGATATCGATATTTATGATGATAAAGATGTTTATATTTATGATCATGATGATGAAGATGTCGATATTTATGACTGTGATGATGAAGATGTCGATATTTATGATGATAAAGATGTTTATATTTATGATCATGATGATGAAGATGTTGATATTTATGATGATGAAGATATAGATGATCATGATTTAAAAGTTGTTGATATTTATGATCATAATGATGAATATGTCGATATTTATGACTGGATTTAGAAGTTGTCGATATTTATGATCATAATGATGAAGATGTTGATATTTATGATCATGATAATGAAGATGTTAATATTTATGATCATGATTTAGAAGTTGTTGATATTTATGATCATGATTTAGAAGTTGTTGATATTTATGATCATGATTTAAAAATTGTTGATGTTTATGATCATGATGACGAATATGTCGATATATATGACTATGATAATTGATATTTTAGACCATGATGAAGATGTCGATAATGATGAACATAACGATTTTACTTTTATGTAATATCGAATATCTCGATATTTACGATCATGATGATGAACATGTGTATGTCTTAGACCATGATGAATACAATGTTTATATTTTTGACCATGATGGTAATGATTGATGTCATGATTCATCAAGGGATTGAATAAGAACACAGTACTGGTAGACTAGGCCAAGACAAATGTGACAAATGATTAAAAGACAATCCTTAGTGTAAAAAGTACCAAAATCACGTCCAGTTTCGCATTAGAAATGTATTCTTAAAGGATCTAACCGATCCCGTATACATTATAAACATCATAGTGGAATGACAAACCGAATTGTAATATATAAAAATCATACCCGGAAATAATACATCCCTAAATTAATGTACTGAATTTTAGGTAAAGCTCAGGAAATACACGCTAACAAATCTACATTTCCTGACAACATTACAAAGTACAAGTGGTGGTCGTCAGTTCTAATTTTAATCGTCTTATAAGTTTTATAAGACCTTAATTAATCGGTATTATTATTTCAAACGATTTATTTTTATTGGGTACAAATGATCTAAGAAAGATCAACACCAAAGGAATAGCTGAAAAACAAAATCCTCGATAGTTGTTTATTTCATTTTATTTCAGTCTGTGATGAAGGTCGTGATTAGAAATGTACAAAGCTGATATTTCTGCACGTTTGGGTAGATGTGATATTACCTTCACACATTGTCGACTCGTACATCATGACGTAATGATTTTTTTTATGTCCTTAGAAGGATAGGGTAAATCCTATTTTTAAGCATGATCCTAAATTTTGTGAAGAAACTCCCACTTTTTCATTATCATTATTGGACAGTTTCCGAAACTGCACACACACCTCTTCGCCTTTTCTTAAAGGTGACTTCACGATTGGCCGACTTGATGATAAATATAAGACTTGCCAATCGAGTCCATAACCTACCTGTTTGTCAAGAAATGAAACCACAATAAGATATTTGACCTGGTGGTATATGGTTAACGCGGATCATTTTAAATAAAAGAGTTTTGGACATAAGAAAAGTGACATGAATTCGAATAAATCGTATGATTTGTGGACTACGGGACAACCCGAGGTAAGACACTTAGAACAATATTTTTCTGAATTAATTTTGTTGTTTTCACATACAAATTACTTGTCGAGAAAAATTAATAGAAAATTGTAAGAAATTCACGAAAAGAGCAAGTTATTAGACTAGGTTTAATGTCAAATAGCCACTTTTATGACATTCACAGGATATTTTTCAAATATAAAAAAAAACTTGAAGTAGATAGAAAAAGCGTCACGTCGATCTGATCGGACCGCAAACGAATTTCCCGTAGAGACTTGTACACGTACAAGATCCATGGACAGTTAAAAATCGAAATGATTACTACAATACAAATGTTGAAAAAAATATATTTGTCTTTGCACACTGTGTGGTATCTGTATATTTTTCGATTTATTGGATCAAAAGCTTTAACGAGATCTAGGTATGTTAATGAGGTTAATACCTATCATAGGCTACATGTACTTGTGCATATTATACTTGTGTATATTTTCACGCGTATATGATAAAAAAGAAAGAAGCAAAACACTATTTTATGAATAATTAGAATAGCGGTAATTAGTGACATTTACTATGGTGCATTTCCGCCACAAAATTAAATCGGACAAGCTGCATAGAGTTGAGTCATACGACGTCATAATATTTTGAAAATTTCACTTTTTTGGAAGGGTTTCATTCTAAAAATTCCCCCGACCGCTTGCTGGATACAAGTTGGACTGTAGAGGTCAAAAATATTATATATAACAAATGAAATACATGTTTAGGTTATTTTTATTTCTTAATGGGGTCAATAAAAAAGACAACGATATGCAGTGCGCAATGAGGAATATTTTGTCGCGATAATCGAGTTAGAGCTTGGTTTATTTCCCACCCTGAGGCACCGAGCTTACCCAATTCTGGATCTTTGATTGTAACTCATTGTATTGTTCAGAGATAAATGAATAATAGATATACGAGTAAATAATCCAACATGAGTGAATAACACGTACGGATATAGTTACCATTATGTCATTACGATACAGGTAACATACCGCATTCCCCAGTATAGGATTGAAATCATTACGTTATTGAACTTTGTTGTCACAGAATTAATAATTTATGACTGTTTAAATAAATTAAAAAAAAGGGGGGGGGGGGCTGCGCTGGAATAAAAATAACCAGAATTGTGTTGAAACACATAACTTATCTTTCATAATTTTGTTTATGTCACGTCAAATGAGGAAGAAGTCTTATGTTTATGGATTTCATTTTATTGTTCATTTTTTTTTATTGCGATACTCTTTGTGCATTTTTTCTCAGATGTCAACTTATCATATTCGAACGTACCATCGTATTATTTATACTGTGGTCATGCAGAGTTCATATATTTTAAATAACAAAACCATTCAAGTGAAAAATAAGTTTATTTAAATAAGTTCGTATTTACATCAAGTGTGCATAATGCATTTTTATTCTAATGTCAAGTAATTCAGTTACACTGGAGTAGGTAATGGAATCTTCTACAAGATGCACTTAAACTTTTTATGTCAACTTTGACATCATCACCATTGTCATTTATTTAAAAATCATCATGGCTGAATAATTTACCACATCATGTCAACTTTAACTGCTAGTGTTATATTGGATAATACTATCATAATCAACATTATCATCATCATCATCATTATTATTATTATTTGTCCACAAGTTACCATCAATTAAATGGACATCCTTATGAAATTAAAATGGGAATCAATAACGCTACGAAAGCATATTTCACTTTCTTGAATTTTTTTGGTTAGTTAGATTGCAAGTTAACGTCCACTTCCAATAAACTAATTTCGTAGACACGTTTAAGGGTAGAAATAGTTTTACAGGTGAACTCTTAAACTCAGGGTATTTTTTAACTTGACCTTTGTTAACTGAAAACGGACTCTACCACCTGCATCTATACAATTATTGAATTTAAACCTCAGTATTGCCTTACCAACCAATTATCAGAAACCAATGTTGCTTGATTTGAGTCATATTCAGGGCAAAAAAGGGTCACTCTGGTTTCTCGGATCAACGAATTTCTTTCAGCCCCACTCTAATCCAATACCTAACTGAACGTCATTGCCATACAATACGAATACCAAATTTGATATCAGAATTAGATAACCAAATGTTTACATGGATTAAAAAAGAAAAATACACTCTAAGAGGTTTCAAAAGTAATTTGTCCCCTTTGTATTCTCGGAATGCTGACCTCTTTAGCGCCTCTGGGGCCTTATTCTCGAAAACTTTAATTCAGATTTAAAGAATTATTTTTAAAATAAGTATTCTGATTGGATATTAATACTAATTAAGGTCTATTTTATTAACTGGCCAATAACTAGAACACCAAAATAATCAAAAGTTAAGTTTTCGCGAATAAGTCCCCTGAACATATTCTAAACCGTCATACAATGTAAATATAGGTATAAGTATAATAGAATATGTAAATGAGTGAAGGAGTAACTCTTTTGTCAATACTAGACTTATATTCACCGTAACTTGTTTAACAAATCCAACCAACCGAATATTTGAATCATTATTTGACACCATAAATCGCCAACTATCTACGTTCCCATATTACGTTACCCTAAAATAAACTCGTATTACTCAAAACGGTAAAACTATACAGTTACCCTCTGTTGGTCCAGTTACCCAAACCTTCAGACGAGGCAAGACGCCCTGTGTGCTCAGTAATTTAATGATCATATATCTCTACTGAAGGTCAAACCGTTAGCTTGTTATTTTCATTGTTCACAAACGTCGTCTACAGTGCAAAAATGAGTCATGTGATGAAGATGCGAAATATTTTCTCAGCTGTACAATGGCTGAACGTTTGTCTGAACATTGGGTTCCATTTTGAGGTATCTACGCCTGAAACGCTTGGGCGTTTGCTTTTTGATCGGTTGTTCGGTAAATTTCAATTTAATGTCCGCTTCCAGTTACGCTGAAGTCGCAAATTGGTTGCGCCCGCCCGTTGCTGGTCATGGTAGTTGATATCCATGATCAATTGGATGGTATAGTATCGTTAGTTGGTAATTACAAGTGAAAGTTGGTATCTTGGATCAACTGGATGGTTTAGTACTTTTGGATAGTAGGCCTAGATGACAAATTAACTACCGCATAGGTCAAATAATATGGGAAATATTAACGACGTTATGTGTCTTGCTTTGATATTTTTTAAGTATATGCGACAGATCTTCATGAAAAGAGTTTTTCGTCATTATAAAAAATGGCATAAAAAAGATATAATGCAAATATCCAAATCTGGGCTTACTTAACATATTCTATACATGTACATAAAAATACAATGTGTTATTCCTGATTAAACTATATTTATATATGGTTTTTGACACCAAACGATATAAAAGGGACATACATTTAGCATAATACACCAATGGTTGTTAGGTAGAAACACAAAGTACAACGAACTACATCATTACGTTCTACAGACAGTTACACATAATACAGTTTACTTTAAAGGAAATATTGCTAGGAAATTTCAATTTTCCATGGTTGTCTAGTGGTATGTTTCAAATTACCGTCCGCTTCCAGTAATCTGATATCGCAAATAAAATAATTGTAGGTAGTTTTGGAAGTAGATAGGGCTCAATTGGATGGTTTGGTACTGATAATTTGGTAGTGGATGATAATTCCGATTTAAAGGATTTTTTTGACTAGCCTGTTGATTTTATTATGAGTTTTATTGACATCATAATTTCAAGCAGTATGACTATACGTGCTTATCCGAGAGTAAAATAAAGGTTTCCAAAAGGGGTCAAAACAAAACCAGTTGACGACCATTTTTATTTTGTAATTGTTCTACCTATAGTCTTTGAGAAATTGACATAGGGCCTACATATATATTATACAACCCCCCTCCGTTTCTAATCTGCACTGAAATAATTAAATATTATCAAACATCACTTTAAGATGTAACCATCATCATTATAAAGGATAATTACCATCAACATCCTAGTAAAGACATCAAATCATACGTTGAAAGGAAATAATCATCCCGAATGTAATCATTATCCTATTAAAGAAAAATCATACTAGGGAAAGATGTAAACATCATACTACAAAAGAATTTAAAATAATTATACGAAAGGATGTAAACATCATCCTATTTAAAAAAAAATATAAAAAACATACTAGGAAAGGATGTAAACATCATTTTTTTTTTAAAGAAAAGGCATACCAGGGAAAGATGGAAATTGTGATCCCAATCCTCATACAGTTGGGTAGGATAAACTTGAATTAAGATGAATAATTGTAAAGAAATCAGGTTTATTATCGCATATAATCATGTATAAACCGAGCCTAGGTTGAATCATCAAAAGCTTATAATTATTTCGCTTGAACATCTATGATATTTTTTTTTATTGAAGAGGGGCGCCTATCAATTACTTACAAACCTCTACGCGTTTCGCCCTAATTTCATAGCAAATTACATCTGACGAATTCCACACTCAATTTTGAAAACAAATAAGCCTTTCCACCTACATGAGTGACATTCTTTCTCATATGTTATGAATTGAAATGTGTGAGTGAACCCTGCGGCAAGACAAGTGTCACAAATTAATAGACGTATAATAATGTTTTATTTATGTATTTAATAAACTCATTGAATATATTTTCATCTTTACCTATTACTACTAAAATCTTAGTGTTAATGTCGACTTATTGTTTTAATATTTTGTTTAAGTTTCAATATATACCTCGGTAGGGAATGGAAAGGTTTGTTATATATTCTGGGCAGAGCATCTTTACTTCCGGCATTTAACCAGCCTCTGATACCAGAAACACGTCTGCCAATAAATATTATGATATTTTTGCACGAATTTAAAATAAAACTATAATGCATAATTTGAAAGACGCATTTAAATTCAAAAAATTATAAAGACTTTAAAAATACAACCAATTTCATATACTGTGCAATAGGGGAAGTTATTGCTGTATTTCAGCTGGTTACTTGATCCTCGTCGGTTAATCCTCTTACCGATAATCTTTAAAGACAATATCCGCGTTCAAATCGATATACCAATAATATAATAGAAAAGGCTTAAGATACATGATACTTTTATAGATGAGTCATTTTGACGAATTTTTTATTTACTCAATGTATTCTGGATTTTACTAGTCACTTGTCATAGCGACCCATAATAATCACTTGCAATTAGATGGGGATGATATATAATGAACCAAACAGTGTTAAATTGAATCCGGTTTTATCGTGTCGGTACTAAACGTGTCATAAGGGTTCATATAGTCGTTCGGAAGTCCTCTGTGCTCACTCCATATCTCAATTGGCCTCATCTGACGCGAAACGATACTATTTAATTTCTTTATCTCAGTCGATCAGGAAATTAAATAGCTATCGAAAAAATTGATTTGAAGCTCAGTCATTTCGTTCACGGTACTAACAAATAGCCTACACACCTCGTGACCTCACTGGACCAACGAGTCAAAAATTTCGTCCTGAATTAACCTTAACTGAATGTCAGCGCATCCTATAACATAAATCAACTAGTCACAGCACGAAGTGTAATTTGAAATATAGAGGAAGTAAAGCAAAACTTTGTCTCTCTTGCAACCCCTCCATGATCCATTAAATCATGGAAACAAGGGAAGACCTTCTTACTAGGATCTTGCATTGACTAGATTTTTAATGACCGGAGAAGGAAGCATCTGGAGTAATCTGAATTTAGACGATCTCGATCTTCTCGCCAACATGATCATGATCGTAATCAACCAGCCAGTTGGTCGTAGTTGCTCAGTATAAAGCTAAGATTCCATATACGCGTCATGCGTTAAAAATCGAAATGGTTGGCTTTTGACGCATGACGGAGACCATTTGACGCTCACCACAACCGCATATATAGAATCATATCCTCTAAAACCAACCATTTCGATTTTTAACGCATGACGTATCCGTTTGACGCATATATGGAATCTTAAAGCGTTTTGCTCTCGATGAATACAATGTATCAGTATCCATCTTAATTAACTCAGTAACTGCCACTGTGAAAACACCATAATGAAACGATTTATACCTTATAGGCAATGTCCCAGTTTTTTCTGTTTGAATTACACGAGTGTACCGCCCTAAAAAATAATATTTGTTACTCATTGAAGGCTGAACTCAGCATTAGGATAGTGTGGCTCTACCTTAGGTCGAAAAACACTATACAGGACATTCTAAAAGGGTTACATCTGAATAGATAATTTAGTTTCATAATATATTCCTAATAATGCCCTTTATAAGTACTCGGTGAAAGGTGAATATTTTTCTAGTAAATACTTCCATTATTATAATGTGATAAGAAATACAGGAATTTTATTTTATGATTAACGATCGAATATAAATAAAATTGGTTTTCGAAACAAAAGTTTACAGTATTCAAAATACATTTTTGACGTTTAAAAAGTTCTATAATTTATGTCAAAAGTCAAATGTCTCTGGTAGAAACTTGCACCTTACACAAGTTATAGTCGAGAAAAGCTATTTGTGTTCACAGCAAAAAACATGTGCAAAATGATATATAGGTACAAGAAAATACCTGTCTGCTCTAAACTAATGGCGGATTTAAGATTTGGCTGGCCTCGTAGGCACACTGTGCTTCGCGGAGAGCTGGCTGGGTGCGGAAGGCTCTTTTACCTTCTCTAAAATTGTGAAATAAGGAGGGGAAACCAAAGCCATTATTGTGGAAACTTCTTAAGGGGTATGAGGCGTAATCATTTTGGCTGACACAGATCTTAACTGGATGCGCCTTCTGTTATGTTTACAGAAACATATCTAGAATACCTCTGCGGCAAACCAAGGCCACTGCTATCCAATGTTCATACCCTATTGAATGAAGGAGAGGAAGTAAAATTTGCGATAAATGTTGGGTTAAGTAAACTGTTTATGCTCATGCAAAGGATGATTTAAACTGGTCATAGATAATTTCGTATTTTGTTATGTTTATAGTAAACATCTTTTTAAAACCCTAAAAGTATAATTCTTTAATAGAGTTAAAGCTAATATATGACATGGGTGACTAGGTCAGGCGTGTAGGCGATCATGATGGCAATAATAATATACATGACTCAGAATTAGGTCTATGTCGAGTTCTGCATCAATGGCCCCGTATTCCAACACAATATACGATATACAAACACACCAACAATTTTTTATAAATATTCAGGGGCGGATACTCTATTGGACCCTTTCGAGGGGTCGTAAATGAGAATAAAATTATTATTATTATTATTATTATAAAATTATTATTATTATTATTATCCAGGTTTTTGGAAAGGGGGGGGGGGGGGGGCGTAGATGGTAAGTTTAGCCGAGCGTAGCGACGCGAAAAAATTTTTGACATTTTTTTTTTGGCTTAAAAACATAGAATAAGTATAAATTGTACTAATTTAACGGTTTCTGACATGGACCATGTATGATTTATAGTAAACGTTAACATTTTTGAAGTCGTACTCTCCCCATTCTTGAAAATAAAAAAGACATAGTAAAGGGGGGGCGTACGCCCTCTACGCCCTCCCCCCCCTGGATCCGCCACTGATATTCAAAGGGGTCTGAAGTGAGAAATTGTACATTATCTTCTGACGTGTAAAACAGATTTTTACAAATACGGTACCATGCAATAAATCCGTACAAAATGGCAGAGTGGTTACATTCGCTCTACGACCATACATACTTGGACATCGCTTAGAAATTATTACAAAGGAGGGAAACCATCACTTATGTATCAGAAACGTTGGACGTGTCCAGGAATACAACAGCAAGTTTTAAGAAGCGTGTAGAATGAAGGTCGGCCTACATAGAAAACATCCGAGACGAGGAAGGCAACCTATTTCTTTGTACGAATATCTATTGCACAATGCACGGCACTGTACGTATGCTTGAACTGAAGTATTACGTGGGGTTTACAATAAAAACCTGCGACTGTAGGCTAGAAGCCAACAAGGAGAATCCGATGATTTGTTGGATTGACTTAAACTCAATGCCATCAAATTGCTAGTGCTCTACCTTCTGGCATCAATTTGCTCGAATCTTGTCGTCGACTAGAGCGGTTAGAATCAACGACAATCGTATTGATGCCAATACTGGTTGGCCAATTTGTCTACACAAGATCTTCCCTCATGCCGATTGTGGACTTATATTTTATACGTTGTACTATTTATGTCGTATGCACATCATATATCATACTTCATTATGAAATACTTCCTCGTGTATGATTAATATGTAAAAAAATTCTAACAATTCAGCAATTATCGCAAAACTGTCATATATTTCTAGCTTCGTTTTACTTACGATCACTTGTGGTTATTTTAGGAATTGAAAATATACCATTGTTTCGCTAAGTGAATCACTAATCTACGCAGGGGCGGACTGGGGCCGTGACGCGGCCATGGTTTTTTTCCATTGACCGGCCCACTTAAGTGTGGCGGGCAAAGCACTAGCCCAGAGCGTAGGGGTCTTAATATGGGCGTTTAGACGTTTTTGCAAAGGGGGGGGGGGGGCGCAGATGCAAAATTTGACCGAGCGAAGCGAGGCGAAAATTGTTTTGACCTTTTTTTTGGCTAAAAAACATAGAATAAGTATAAATTGTACTAATTTAACGGTTTTTGACGTGGACCATGTATGTTTTATAGTAAACGGTAATGGGTTAGACATTTTTGATTTCGTATTCTCCCCATTCTTAAAAAAAAAAAGAAAAAAAAAAGACAAAGTTAAGGTACGCCCTCTACGCCCCCCCCCCCTGGATCCGCCACTGCTTAAGGGGTCCTCCTCAAAATGAATTTGAAAAATGATTGCCATAAAGGTGATTTCCGAGCGCCTCCAGCGGATTTCGGCCACTTTCTTTTGAAATTTTGAGTATACCCATTTCTTTTTTTCAAAATATAAATATTTTTTTTTTTGTCATTTTTCACAAACCGGCCCCGTGCACACCGGCCCGCATGGCTTTAGCCATGTAGCCATGCGGCCCAGTCCGCCCCTGAATCTACGGATGAATGATTGAGCACATTCAAGGATTTTCTTTGGCAATAACCATTGAACATGCAACGAGGTGAAGAAGTTCACACAATATATAATCGTTTCCATCTTTAGAAAACATTTTTTATTCGTGTCTTATTGTGTAGGTTACAAGAATTTCGAAAATTTGTTTATCTTATTATTATGAACCTTATTTCGTACAACAATGAAGTGACATTAGGACTGGTTAAATCAAGTCCACCGTCCCCAATCCTATGAGGAAACTCATACCAGGCAAAAGTAGGCCCGAACATACCAAATTATATGCTGAAAAACAAAACTTTTCTATAATGACGTTATGACAGGTGAAATGGCAGTGCCAGCCTTTTGGCCTTTGAGCAAATGGTGGTCGTTGTGTTTGAGAGTTCGGTTTTCGATCAGGGTGTGAAAGTTCGATGGCCTTGAATAAGTCATCTTCACTCATAATTCCAGTCAACCCAGCTGTAGATGGGTACGGATAATCCAGGAAAGATCAATACCGAGAGGTTTGGCTAAGGATCAGCTAGGAGAAAGGATCCTCAGGAACCCAAGTTGTTATCACTGTAAAACATACATCTTTCTTTCTTTCTTTGGAACTGGAGGTATAGACTTCCAGTCCATAGAGACACACAAATACAATATATAACAAAATGTGATAAACTACCCTTTGTAAAGTTATACTTTACAGATAATACCAATTATTTATCACCCAAGATCCAACTTCATGCTAGGTTGTCATTTACGTATTTAGTAATAACAGGAAAACTGGCATGTTTCTGATGGGAACGGTTAGAAACTATTTCATTGCAAATTGAATCTCGTATAATAAAAAAATATTAGTTTGGGTAAAAGGTACCCATTAACTAAGCAATATCAGACTAAATTCACGAGGGAAGATACAAATATACTAGTAGTCTACTGTAAAATATACAGAATAATATAACTGTTAAGTGTTGTCAGTTGAAGTTCAAGTATTATACAAGTAGGCATTTGAAATTCATCAAACTTTTTTTTTGTTACCTGTTTAACGTATATTGTGTTATGTTTGAATTAACTAGTAAAATTACATATATTTTATTTCATTGTGCCTTCAAAATTGAGAATATAGACTATAGGCTACATCATCTATTAATTGTAGCACCTTAGCCTTTTACGTTCTGTTAAAATCTAATACACGTACATGCTAAAAGATAAAAAAAAAATGCCATCCGGCTTCTATTACTTCTTAGGGAGGTGGTGGCTCAGTGATTTTGCCGATTGCTAACCCAGAGTTAAATCCCGACATTGGCCGAAATACGCTTTCAGATATTTCTATCCGGTTTTCCTATCTCAGTGACGTGAGGTTCCGTATGCTACCTCAAATACTATTCAACCATTGGAAATTGAAAGTTAAGAATTTATGATTCTTGATGGACAATAAACTGGAACAGGACCTACATAGAATTGCCATTGGAAGCATCTGACGTCATACGGACGTTGTTTGTCCCCAAGACTTGTTAAAAATGCATACGACAAATTGTCTATTTTCGTTAAAGTGATATATGTTCTTGTATAAATAATCATAAAAGATCATACATCAAAATAATGACAAATACGTGAAAATAGCTTATTTATTTCGCATATCGGTGTTATGAAAACATTAAAAAGATAAGATCTAAAAGGAATAATAGACTAATGCAAACATTGCACTGTAGTGTCAATATTCAAGCCTTTCTTTGATGAATTTATTACTGTTATTTTGATCAAAAGTAGCAGTATTGTTATGTTGTTTGTGATATTGCCTTAGAAATCAAAACAAAATGTGAATTAGTCACCATAAAATAAATGTAATGGCTGATAAAATATTATTTTTAAAGGGCAGTAAGTTATATTTTACCGGGTTAACTTATAAAATATATTTTATCGGGGTTAACTTAAAACTAAATATCGATGGGGTTAACTTATAAAATATATATCGATGGGATTGACTTATAAAATATATATCGATGGGGTTGACTTATAAAATATATATCGATGGGGTTGACTTATAAAATATATATCGATGGGGTTAACTTATAAAATATATATCGATGGGATTGACTTATACATATATTTTGGTAGGATTTAAAAATATAATTATGTCGATGGGGTTGACTTATAAAATATATTTTGGTGAGATTAACTGGCTTTAATTTTAAAAGGGTTGACTTATAAAATGTATATTTTAAAGACAGTGACCATATAAAATGTGTTTAAATGGTGCTGTCTTAGTTTTACTGGAGTTAACTTATGAAATATATTTAAAGGTTGTAGCTACTACTGTAATATCAAAGTTATTCTCTTTGAGAAGGGTAAAAAATTAAAAGGTTAAAATTTCATTTCTTTCAGGGGTTACATGAAAAGAGAGAATACTCCACAAGAAATGATGAGAGATCAGCAGAAAGTTTACCTAATCTTAACAATACTGGTGGTAACGACGACGACGAGGAGGAGTTCGATCGTGGGCAATGGGGTAACAAAGCCGAGTTTATTCTCTCATGTATTGGTCTCTCAGTTGGTTTAGGAAACGTCTGGCGTTTTCCTTATTTAGCTTACAAAAATGGCGGAGGTAAGTTTTAATACGTTAAGTCATATTTAAAAAAAAATCTAAATACGATATGACCTCACTGATGATTGCTTATTCCAGATCAATGTAAACAGAATATGTTAATCCGTAACCATAATTGCATAGAATACGGATAACAATTTAATAAGGATAACAGTGGAACCTTGGTAGAGTTTTATCTCGAAAGGTTACGACGTACCTTTGATAGATCCAAGGTTAAATGGAGACAGTTGTGTTTAGCGTATCCAGTTGAGCTGTCTCTCTTCAAGGTTTACATTGATCAAAGCAAAGTAGATCAAAATAGCCAGCATTTGTACTTAATAGTCACGTTTATGGTACCTTTACGTTGCTCAGTGTCGCCTTAGTGTCCATGAAGAACAGAAACCTAAATCACAAAAACGAACGGTAGCACAGTCGGTACGACCTCGTCTATCCTGACTATTCCAGTAAAACCCATATCTATATCTATACAGATAACACGGTAAAGATCAATCCAAGAAGTATGGCCTAGTTATCAAAATGGTTGTTTCATGCTTCTTTTTTTCTTAATTTAATACAATTGACGTAGTGTTTATTTATACATGTTTATACTTTATACCTACAAAATTCAAAGTTTCATAGTTTAACAATTCTGATGATTATAATATGTTTGTTTGCTTTTCAGCTGCCTTCGTGATAGCCTACCTCATTCTCCAGATAATAATTGGTAAACCTATGTATTTCATGGAGCTGGTTATGGGTCAGTTCTCGGGTCGAGGACCTACTGGCGTATGGGCAATGAATCCTTGTGCTAAAGGTTCGTAAGTTTAACTGCTTAATCTTAATAACATTTCAATTATGGGAGAAAAGGCATATGGGCACCAAAACCTTTGAGACTAAAATGCCCTAAAACGCGATTTCTTTACATTTATCAGCGAGTTTGCCTGGGATCTTGGGGACTCAAAGAGGATTTTGAGAATAAGACACACTGAAATTTATGTGGAAAGTATAAAGACTACTCAAAATAAGATCCACTCTTCGTATTTAAGTCTCGACGGTTAAGATGAATCCGCTACAAGACTTCAAGTGGAACTTTGTTGAAAGACCGTTGATTTCAATTTAAATACTGAAGAAATGAGTTGTGGTAAGAGCCAAAGAACATAATCAATTGTATATATTCAGGTATTGGTTTGTCTATGGCACTGATATCACTTGATGTAGCTATATACTATAATGTCATCATGGCTTATACTCTATATTACTTCTTTGCATCCATGCAGGAAACTTTACCATGGACCGAATGTAAACCAGTAAGTTATTAAGTTACTTCCCTTGAACCTTTCATTCTTGAATAAACCTCTTGAAACTGTTTACATATAGCAGATGATATCAGAAAAAAAATCACTGATGCCCCCTGTATGTTATTTTATATTTTCACCTCTTTTCCTCTTTTTTCAACAATTCATTTATTGTGACCGCACGAAAGAGATATCTCGCTATTAGACTAGCGTGTGTGTGGTTTACAGTGGATGTGTATTAAAATGTTCAAAATGTACGGAGACGAACCGATTCAGTTAAAAAAAGCGAGCAAAGTTAAAGATCATGGGTGCCAAAATTGGGATCTTAATTGACGTCGTATAAATACCAATATACTCTTGTGTATTTCGGCCCAGTTCCGACCCTAATTATTTTGTAATGGCAAAAATACTTGTCACTGTTTATTAATTTAGTCTGGAGGAGAAAATTTGACGTAAAACTTTATTTTATTTCAGGAATGGACGGATTGCATAGCTAAACGGGTTAAATTTCCAGACTACTGTACAGGAAATGAAACATTTGATCTGAATCTTGGGGAATGCCGTTGTACTGGTAATAGCACCATTGATTTGGTAGCCGAGACCTATACTAATTGTACACAACTGAATTTTACTGGTAAACCGAAATCGGCTGCTGAGTTTTTCTTTTAGTAAGGACGGTTTTCACAATTAAGGGTCTAAAGGTGGTAGGAAATTATGCTGGTTCGACATAAAAGTAGAGAAAATATTCAAATTATCAAGGATCCGGTTTCTGACTGTTCTTTGAGCAAACATTTGTGTGTGATCTTTAAATGATTAACGGCGGAACCCATCTACCAGCTGAGTGGACTGGAATAAAAATCACCTTTGAGGAGAGGGCAAATTACAACGTTTTATCAAACTAAGCTTTTAAAATGCGGCGAAATGATCGTCCAACATATGATTTAGCGAATAATAAGAGATTATGTTTGATTTTCAGTGAAGAGGTTATCCAAAGATCAGCAGGTTTAGAACCTGAAAATTTAGGTTATCCTCTATGGTGGTTGGTATTATGTATGTTATTATCGTGGATTGTGGTCGTTCTGTGTTTAATCAAAGGAGTTAAAAGTTCTGGTAAAGTAAGTATGCTTTGATCGATTTCGTCGTTCAGTGTGTAGCAATATTACTCTTCCGGAATTCCTGATGTCAATCCAGTAAATGGTTTTGTCCATCCAGCTGTTATTGATCATAAGACATATACGAACAATTTAAACAAAAGATGTCAAACTTGATAGGGGCAGGAATTGATGAAACTGTATGCTTATGTACATTATGTACATCAATGACCTTAGAAAATCTAGCACGGGTCCCAAGTCAAATATGCAACCATCGAAATGCTCGATTCCGTAAAGATTTTTCTAATATACTAAAGTGTCATATTTTGCTCGTTCGCCTAAAGTCTCCAAAACTTAATCCCCATTTCCACAACTGGATGGGCCTGTTCGGGATTGCTTCTCAGTTCTCCCATGCACTTATCCTGAAATCAGCGGGGTATTAAACAATGTTTATTGGATTGTTATTGGATTCGATACTGATACAGGCTAGTTCGTAACAAGTTCAGGGGCCTTATTCTCGAAAACTTAACTTACAACGATTTTAGTGTTTCAGTCATCTGATTGAACAATCACTAAAATTGATTTTAACTTTGACATTATTATCCAATCAGATAACTGTATTTCTTAAAATCTGGATTTTATCTTAGTTAAGTTTTCGAGAATAAGGCCCCAGATTGCCAGAACACGGGTTTAATCTTTCCCCAATATCAGTGCTTTCTAATGGCAGGATCACCGCAATGTCTTTGTACCAAAAGGATTACCATGCTTACCCTTTTCGAAACACCTGATGGTACTTCTCGTATGGGAAGTCCACTGCTATATAATTATTGCATCCGATTTTGTTATTCTCTACGCGAGATTTTTGTACCAAAAGGATTACCATGATTACTATGCTTACTCTTATCGGAACACCTTATGGTACTTCTCATATGAGAAGTCCACTGCTATATAATTATTGCACCCGATTTTGTCATGCTCTGGACGAGATTTTTGATGAACGGAATTGTTTTGCTTGTACGGATTTTTATTATATACACAGTGAGTGATGTATTTCAATGAATTTGGTCTGTTTTTTCAGGTGGTATATTTTACAGCAACATTCCCGTATGTTATATTAATTATATTGTTGATTAGAGGAGCCTTATTAGACGGTGCTATTGACGGTGTTATCTATTTTATTGTGCCTGTTTGGGAAAAACTACTTGATTTAGACGTAAGTTAATTTAAGTTATAAAGGCCTGTGTCCACATTCGCGTTTTACGTCGCGTAATACACAAAACGCATATGTGGACAAGGTACTATTGAAATGCTCTCTAGGGTTTCTTAGCGTTTTCACGACGCGTATTACGCGGCTTTATAACGCCTCGTAAAATGCGAATGTGGACACATGCCTTTATGCAATTATTTCAAGGGGTTCCATACACCTTATCGCTTAAACTCAGCAAATACTTTCAATTGTTATTTATTGGTCACGAATTTCAAATTATTGACCATTTTACCGGTTGCTTGGAATTTTGGATTATAAATGAAATGAAATGCATTAAGGTGCACCAGCACCAAAGGGGTCATATAGCTCCAGAATACGATAGGGCATAAAGTAAAGGAGTAAAAACACATATCACAGATAAATTAACAACAAAACAAGACGATAAAAAACCCATATTACTGTATGAACACTTTAAGAAAAACAACAATTATGGGAGTTTACAGAAAAATGTTAATTTGATGATTTTTGTGACATATAAATAAGTTGACTGGAATAATACGTTAATAAAAGATTTCACCAAAAAGGGTTCACTAAAAAATTCAAATCAATTATATATTTTTATATAGGTATGGGTGGCAGCTGCTGGTCAGATGTTTTTCTCATTGTCCGTATCGTTTGGTGGAATTATTATGTTTGGTAGTTATAATAAATTTAAAAATAACGTGTATGCGTAAGTACATATTTCATCTTTCGTCTTTCTAAAACCATATTTACAGTACCTAAGTCCATGAAGTATTGCAAAACCATTGCATTTTTAGATTATTTGACAGATCATTTGGCACTTTTAGAATAGTAAGACATTTTAGCATTAGGCAATATGCTAATTATCGCATTCTGCTATCATCGTGAAACTTTATGTTTATATTTTTAGAGACGCATTATTAATTAGTATTATGGATGTTGTAACGAGTATTATAGCAGGTTTTGTGATATTTACAACGTTTGGTGGTATGGCCAGGTCAATTGGTGCAAATGTAGACGAGGTTGCTGAAGCTGGTAAGTCCCATAGATTAAATATCATATGTTGAAATCCGTCTTAAATACATTATTATAAAGCGATACAGAACTGTTAAAAAACACTGTTAATAGTGCCAAATAAATGGTTCAGTAGAAGTAGTCTGAAATAGATCAGTTGAAGCAGATTTCATAGCGTGACGTGAGGCTCAGGGTGTTTTAATCGTCAAAGATATTGTTAATACGATTTCTTATCGTCTTAGAAAACACTGTTACAACCTAAAACGTATATACTAAAAATACTAAATACGTAATAGAATAAGGCATTTGAGACGTCACCAACTTGGAAAATGATTTTTGCTGGTGTTCAAGAACTCAGCAAAACCCTAGTTATTGAATAACCTCAGAGCTATTGACGAAAGTAACTTCGTCGAAACATTGCACGTTTTTTGATAGAAGAAACTGCTCTTTATCGATTTGAATGTGTTTTACAATGTCGTAATTGATTTTTATAAAGAAAATAACTATTTTGTCTTGCATGAAATTTACAGATTGATTAACTCCCTTTACAACTATTAAAACACGTTGTCTTTCATTACAGGTTATGGTTTAGCTTTTGTAGCATACCCAGAAGCCTTGTCTAACTTTCCGATACCACAGCTCTGGTCCGTGTTGTTCTTCTTTATGTTATTTACATTAGGTTTGGACAGCGAGGTTAGTCGTTATTTATTCTGAAATGAGTTGATATGTTTTCTTATGGTTATAAATATATCAGGAGCACATAACATAATTAAAATTACCAGCCAGATGCCTTTTATGACATATCTCATCATAAGGTCTTTGAATACATGTATTATATGCAGCTTTCAAAAATAGCGATATCATAAACTGTTAAGGGTTTCTATTATCAAGAACATCACAGTCATTTAACATAAAATAGGATTGGTGCTGTTAGTGTTCCCAAAACACAAGAGTTATTGCCCTTACAACTGGATTAAACTGTTGCGCATGAGTCTCATCCATATCCAAAATATACTTGGTGCCCTTGAATTGGTTGTCAATAATCCCAATCCACGACAATTTTGATTCAGATAGCCAGAAAAAAAAACAAGGGACTTTTCAAGTAACATTTGTATTGCCAGAACAGTTAATTTATAATATGTTCATAGGCATTTCAGGACAAAAATCCAGCATATGATTCCCTCACAAGTGCAAAAAGTCGTATCGTGAAAGTTTCCATATAGTCAAAACATTATTTTATATAAGACTATTTTATGAGACTAATGCGGTTTTTTTTTAATAGTTTGGTCTGATGGAAACAGTACTTACATGTGTTCAAGATGAATTCCCCAAGACAAGAAAATACAAAAGTATTATGTGTGTTGGACTTGGTGTTCTCTGTTTTGCTATAGCTCTTCCTGTAACTTGCCCTGTAAGTAAAGCCTACATTGTTATATCTTCCTAGGTCGTTTAACAGTTAGATATGGTCCATATTATATATCCCTTGATGTGTTTCCCATAAAATAAGCTCACTGCAATAAAGCTCCTAAAAGGTGCGCTTGATTGGTGCATTTATCACATCCTGGATTCGCACCATCAACCGGAGGTTAAAAAGTGGAACAGGGTTCAGAACGCGTTCGAGCTGTTAAGAGTAGGTGTAGGCAGAATCGTCATGGTGGAGAAGAAAGTAGAAAGATTGAACGTGAAATAGGATGAATCTGGTTCAGAACTGATCGAATGAAGCCAGAATTCGAGAACAGACAACCTCTTCAAGCTTCCACATCGAGCGCTACCTTGGTGTCCGATATATAAGCTTAACCAAGAACTATAAGTTCTTCCCTGATAGGATAGCTTTACCAGTTTATCATTTTCAAATAAAATGAATAAATATTTTGGTTATTACAGGGTGGTGATTATATTGTAACGTTAATGGATCATTATGGAGCCGATTTCTCTGTGTTATTTATTGCTGCATGTGAAGCTGTAGCCGTGGCATGGGTGTACGGTGAGTTACTTTATATCCTTAGTGGAATGTATCATTAAATGTTCCCTCTGACCCCACGGCAGATTTCCCCTTAGCTCTCTATATTTGGAATTTCAACACAAACCTCATTAATCAGTGTGTCGCTTGTGCCCCCGGTTGCAAGAGTCTGATGTCGCCACTGTTCACTTTAAGAATCATTCTGTATACCGATCAACCAGTTCCTTCATAGTCAGTACTAGCATAAAAATACATGGTGCAAATTCTAGTGTCAACTTACTACCCATGGCATAATAACGTTAGTGATAACTTGAAGAGAATATCGCCCTGGAAATTATAGATATTCATGTAATATATGTACTTTTTGTAGGTGTATTGCGGTTCTGGAGAGATATTAACTATATGTTAGGTCATAGATCTATATCATGGCCATTCTGGGCTATTTGTTGGATGTTAATTCCTATACTTATTGGGGTAAGTACATGTATTTGTACTACGTAAAAGATGATTTCTAACTGAATGTTATGGGGTTTTACAATCTACTTTTTCTGCACCTCTTTTGTGCAGATGAGGACAGGCAGAAGATGTACATTGAGGAAAGTTTTGCCAAGACTAATTAGCACAAGCTTACACTTTATTTTCTATTTAATATTTATTGTCTGTTTTTTTTTTATATCGGCCCGAGCTATATGCGCACAGATAATCAATTTCGAGAGGTTTGATCAAGAACCAGCTAGTAGAATGGATTCTTGTGGACTTAAGTTGTTGTTACCTAGTAAAAATTGGCTGTTTCCTAATTATGTTTAACCATTTCAAGTAATGGGACAAATAAAATGTGATTTTCTGCATTTTTCACTATTTTGTTAATTTTTCCTTTACCATTCTTTATTGCAGTTACTTTTCTTATACCGTATGATCCAGTATAAATCACCAACGTACCCTAATGATGAACCGTTCCCTGAATACGCCCAAGGGTTAGGGTGGACTCTTGCAGCTTTAGTTTTATGTCCCGTACCAATATACTTTTTATATGCCTTCTTTACGGCAGAGGGTGGATTTTTAACGGTAAGTCTTGAAAAAACTATTGAGTCCTTTACGGGATGTTGTATTATAAATATGAAGAATAAACAATAAAGTCATGAAGACTTTCTAAGTGGAGTAAAAGTTATTATCGATGTGAACTGGTTGGACGTTGAGA
Organism: Lottia scabra; assembly: GCA_029955415.1. Taxonomy (NCBI): domain Eukaryota; kingdom Metazoa; phylum Mollusca; class Gastropoda; family Lottiidae; genus Lottia; species Lottia scabra. The sequence goes on from JARJEI010000036.1 coordinate 1,499,468, forward strand.
GGAACACAAGCGGTAAAAATGGTTTGTGAACCAGGACGCTCGCGATTCAACATGATGTAGCAAAGAATTTACGCAGTGTCTGTAGCCTGCAGAATCAAAAATATGAATTATGATACATTATCTTCTTTAAAATAACTATTCGATTTTGTTCTAATTTTGCAGAAGTTAAAAACAATTACCACACCAACATCAAAATGGCGACCGAATGATGGCAGTAAAGCGTACTTGATACCACAGAGTGGTATGAATATGGATACCATGAAAACTGGAATAGATGCACCATATACAGTAGCACAATAGACGTCACTATCATGATTGTTAATAGATTGAATCATGTTCATCACTCATTAATGTTGTGGCGAATACCAGAACACTACCTCCACATTAAATTAAATATAACTAACTTTTTAACAGATGAGGCTTGGGGAATTGTTAAGAAGTCACTATCACATAGACCTTGGTTTTGATAGAGACACTCATGCTTTGGGGTTTGTTAAGCGTTTTTTTTCTTTAACTTTTTATGACTTCACTGTCGCATTGAACTTGGTTTTGATTGAGGCATTCATGCTTGGGGTATTGTTAAGTGGTTTCTGCATGAACTTTTTATGAAGTCACTATCGCATAGACCTTGGTTTTGATTGAGCGAGCCATTTATGTTTGGGCGGGGATTGTTAAGAGGTTTTTCTAAACTTTTTATAAAGTCACTATCGCATAAACCTTGGTTTTGATTGGGGCATTCATGTTTAGGGTATTGTTAAGAGGTTTTCTAAACTTTTTTTATGAAGTCACTATCGCATAAACCTTGGTTTTGATTGAGGCATTCATGCTTGGGGCATTATTAAGAGGTTTCTGAACTTTTTATGAAGTCACTTTCGCATTGAACTTGGTTTTGGTTGAGGCATTCGTGCTTGGGGAATTGTTAAAAGGTTGTTCTGAACTTATGCTTAGACCCTTGATTTTTTAGCAGCTTGGGTGATAGTGAAGGCATAAGAGGTTTAAGTTTAGTGGAATTGCAACCACAAATGTCAGATTGCAAAAAAAAAAACGTATAACGCAAATCGAAGCAATCGTTGTCCGAAAATATTTTGATTTTGACTCGCCTTTTACTCATATGTTTATATGTCATTTATTCATTTTGAGCTTTTTTGTTTTTGCTCAAATAGTATCTCATTTTTTTGTATTTTGACTCTCATGCTTACCAAATGTATGTACGGAAGGTTCTGAGATCAACATTCCATTTAAATTACTTTCAACTTATGATGTTCTTGTTCACCTAAACGTACTAATCTGATGTATGTTTTAACACAGTTGGCTTAAATCCTGGGTTTTCAACTTAGGGGGACATTTCCCAGACTGGGGACATTTGGAAATTCTCCAGGGGACACAAACTGATCTATAGGTCTGAAAAAAATATGTTATATCTTGTATTATCTTCAAACACCAGTGTCTACTGTTCGCAACGACCACAAACGAAGTTTATATTAAAACGAAAAATGCTGTGACTATATCATGCTTCGAAGTTGCATGTTTTTGATGCCTTCTGTGGACATTTCAGGGTACATGTTCATTTTCCTTGTGCATTTTCAGTGACATTTGTGAAGACCAGTTGGAAACCCAGGGCTTAAATCAAAGTGTACCAGCTGATAAACGTTTCAACTTTATTCGAATACACATTTATATCTTTGGCATTCATTGTATATTACTAATTGCATTTTTATGTTAATAATATTGTCTTATCGTTATTTCGTTCAAGCGAAGTTATTATTAGCCACTCAAAATAACAAAGATTAACCAATGGTCTCTGTACATCCAAGCATTTCGTTATGTAACTGTTAATAATTTTCTGCACATTCCATTCGAAAGGCAAAAGAAACGTCACTTCTGAGACATGGTCTGGGGTTAAAAAAAATCATTTAGCATTCTACTGCTACTTTTTTGTTGCCTTTATGTTCATAAATTATTTAAGATAGGCATTTGAAAATAAAAAGGCATTTTAAGAAGGCATTTGAAAATAAAAATACATCGTTTCATAAAACACACCCACGTTTCTTTTGCTTTTCAGTGTATTATATTTAAAATATATCATAATTTTTAACACAATAACATTTCACGTTTTAAACAAAACATAGTTCCACTGCACAATGGATGTGCCATGACGAAACATGTATTTTTGTACGCTTTTTGTACATTTGATTCGTAATTCTGTTCTTATTGAGACAATTTAATAGAGTATGAATTTTTATATAATAAAGAAATAAAATATACTAGAATTGTTAAAAGTCGTTATGTAATTGCTTACTGGCATATCAAAGGTAGTCAGGGCCCCGTTTCACAAATAAAAATCATTATGATAAAAATTGGTCGTGAATGTGAAACATGTGAATGGCTATACTTCGGGAAAAAAGTTCTATAGGAGATTTTAGTTAAACGTGAATCTGGTCTGTTGGGGTAGTCCAAGTTTACAAGTTCTTGACCCTTGCCTGTAGGAACAGTCATAGCACAAACATGTCCCCATTGTCTCTCAAACTCGAAAGACACACATGTACCCACTGCATCCCAAACTGACCCTGGCCTGTCGGAACGGTCCTAGCGCAAATATGTTCCCATTGCCTCCCAGGCAGGGCCCTGGCCTGTCGGAACAGTCCCAGTACACACAAGTTCCTATAGCCTCCCAAGCAGGCCACTGGCCTGTTGGAACAGTCCCAGTACACACACAAGTTCCCATTGCCTCCCAAGCAGGGCCCTGGCCTGTCGGAACAGTCCCAGTACACACAAGTTCCCATTGATTGCCTCCCAAACAGGGCCCTGGCCTGTCGGAACAGTCCCAGTACACACAAGTTCCCATAGCCTCCCAAGCAGGGCCCTGGCCTGTCGGAACAGTCCCAGTACACACAAGTTCCCATAGCCTCCCAAGCAGGCCACTGGCCTGTCGGAACAGTCCCAGTACACACAAGTTCCCATAGCCTCCCAAGCAGGCCACTGGCCTGTCGGAACAGTCCCAGTACACACACAAGTTCCCATTGCCTCCCAAACAGGGCCCTGGCCTGTCGGAACAGTCCCAGTACACACAAGTTCCCATTGTCTCCCAAGCAGGGCCCTGGCCTGTAGGAACAGTCCAAGTACACACAAGTTCCCATTGCCTCCCAAGCCGGGCCCTGGCCTGTTGGACAGTCCTATCACACACACGTTCCCATTGCCTCCCAAGTCGGGCCCTGGCCTGTTGGACAGTCCTATCACACACAAGTTCCCATTGCCTCCCACGCAGGGCTCTGGCCTGCCGGAACAGTCCCAGTACACACACGTTCCCATTGCCTCCCAAGTCGGGCCCTGGCCTGTTGGACAGTCCTATCACACACAAGTTCCCATTGCCTCCCACGCAGGGCCCTGGCCTGCCGGAACAGTCCCAGTACACACAAGTTCCCATTGCCTCCCAAACAGGGCCCTGGTCTGTCGGAACAGTCCCAGAACACACAAGTTCCCATTGCCTCCCATACATGGCCCTGGCCTGTCGGAACAGTCCCAGTACACACAAGTTCCCATTGCCTCCCATACATGGCCCTGGCCTGTCGGAACAGTCCCAGTACACACAAGTTCCCATTGCCTCCCAAGCAGGGCCCTGGCCTGTCAGAACAGTCCCAGTACACACAAGTTCCCATTGCCTTCCAAGCAGGGACCTGGCCTGTCGGACGGTCCTATCACACACACGTTCCCATTGACTTCCAAACTGGGTCTTGGCCTGTTAGAACTGCTCTTGTGCAAAATATTTTTCCCATTGCCTTTCAAATTGGGCCATGGCCTGTTGGAACGGCCCATGCGCAATCATGTTCCTATTGCCTTTCAAATTGGGCCCTGGCCTGTTGGAACGGCCCATGCGCAATCATGTTCCTATTGCCTTTCAAATTGGGCCCTGGCCTGTTGGAACGGCCCATGCGCAATCATGTTCCTATTGCCTTTCAAATTGGGCCCTGGTCTGTTGGAACGGCCCATGCGCAATCATGTTCCCATTGCCTTTCAAATTGGGCCATGGCCTGTTGAAACGGCCCATGCGCAAACATTAATTGAAAATAAAAAACATCAAAAAATATTTGATATGAGTCACTGCCTTTTTCCCTCACACTTTTGAGATCGTAAACACTCTACAGAACACAGTTCTTTGTAGATTTACAGAAATTATTTATTGTCTCCCAAGGGTGAACTCTGTAGAAAATCAAAAGCATCCAAAAACAAATTATGAGTTATGGCCCTTTTTCTTCAAAACTCGTTCGAATTTTAAGATCTTAAACACACAACTGGGCACAGTTCTCGACAAATTTTGTCAATCCAAAAATACAAGAATTATTGCCCTTAGTCTTCAAAATGAATTTTGATATTCTTAGCTTGTTGACACTAAAGAAGGCAAAATTCTTGACAGATTTTGATGATTCTTTATTAGACTACTCAAAGTTGAACTTCTCTATCGAAAAATATTAAGTTATTGCTCTTACATAGTATTCTTTTATATAGTTTTTGTGTTCAAAAACTAATGGCACGACATATGGTAACAGTTGATTGCTTATTTTTGTGCATTCAAATCGAGGAATCATAAGGGAATATGGCTGAATAAGTTTCAAAAACAATTTTCTGTCCAAGATTAAGGCACCATCGTCTTGCAATTGCGGAATACAATTTGCATTAGTTCAATGGGGAAAATGTAGCAAATGTAAAATATATTCGAATTGGTATATAGTAACCAGATGTTGCATGTCGTCTTCAAACGTTTGGACTGATTGAAAATCAAATTAACTAACAAATTGTTTTCATGTTATGTGAAGAAGTCTACTTGATGTACATAAAAGATGCGGTCTAATCATTTGCTAGATTACAATTTTTACGAGACGTCTTAATTTCTCGCCCATTATTTGACTATAATAGCTAGGTTGGGATAATAGGTAACTACAATTTTATAGGGACAAGATAATCTATTTTAACACTCTCGTTTCCCTTTAATTCCAATTCAATCCTTTAAGGCAACCCTTTGAGAAGATAAAATTTGAAGTTTCAATTCGGTTGTTTGTAGCGGGTGTCAAATGGTCTGAGGCTTTATTCACACCCATAACAGTTGGCGTTTTTGACAACGGATTAAAACAAAAGGTCGAATTATACGTTTATTACAGGTTTGAGGGATTATACAGCAATCGGTGAATTAATTTACATGAATAGGTATAATTAGCCAGGCAAATCTCTTTATTCCTTCTATATACTGGCTACTGTCTATCTAGCATTGTTTCACGTCTAATCACCCGTCAGCAATGTTTTCTCTACCCAATATCCCTTAATACCTCATATACAAATTGCTCGTTTGTTTTCTTTAAGGTTTTTCGCGCTTCGCCGACCCTCAACTTCTGTCATATTTGGGTGTTGTTTTAACTTATTGTTTCTTACCAGTCGTCGAAGAAATTGAAAGAAAACTTAAAAGATTTACTAAAGACTTAACAAAAATATTGTCGCATTTTCCGTCAAGCGACGGGAGTATTTTTAAAACTACGGCGTCGTTCATTCCGACGTCTACCACGTCTTTGCTTGAAATTTACGTCATTGCTTTTAGTAGGCTCCTTAAGTTGAATAATATTAAACATTTCATTAGGCTAATAATATAAGACTTTATGAAAATAAAATAACCGTAGGTCATGAATTTCTATTATCATTTTTAAAAGGAACATATTTTCGCTGATTGATTTGGTTCTTGAATTATTGTAAATAGCCTTCAGAAGTAGGCTACTAAAACTATGAAAATCTTATTATTTGACCAAAAACGTCTCAAACTAGGAAAATCACTCTTTATTCATAGGCTATGTCTTTCCTAACCACAAACAGTACTGTTTCATTCATCATTGTAGTGCTGATGCTGGGGTTTGAAATTCTGACTTTAATCCGTCTTAGATGATCCCACATTTTACACAGAACATGTACATAATATGTAAACAAATGCGCTACACACACATGCATGATACACCCAATAGAAAACGCCCGGAAAGTCTCAATTCTGCATTCTCAGGCCCTTGTAGAAGCATCACTGATGCAATGAGTAGGTTTTGTAGATTTCCTTCCTTTAGAAATTCACATACAGCTTCAAGACACCTCTTTAGTAAACCAACACAGAAAAATCAGAAAATGCCAATTTTGCAAATGCCAATACCTGAAGACTACACACAGTGCATAATGAGTAAATTTATCGTCAACTCATTTTAGATTTAAAATCTTTGCATACAAAATCTTGTCGTAGAAATAAAAAAAAGATTTAAATTTTTCATTTGCATATTATACAGTAATATACACAGAGACCTCTTTAGTAAAACCGTCTTGTCGTAGAATCAAAGAAAAGATTTCAAACGTCAATACCTCAAGACTACATACTGTGCGGAATGAGTAAATTTTTTCATAAAATTTCTGCAACTTTTTTTTAGATTTCCAATTTTTGGATACACAGTACAGACACCATTATAGTACATAGTACTACAAAAAAAAATGTTTCAGAAAAAACAGAAAAGATTCCAATTATACAAATGTCATAAACCCAAGACTACATACAATGCAAAATGAGTAAATTTTTTCGGAAAACCTCGTCAACTTATTTTAGCTTTCAAATCTTTGTTTAACAATGATATACTAAGAGACAACTTGTGGCAGAAAACCAGAAAAAGATTCCAATTGTCCAAAACGTCAATACTTCTAGGGTTATATAAGGCTCTCGCCAAATCATGATACTTATTAATTTCTACAGAAGATAATGACTGTATGATTATATCATATATATCATTATAGATAATTCTAACATATATTTAATACGGCGTTAATCATACCAACTATATTAGTCTATATAACTTCTGATAATTAATATACACTGTAAAATCGGCTGTAAAAAAAATAGATATTGGCGTCGTTTCTGTAAAAAACAATTTCTTTCTTTTGATATGATGTCAATTAGTCAATATTAAGGGGAACGTTCAGCATTTTCGAAGGTTGATTTCAGCCTTGAATTTATGTAAATATCCCCCTGAAGTACTAAAACTGCACAAAAATCACACAATCCTTCAATTACACCTCTACCTAAACATTTTTTTTCAAATTAGACCCTGTTAGTTGGTAATAAAAGATTTGATAAAAAAAAATATACTTTTAAAATCAACAACCATAGAATTCCGACAAAATACACTTTTTTCGATAATTTGTATCTAAATAGTCGTCTTTAGGAAATACAGGTAGAGATAGGCGTCGGTTCTGTAAAATACATGTACACGTAATTCATTGAATGCTAAAATGTCAATTATACTGTGTTAGTACATACTTAGCGTATTGCTAATTGATAATCCTTGCAGTAAACTCTTAGAAATTGTTCAGAAAATCATAAAGAATCTAAATGATTTTGTCTGATTTCTCACTATAAGCAACTTGCATGACATTATTAATAAACAAATTCAAATTCTCAGAAGTTTCCATACGACCTCAGTAAATTTAGTCAGCAACATTGCCCAAATTTGGGTTTCTAACAGAATGTCACACCCCCCCCCCCCCTTCCCCCCCAATTCCTTTTTGCAGATTTTCTCATTAAACTTGCAATGCTTTCGTTTAAAACAGTCATAATATTCTTTGTTGACTTCCCTAAAGAGACGACAATACGAACCTTAACGTGGCATATTGAATTCCGAAAAGATGGACATTTCGTTTGTTGCGGCACTGAATTTTATCTATAAGATGTTATAATAAGTTTTTCGTTGTATCTGAACCATTTATGGCTTCTATTTAAATTTCACGTAAGATGCTACAATTTCCTGTTATAGTAAATATGCTTAAAAGATGTCAGTAATGTTTGAAGTCCTTTGCGATTTATTGCAAAACCTAAAACCAATGCTATCAGTGTCCCCGACAAAGAGAAAAAAAAATTCCCCAAATAAATTCTCTGGACTATTATAAAAGTTAACAATCTGTATTTTTTACTAAAAAATATTACAGGGTATATTAATAAAGATTATATTTCCTGTTAAGCTTGACTTAGAACTTAAAACTGTCCATAATCCCTCGCTGAACTTTTCTGATGTTTATTTGTTTCTTAGGAATCTCCAAGAAAATTAAGTGGCATTTTCAGATATAACGTACCACAGTTTTTGGAGACGTGGATTAGACAGAGAATTAAAAACAATATCAAATTCCGAAATCTTTAGTCTGTTCTCATTGAAGGGAAGGTCTGAATTTTTTATTAAAAAATTTCGAAAATTACTCAAATGAGTGAAAACTAAAGACAATTCCCGAATAAATGTGTCTCTACCAGTCCAAGTTTAATATCCAAACTGTTAAAAAGTTTTACGTAAACGTTGAAAAATTTGCAATGTTTTTGGTCGGTGTTGTGAAACTGATGTTCGGATTTAAGCGAAATTAAATGCAAAACTTATGTCTCCTACTTATTCTTAAACCTTTTTTTTTTCATATTTTATAATCTTTGCCGAAAACATCCATGGAAGAAGACTATGTTGAATCTAAAAAAAGGGTAAATTGTTTTCAATATTGTAATCGAATTGTTTTTTTTTTCTTCAAAATACCCACACGTACGGCATGAGGTGGAAAAGCTATCATTGTAGATTTTGATTTCAAAAATTCATAAAAAATTATGTCCAAAAGCCACAAATTTCGAACATTTTCACTTCTCTTGCTGGTAATCTGACAGGCATCTTTACTTTTAAAAAATGTCAACAATTTTATCGAAATTTGTCGTTAACTCAAAATTTAGAACTTATATCATCGATATTTGATTTTATAAAATATTGGCAACCGTTTATGATATTGTGCACATTTCAAAATTTGAGAAAATAAATTTTTAATTATAGCAAAGAAAAAACTAGTAAAACGAATCATGTAAATCTATAGCTTAAATCAATCATGTGAAAATCTCTAACCAAGCTAAAACAAAACGAGTGGGGTGGGGCTGTCAATCAAACATAGATTATCAATATGAGAAGAATAAGGTTAATTTGAAAAAGTCGCTATAAACAAGTAAAAACTGGTCAAAAGATTGAAGTGGACAATCAACTGACCGTTACCACTAACGCTGACCAATGGGAAGGGAGTATTACGGTATTACAGTCAAACACAATGAGATTGAATACAATAGTCCCTAGCGGAGTGTTACGTAAGAAATGAGGGTATAAATTGGTCTGGAGATATTTTGATGGACAGTTGAATTCGTGGCTTGACAACAACACAGGTAAATATTTCTATTTTACCTGGCTTGGGATGGCCTCGATGATGTTTTTCTGTAGTAGAATCTGTTCAGACGTTGGAAAAGCATCGACGGATGGTTTACGTCGTTGGATCTGACATTTCAGGTATGTTTATTCTGTTGTTTACATTTTTATTTCATGGTCGAGTCTCTTAATTTTAACCCATTCGATTTCGTTGAATTTTTAAATAATACCTTTTTAATAATTGCTATGTATATGATCGGTTCACCTGCAAATACCTGTATATTTTCAAGAGCATTGAAAACATTTATTTTGTCGAAGTTGATTTTTAAAATGGTCGCCTCATTCAGAATTCACTTCATTGTGGTTCACATTTTGAAAATCATTTTATTCCATTTGATCATTTTCATTAACTGGAAGGGAGTGTTGTTTTCCTATGGCCATGCAAGTTCCCAGAACAAGAGAGAGCTATACGCTTATTCCTCATCCTTGGAAACACAGTTTGTGTTAGGAATAGGTCGAGTTTCTGAAGTCAGAGTAACAGGTCGTAGGGACCTAAAGATCCTCTCGGATTGGACAATAACCCCCAAGTACCCTTTTGCAATAACATAATTGGGAGTCTATGTCACCGTGATGGAAATTAAAATTTGGTGGATTGTTAGTAATTCGGGGTAGTATTTTGAGATCAACTCTCAATAATCTGAAGGTCTAGGGTCCAATTCCGACATGGGTTGAGATATTTTGTCAGAGGATGCAGATCGAAAGGCTCTTAAAAAGTGCATTGGATGATCAAACATGTGCAGAGTAGGACGTCAAATTCCAAATCATTTCATATCAAAAGATCAACTTATCCATCCATATACGCGGATATACTAATAATAAGCATCGTAATTGGCTGTTATTTTAATTACTTAGCGAGTACATCTTTGATTTCTCGTATAACATTAGCAATATGATCAGGTGTCCACTGGATCTAATTTACTTAGACACTGACGATTGATATCTGGTCATCTGCCTTGATACATTAATACCTGTAATTAGGCGAGCTTTTTATGTTTTAATTAGTCTTCCGTCTTTATACTTGGACATTGCTAAGTCTTGTAGTCCGAGTATAAGTTACTTTAATGATTTTCTGGGTTCCATAATGAAGACAGTTGATAGCTGCGTTCGAAATGCAATTCGTCATTGACGTCAACTTATTGAGTTATTTGTGCCTATTGTTTTATCAACTGGGCATTTTTGAATATATTCTTTACTATTGGTGTGGAATATTGCATCCTATTTTTTTCTCCTGTGTGCATTAATGAAGATAGACAACGAGGTAAATTTTGCAACGACCTTCGTTTAAAAATGTTCAATTGTCAATGGATATCTAAATGCACAACCATTAGTATACATTTTTTTAACATGGCGTTTTTGAAACAGTAGGCAGTTCATTTTGACTTTACATATTATGGGTTTGTCTGTCGTCATTTGCCTAATTGAGCAGGACATGAAATCCCCATTTGAATTGTTAGTGCATGTGGTTTATTGACGATCAAATTTCAGCTTCCAGCTTTAGAACAGAAATTCGGATTGTAGCAACCATGTAAGATGTTGATATGGAATGAGTAGCTTTCATCAGTTCATCGAGATTTCTGGTTAATCTATAATTTAAATCATGCTTCGGATTGGTTCTTATTTAGATATCTCGATGTATACTTATTGGTTGGTAGATGACAAGGTAACGTCCACTTCCAGTAGAAGCTGAAATCGCAGACCAGGAAGTTGTTGGTAGTCTAAGATCAGGATCAATTGGATGGTTTTGTACTGTAAGCTTGGTAGATGAGTTCTTGCGCTGCTGTGCTGTCCTGTTGGTTAGAACGTTTGTTGTAAACTTTATTCTTAGGATCAGTTTTGTTAACAGTTAGGATAGACTGAATCAAACTAAAAAACGAGAACACTGATCGCATCTGCAATGTATTGGTAAGCAGTTACAGCATTGTAGTCCAGAAAACAAAACTATATCTGACAGAATCTCAAGGTTTGCTAATATTTTATTTTATCTGACTAGTTTTATTTTTTGACTGAGTTTATAATTTTTAGTTTTTCTGAATGTTGCGTGTTTGCTTAAATGCTGTAATTTTTATGTGTCCATCCCTTTTTTGTGACAGGTCTTTGGTGATCGGGAAATAAATTTAACCAGGAATTTGACTTAATTATTGAAAGTGAATATATATTTTTTTTTTTATTTTTGAAATTGACCGAAAAGACAATCTTAAGATGTGTTCGTTTTCAAAAATTTAAAACCATAATATTATCGGAATATAACGGGATTTAACGGTAATTCTATGAAAGCCAAGAGTTCTCCACCATCCTTTCAGTTTACGTTTTGATTGAGAGTTGCGAATTGATCATGAGAAATTGGTTGACCTCGATAATTATATATTAGGCTTGATAATTACATATTTACTGCTTACAATGGACATTATTATTAGTCTATGGTTGCTATAAACAAAGAGACAACATAAAAGCTTTACCAGGAAAACATCTGATGCCGCTTGTTATGACCTAATAAGTGTTGTAGTGACTGAAAGGTATTACATTTCTAATTAGCAGTAGCCAATCTCGCCAAAATTACCGTGAATCATTAATTTTATGATATTTTGGCGGAATAAAATGCAATTGGTAGCCAGATGAAATACTCTTGAGTTCGATCGTGGTGACATGTGACTAAACGTCATATTTTTCCTTTCTATACATTAATTAAGAGACACGTCCTCTAGCTTCCAAAAAGAACAATGTTGATGTTCGTACCAATTTTAAATGTTTTGCTTTCTCTTTCTCGTAAATCCCTTATGACAATCCTTTATGAAAATAATCCATAACCCAAAATATTCTAAGCTTAAGAATAATGCGGATTAGGCTTAATGTTCATCGAATTTCACCGAAAAAGAAACAACCATACGGTTGAATGAACGAAAAAATGCGCCTTGGGGCTTTGACTAAATCGCCTTTATCACGTAAAGCCCTCTGGTGTTTTTGTTGTCTTTCAACAAAGTTACATAACTCTCCCATACAGGTGAAAGCTAAATGACATACTGATAATAGACCAGTGTTATTGTTATGAGGATAATTTTCACATGATTTGAACAAATTATCGAGTTTTATAACCGCAAGGGGTATATTAGAAGTTCAGTTGACAAACATCTCGTTATGCAACTTGTATACTTTGTAATAATCGCCAATTTATTTTTTCTTATATTATTTTATTTACTCCAACTATAAGCCTGATACCTGTAACAGGTTTTAGCTTATTATTGTATGGTCTAAATACATGTAAGTTTTTACTCGTTACATTCAGTGGATTTCTCATTATGCTTTCATTTGTTTCAGTTCGGGCAACTGAATTGATTAAGCGTCCAGTTTTCAGCTCGCCTTCAGATGCCTCGACAACAACAAAGTTCAAATTCACTATCAAACGAAAGGTAGGTTCGTATTCTTTATTACACGGAACATCCCCTTTAATCAACGTTTATTTGCTGATCTGTGGTTCAAGCTTCCAAGTCAGCAAATGTTATTCGTGGTCAGTCTTGACATGGGCAACGCACATTGTGGTTTAAATTGAGCAACACTTATCCGTATTGATAACAATGCTTCGGATGTAGGCCATTATGAAAGATAACGTTTATGTCGCTATTCTGGCAGAAAATCTCTTATTGGCAAAAGCAAGATGTAAAATTCCATTCCTATTTCCTTTCTTTAATTTCATTTATTATTATAAATGAACATGTACTAATATTACTTATGTTACTAATATGTACTAATGTTACTAACAGAGTTCAAATTACTGATTACTTACTAATCAATAGTGTTGTTCACTGAGATTTATGACAACTGAGTCGAGATCGCAGATAATCCTTCAATGATGATGTTATACTGAACGAACTGTAAACAGCCTAAGGTAATGCACGTATTGTGTCCCACTATTAAATGCTAACGCCATGTTAGGTGCAATGGGAATAAGTTGTAAATTACTGGTCTAAACTTGCCCATGGTGAATTAATACACGAAGTGCAAGAAACCTTTGGAAATGGCAACTGAAGTCGAACAACGCCATGTTGTGTGCAATGAGAAGAATTTATCGTTGATGACTTGACTACACTTGTTCAATCTCCCGCTGTTTGATGTGTATCTTGCACAGCTTGTAGCTCACCGTACACAAGAAAGGGATCAGCTTCAACATGTCACCTCTCTTAACTAATTAGGTTCAATTTGGAAAGCGTCTGTCGTGTACATGTCATTGTTCGCTTTAAAGTTAATGACTCATTTAGGGGAGGGCCTTCTAGCCAACGCATGTTCAATAATTGTACTCCGAAGCAGCTACATTTTTGCAAGGATTGATGGTTTCAAGATGCATTTAAGGCATTTTGATCTAAAACACCATGAGCATTTACATCATGTAAGTAGTCCACCAATTGCAGAAGAATATTTCAGTGTTGAAAGAAGTCTTATATTTTGTATAGCAGTTGATGGCTACATAATTTTTGATATGGTGAATTGGTCCAAAAAGTAACTATGTTTAAATCATGGTGTCGCCCAAGCAGATAATTACGATTGAGGTCGATACAATGGTCTCCTAAACCGGTCAGACAGTGAATGGCACTGGTAGAATTCACGGTGTAAACTTCGTGTTCCGTGGTCTTCCGGTGTCATACATTGTTAACCGGAAGTCAACTTGTCAAGAAAACGCCCATTATGTCTAATGCAGTAATAACTAGAGTGGTAAAGCCTTTGTGTTGGTCTTTGAAAGAGGGATTGTTCACACCTCCTTTGTACCCTAGAAAATGCATCTTCAAAGCTGTTGAGACGCATTCTGCCCCCGATAAGCTTCGGTGGTTTTACTTTCCATTAATGAAGAGATCGCACTCGAATTCTCACTTGATGAATATTCAAATCGAATTAAAATGTCATCGAATTTCGATATATTACACGACGTCCAGCAGAGATGGTCTTTGTGTAATTTGTATGACTGAAGTGTATGTTGTTTTGGTTGAGTGAAGACGTAATACAACTGTATTTTAATATAAAGGAGCTCTCATCCGTTACTGACTATTATTGTAGCTGTATTTATGGTCTACAATTCAGGATAATTCAACCATGATATAAGAACATGATTGTTATGCGATTTGAAATGAATTGCACCATGTTATGCAAGTTGACAATGGACTGTTCAGACGCCTTTGTCCTTAATATTGGCTTTTAAGGTTGTTGTTAGTACGATTTGAATTTGAATTGCTAAAACTGCTCTTGGCACTGGTAGAATTCACTGCTAAAAATACTTCAGTGATTCACCGGTTCCAAACTCGGTTAGCACCATACATCAAAGCAAGTTCTGAAATAAGTTGGACGTCATATTTTATAGGAAGGGTTTGCAACCTTTTACATACACCTAATAAATTTGGTTTTTGTTGGTCATCGGTGGTCCTTCAGCCCCTGGATCAAACTGCGACAACAAAAGGAAAAACATATTTTTATCAGATTCTGAAATATACTCTGGCTAGCTGTCTAAAATATTTTGATTGTAACTTTATTAAAATTTAAAATTTCAATTTCAGAAACCATCATAACATTTTTTATAATGTTTTTCAAATATTTTATTCCAGCAGTTAATGATCAGAGTCAAGGTTTAAAGGGATATATTCACTAACTGTTCGACCAATAAAATTTTAGTCTCAGAACCTGGAATTTGTTAGCTTATTTAATGTTCCCAACTCTCCCTCACCCTGCATCCATAAATATCAGCGTTTGAGTGTCAAAAATACGACTCGCCGTTTAGTAAGACTATGACTTACATATACAGAAAATGACATATAACTGTTAAGGTACAGGTATAATTGAAGGGGTTGTGCGATTTTTGGGCAGTTCCAGTAAATCTTAAGGCTATTTACATATTCAAGGCCCAAATCGATCTTCGAAAATGCTGAACATTCCCCTTTAAGGAATATATTTTGCTAATTTCTGGAGGGTCCTCATATCGTCAGTATAGGTACATTGAGTGCCAAAAACTGATTGACTGGCTGAAATGTTCATTTTATTCTAGAAAACTGATACAGTTTTTCAATGTGAAATACTTCCGTACGTATCATTACCTCATATGAATAGTTCATTTGCTGCTATAATTAGGATTTCGAGATTCTTAGTTCTGTGATTTATTAAGGTTAAAATCATAGATTTAACCCTGCATCTAATGTCGAAAGTTGGAAAGTACATAAGTACATATATAAACGAACGCTACATGTTGTCATCATAATGGTAATAGTACGTCGAATTTCCATCACATATTGATATACTATCACATAAAACAAAGGTGCTGCCTTTTTATATTTTGAGAGTAATATGCTACTCTTCTGATACCACTTTTTATAACGAAATATTTGCTTATGGAGGTAACAAAAATATTTGAAGTGATTCTGTACTTTCAAGGATTGATTTTGACCTATTTCTTATATTCATCACATTCTAATAAAGTTATCTCCCTTGATGTGTATATGAACTCATGTCTATAATTTATAACAGGACTCACATTACTAAAGCCTGACCAATACTTATTGTCTCTTCAAAAATTCAATATAATGATGACCATGGAAATTTTGAACCAGTCAAACGGAAAGTAAACCAGTACCGGATATCAACACCAGGTGACCCTTCCGCCTATAAATCTCTCATAATCTCACTAAATCTGAAATAAAATGCAATTTCAGACATCAAATTCCAAATCTAGACATAAAATTAGTCAGGCATTTAAAATCCCAAAGAGAGAGGGAGAAAGAGGATTTCTAAAAATAACACGTTTACAATCATTTGCATAAAATGTTTTAGTGGTGTGGGTCCATAAGATGCAAATGGTAGTATCTTTCGATATCCCCTTCTCTTTCCCTTTATGCACACTTCAAATGTCGATTGTATACTGGTGTCACCCAGGTCTGTCGGTCCATAATTGCTCGTGAACAATCAAGAGGATTGATTCTTTAACGAATCTTACTGAAATTGTTCATTACGACTTAAGGCTGAACCCCTTTTGAAAATCATCATTATCTAAAAATAGTTATATGCCCTTCTTCTCCAAAACGCGTCAAATTTTTAATTCTTAAAGGGGACCAGTCTTCATTTTTATTGGTTGATTTGGGTCTTTAATATATTTAAGTCAGTCTAATTAAAATCAGACCCTAATTTCGTTCGTTCGTTTTTTTTTAAATCCGGTTTTTTAACCGCTACATTTGGGTCTGAGAACCAGGCGCGGCAACAGCCGTTAACTTTGACCTAACCTTAATGACCTTTGTTTAAACCAATCAGATCTTTGCCCTCTCCCGCGCTGGGATTTTGTTCACGAACAATAGGTGCATTCTAGGATTCCTAAGTGCTGTAGACTAGTTTATCAGGTCATGTTTATCAAGGTAAGGTCAAAGTTAACGTGAACGGCTGTTGCCGCGCCTGGTTCTCAGACCCTAATGTAGTGGTTAAAAAACCGGATTTAAAAAAACGAACGAACGAAATTAGGGTCTGATTTTAATTAGACTGATATTTAAGTATCCTTCAGAAGCACTAGAAATGCACGAAAATTGCGTATTTCCTTCAAATATACCTTACATTAGACATTATTTCTCCTTCTATTTCTATCGATGACTTTTCTATATATTGCATAGTATCGCTAATGTGTAGTAGGGCATTATAACTTTCAAATGCTAATAATTATGGATGCACATGGATTTGAAGGCTCACATTTCAATGGTGAGTTGTGATAACCAGTACAAAATTGCTGAGCTAAAAAAATCCCGTTTCTGAGACTTATCCAAATCGACCCGCGAAAATGAAGCCTGTGCCTCTTTAAACACTACCTACTAGGTACAATGCTTGATGAAGTTTGACTAAAAACTGTAAAATTATTTCTTATTATCGAAGGATGATCCGTATTGAAAATCAGTAAAATCGGACTTCGTATATAGTTCTTGCCTTCAAAATCGGATGATAACTCTAGCTTCTATCGCATGCATTTTAACGGGTTTTTTTTTCACTGAGTCAAGGGCTATAAATCACAAACCGACGACTGGAATCGCGCCATTTTCGAACTCCGAAATACATGTATTATCAAGATGAATACACATACAAAATTTCATTCAAATCGGATAACAACACTGGTCTCTATCGCGTACACAAGAAATTGTTGACAGACGGACAAATAGGGGTGACAGCAATAAAATGAAGGAAAAAAAAGTGTGAAAATAGTGGTTTCCTGTATATGGCAAGAGAGGTGTTTAGGTCCAGGAGTGTTCTACTTGCAATTCGCATTACTAAAAATAAATGACATCATATATAAGCTTATTTATTTTTGACAATTAATATTGGTTAGGATAGCCTATATGGTTAACTTTTCAACGAAAGAAATAGTCTGGAGGGTTGCATTTCAAGGAAGGGGACGGCAAATGAATTTGTTTCAGAAGTTTCGTCTTATTTTATGGTTGTTTACTGTGGTTATTCCCCTTTATCCGTTATTTATTCACTTGACAATATCATGAATAGTTCTATACAGTTTTTGTGGCCCATTTCATTGAAAAGCTTCTAAAATGTTGCAGAAAAGCTTGACCAATACTCACTGTCTGTCAAAAAGTCAACAAGCAGTTAAGAAAGGTGCCCAAGTTAGTGCCCATCGGCATCGTAATACCTACCACTTGATGATAGACAATGCCAAAGTAATCTTAAAAATTAATTAAATTAATCTTTTTAATTCTTAGCTATTTAGAGAGTATATTTTTTGGCGTGAGGGTGATATGAGAATAATATTCCCATAAAAAGGCCTGTGGTTAGCTCATATTGATGATTCTGTACCTTTCTGTCCCACCGAAATATTGCCCTATGCTTCATATACTCACTTCATTATTAAAGGAATAATATATCTTATCCACTAACTTCTTTGTTTTAAAAGAATAGCAACCATGAAATATTCAACTTCTAAGTCATACATTTCATTCAGTAATAAATGTTTAAAAGCCAATGACAGAATAATATGTTTATAAGATTAAGGGAAATAACTCATGTCAAATATTTGCCGATTTCATTATTTAGAAGAGTTTATCTGTGATAACAACGAACGTAAAGTTTCGTCATAATCTGTCAAACACTGTGCTCGAATAGTTTTTCATTCCAAGTTGTTCTTTGCCCTATATGTAGGTATTGGGACATTGTGTGCTAACACTTTTTAAAAGATATAGAGTAAAGAACAGTTTTGGTTTTTTATTTATAATTTTCCGTAAATCTGTTTCTATTTGACCCTGTTCCTTCATCCCTGCTGTCGCTGCCGCTGTACCTTGTCACCCTCAGCAGAAATTGATGTTGCTTGATGCAACAAAAGCATGTTCACAGGATTGCATAGTGTTTGTGCAAATACTACAGATCTTAAAGTTTATTTTTAAAAAATCCGTTAAATATTTTACCATTTTTAATCGCATTGGTATATCTCAAAATACTATTCTTACCTTGGATTTTAAATTCTGTCTAAACCATTATCCTTAAAAATATCCGGTTAATTTCTTTAAAACAGATTTTCAACCATAATCCACTAAGAAACATGGCTTCTATCTCAGTGTTTTTATGTAATGAAGTTTAGTTTTGTTGTTTGAAACGACGAAGACCACAAAAGGGACTTTAAAAACAACAGTACATAGTATTCAAGAAACGAACAGAGCTCATTGAGGCGTGTTCAGATATATGTAGTACAAATCCGTAACCAGTGGTCCTCATATTGGGGAAATACTTAAATAATGTTAACATACAAACGTTAATGCATAACATAATTTTATCATTAAAGTATAGGGGAACAGTTCGCAGCTATCACCTCTCTAATGTGTGCAATCGTAAATTGTGATGATATAAATTCCACTATAATAACTGTTCCAAAGAACAATAATTGTTTAATTTTGAACTTCTGTTATATAACACTAGCCCTACCCCTACCATAACTCTCAACTGAAGAAAATATTACAATATGAATTGGAATGTATTGGTGGTTTGAGCCTTTGGATTTTACACAGTAAGGGAGATAACACATTTTGACACGCTATCAAAATCTATAACTGGAACTGGTTATTTAAAATAAATAAAATACGATCAAGGTGGGCCGTGTGAATCTAAATTTGGGCATGATGTTTTGGAGACTATATTATTGACCTTACTATTTTATGATTTTCTTATGTTTTCCCTGCAATGTTTTTATGTTACGGGATATATGAATCGAAATAGGTTGGTGGGGTGAGTCTATGGACTTTACACACTAAGGGAGAGAACTCGTTGTCTAAATTGGGTTGACGTACCATCAAAATCTATAATTAGGACAGTGGATGTTTTGGAGACCATAATATTGACCTTACTATTTTTTGACTTTTCCATTAGTTTCCCTGTAATATTTTTTATGTTGCATGATATTGAAATGAATTGAAATGGATTGGTAATGCTAACATTTGGGTTTTACTCACTAAGGGAGAGAACTCATTGTCAAAACTTGTTTATCTGTGATAACAACGAACGTAAAGTTTCGTCATAATCTGTCAAACACTGTGCTCGAATAGTTTTTCATTCCAAGTTGTTCTTTGCCCTATATGTAGGTATTGGGACATTGTGTGCTAACACTTTTTAAAAGATATAGAGTAAAGAACAGTTTTGGTTTTTTATTTATAATTTTCCGTAAATCTGTTTCTATTTGACCCTGTTCCTTCATCCCTGCTGTCGCTGCCGCTGTACCTTGTCACCCTCAGCAGAAATTGATGTTGCTTGATGCAACAAAAGCATGTTCACAGGATTGCATAGTGTTTGTGCAAATACTACAGATCTTAAAGTTTATTTTTAAAAAATCCGTTAAATATTTTACCATTTTTAATCGCATTGGTATATCTCAAAATACTATTCTTACCTTGGATTTTAAATTCTGTCTAAACCATTATCCTTAAAAATATCCGGTTAATTTCTTTAAAACAGATTTTCAACCATAATCCACTAAGAAACATGGCTTCTATCTCAGTGTTTTTATGTAATGAAGTTTAGTTTTGTTGTTTGAAACGACGAAGACCACAAAAGGGACTTTAAAAACAACAGTACATAGTATTCAAGAAACGAACAGAGCTCATTGAGGCGTGTTCAGATATATGTAGTACAAATCCGTAACCAGTGGTCCTCATATTGGGGAAATACTTAAATAATGTTAACATACAAACGTTAATGCATAACATAATTTTATCATTAAAGTATAGGGGAACAGTTCGCAGCTATCACCTCTCTAATGTGTGCAATCGTAAATTGTGATGATATAAATTCCACTATAATAACTGTTCCAAAGAACAATAATTGTTTAATTTTGAACTTCTGTTATATAACACTAGCCCTACCCCTACCATAACTCTCAACTGAAGAAAATATTACAATATGAATTGGAATGTATTGGTGGTTTGAGCCTTTGGATTTTACACAGTAAGGGAGATAACACATTTTGACACGCTATCAAAATCTATAACTGGAACTGGTTATTTAAAATAAATAAAATACGATCAAGGTGGGCCGTGTGAATCTAAATTTGGGCATGATGTTTTGGAGACTATATTATTGACCTTACTATTTTATGATTTTCTTATGTTTTCCCTGCAATGTTTTTATGTTACGGGATATATGAATCGAAATAGGTTGGTGGGGTGAGTCTATGGACTTTACACACTAAGGGAGAGAACTCGTTGTCTAAATTGGGTTGACGTACCATCAAAATCTATAATTAGGACAGTGGATGTTTTGGAGACCATAATATTGACCTTACTATTTTTTGACTTTTCCATTAGTTTCCCTGTAATATTTTTTATGTTGCATGATATTGAAATGAATTGAAATGGATTGGTAATGCTAACATTTGGGTTTTACTCACTAAGGGAGAGAACTCATTGTCAAAACTTGTTTGACACACCATCAAAATCTATAATTAGGACAGTGGATGTTTTGGAGACTATGCAATCGACCTTACTATTTTTATGATTTTCTTATGTTTTCTCTGCAATCTCTTTATGTTACAGGATATAAATATTAAAAATCCGTAAAAGATGCGAGCCTGTGGATTTTACTCTCTAAGGGAGAGAACTCGTGGTCTTAAGTTTTTCGACACACCATCAAAATCTAAAATTGGAACTGTTGATTTATATTATGTACAATAGGCTCAGTTTGGTGAAAATCAGGCCTTCTCAAATGGAGGCCCGCTGCGCCCTTGAGAATGGCCCTTTAAGAGTGACCCCTTCCTCTAAAATGCTATGATCGCTATGCTAGCTAAGCTATATTTTTCTCTTATATTTTTTCATAAAATGCATTTGGCCCTTTGCAAAAATGAATTGAAAAGGGCTGGTGTAAATAAAATTTATTGTATAATATTATGTATATATTAAAATAACAAAAACAATCACCAGAATACAAACTATGTTAATATAGTAATCACCGATATACAATTTATAAAAAAAAACCATATCGCTTCTATTTGCACCATTCCTTTTAGTCCGTATGACGCCTGTGATACCTGCATTTACATGACGACCAGATGACGAATTCAAAATAATGCAGAAGAATTCGCTGATAGAAATCAAGGTTTTTAACTCACTGGAAAAGATTTATCGACGGTATTCTTTCCGAACGAACGAAATTCGAAATTACAACGAAGGCCACTTTCGGTACGACGGATGCCTCTTGTGCTCACAAATACCAACGGATGAAGGTCTTAATAATTCCATAGTCTACGAACCAGAGTATACTATACTTTGTCAACATTGCCTTTAAGCTTCTCAGAATTCGAAATTTTCTTTTCTGGTTCCGGAATGCTTTCATAAATATCTTTCATTTTCGGTACTGGAAAAGGAGTATGTAGTCCTGGGAATGAATTCATTTGACTATTCATCATCTCTCCATACTGAGCTTCCATGCTCATCTGATAGTGATAAAGTGCTGCATAATACTGTGCTACGGCTTGAGGTGGCATTGGAGGAAAACCCGGTGGATAACCATGCGTTAAATGTGAGTTCCAATGATGATACATCTCAGGAGGATGAACAGCTGTGGGTTTTGGAGGAGTTTTCTCTGGTGATAGCACTATTGGAGAAGTGATTTTGAGTCTCTTTTCTGAGTCCCTGGTACATAAATTTAGAATTGTGTTGTCGTCGGGCGAAAGCGAGAGCAGGGAACTGTTTTGAGATACCGGGCTAGGTGATTCGAAAGGATTTCTGAAACCAGGTGGCTTTTGATATAAATAGTTCGATTGCATAAATTTATAATCGTCAGTTAGATTAGAGCACTTTCCACTAGATTCTGTGGAATTGGTCACTGGCAATGTACGTTGTCGCTTCGGACTTGGCGAAAGGCTGTCATCATCGTCTAACGAATGTTGTTTAAAGGGACTTTTCTTTGGTTTGAGAGGACTGTTCGGTTGAGTTCTATGCCAACTCAATGGTGTTTCTGGAAGCTCAGTTCTGGTGGTTCTTGTTGGGGATGTATCTGGACTCGACGCACCGGTCTGTAGAGAATTAATTGAGATGCGCTCGATGCTCTCTTCTCCCTTTTTCTTTATATCATTAAGCATCTGCATACAAGGCTGCATATTTTCGAATGAATATCCACTGGAAGAAGGATACTGATAACATGACCTTAATGATCGTAATCCTATCAATTCTTGGTTTGCTTCGGGACGAGCTTTCCTTTGTCTTGCTCGTCGATTTTGAAACCATACCTAAAAATGAAATAATGGATGTTAAGACATTGGAATTGTTCAGCATATGCAGTTATGGACATTTTGATTAACACTGTCTTTAAAAGTACAATATGATTAAGAATTTCCCATAAAGTACAATATGCATTTCAAGAATAACTGCCTTCAAATTTTAAAAAATATAGCATAAAGCCGCGAAAAAGCTACGGTTTTCGGTCTGGACCGATCACGATTCACTTTAACTTTTTTCCGTATTCCAGCACCGTACTATAGACAGGACAACGTGTCACGTTCTATAACAAAAAAATGTGAAACCTGGTCAAGAATACAAGTGTATTTAAACAAATGTTGCTATATTTCAATCAATTGAGAAAGTCATTAGTTCAAATTGTGTTGCTTGTAAAAAATCAATATGAATTTTTAATTGTCATTTAACAATGTGAAAAAAAAAATATTATCAAGTGAATCTACGAACCTGTAATGAGCGATCACTTATATTTAACAATGTTGACAGCTGTTTTATTTGATCTTTATCTGGGAATGGGTCCACTGCAAACACGTCTTCCATTTTCTTGGTCTGACCCGGACTAAAATATGACCTGATTCTTTTAGAACGACTTTTGACTTGGACATCTGAAAAATATAATATAAATTATTTAAGAGACCTCCAGATGACGATTGAAATGCATGTAGGTCAACACAAAACCACACTTTTTACTTATTAACTCGTTGTAACCTGCTTCATAAGAAAAATTCACTGATGAAAAATTCATTCCTGAGTTTTATTACTAATTATCATCTGTGAATGTATATAGTTATTCTGAAAAATATATTCATGTATTGATCGTTACAAATTAGAATGTGTATGAATCATCACAAGATACACAAATTATAAGGTGTCCGTCAATTAATATAAGAATTAGAACAAACAATTTATTTACATGTAGTTTTCTAAGATTCGTGTATCATCGACAACAATTTTAGATAAATTAGAATGTGTATGATTTTTTACAAATACAAATGTATGATTGATAAAATATTAGGAATTGTATGAATAATTACAGCTAAGACATAATTAGTTGCATGTGAAGCATATAATTTCGTCATGCTCTGGACGAGATTTTTGATAGACGGAATGGTTTTTATCTTGTACGGATCTTATATGTATTAGAATGGGTACGAGTCATCACAACATCGGGCATGTATGATTAAATACAAATTAGAACGAGTTTGAGCTTTTACAACGACGTACATGTATGATTGATTACAAAATGTATGAGTTGGCACTAATTGGTTATGAGTTAAAATGAGTAAAAATTATCACAACTTAAGGTATGTATGATGATAAAAAATCAAAACGTGCATGGGTCATCACAACTAGGGGCACGTATGGTTGAACATTTATGGTCGACAACAAATAATAAAGTTATGCTTTATCACAACTGTGGGCATGTATGCTTGTCGACAAATTAGATCGTGTATGAGTTTTTACAACTAAGGACACACATGGTTGACAAGAAAAAATGTTATGAGTTGAAAAAAGAAATTCAAAGGCTATCAGAACTAAGGTTATGTATGATTGAACATGTATGAGGCATCAGACTTATAACATGTATGATTGACTACAAATTAGAATGTGTATAAAATTTTAAAGCTTATTCCGTGTATGATTGACTACAAATTAGAACGTTTGTGTTTATTACAGCTAATAACATAAATGATTGACTACAAATTAGTACGTGTATGAGTTTTCCAAGCTTATTCCATGTATGATTGACTACAAATTAGAACGCGTCTGTCACAACTAAGGTCATGTATGATTGACAACAAATTAGAACGTTTATGAGTTTTCACAACTAAGGTCATGTATGAGTACAAATTAGATCGTGTATGAGTTACTACAACTTGAGCATGCATGACTAAAATTAGAACGTGTATAATTAAACACATTTACGTATCACAATAACATAATGCATCACATTGTGTTATTAAATAAGTCATTAAAACGAGTTTATGTCCTGAATAAATTTTGTGCAAACTGTCTCTGGATTTTTTACTTCAAAGATTAAGTGTGTATTTACGATTAGTTTAAAGCTTCAGTTTGGTGATACAGGCCGGATTTTTGAGGGGTGGTCAGGTACCGATAGGGTAAAATATATTATACTTCTTATACATGTAATTGCGAAAAAGATGAATGTTAAGATTATGCAAAATATGTGAGTCATCTGTCTGGGCTCAGAGCGGTCTCCATCCTTACTTCAGGTAGTAGGCTTAAGTCGACATTTGAAATTAAAACCGCAATAACGCGTAAAGTTCTCCGTATTGGATATGTAACATGTGTTAATGAAATAAATGAAAGGGAAATAATATTGATCGTGAAAACTAATTATTTCTTACGGTGTTTAAATAATCATTTGTTTAATCAGACTGATAGTTATTACTTTTATTCAACGCTGCAAAACCCTACCAAGTTTCGGTTGAATGCAATTTACAAACAACTCCCTTCAATATTTTGAGTCCCTTAAAGTAATCTATTTGATATGAAATCTTTATTGCGTGGCAAATCTATCGATTTGTCACGCTTTGTTTTCGTTATGATTATTTTTTTTTTTTTTTTTTTTTTTTTTTTTTGCAGTGCGTTCGATTCTTCGAACGCACTGCATTGTTTTGCAAATGACTTTTTTGCAGTGCGTTCTAGCGAACGCACTGCTTTGTTTTCATAATGACTTTTTTTTTTTGCAGTGCGTTCTAGCGAACGCACTGCTTTGTTTTGCAAATGTCTTTTTGCAGTGCGTTCTAGCGAACGCACTGCTTTGTTTTGCAAATGTCTTTTTTTTTTTTTTTTTTTTCCGTTTTCTGGTCAGAGCGCCCAGCCAAAACTATGCATGCCACACATAATCTGTCAAGATTTCCCACGATAATCTACTGCTCGGTATTGTTTAAATGTAAAATGGCGCAGGCCCTACCAACCGGAAATGAGGTATGAGGACATATTGGTTTTGATGTTTTGGCCATTATCTCCTTTATTTTTCAACCGATTTCGATCGGACTGACTTTGCATATTTCTCTAATCGATTCTCCACGAGACAAAAGTTTAACAATATCATTTTGAGAAAAATCTTGCTGACTTTTGGAGCACCTTTTCTGGACCACTTTTTAAACTTTTGCAATTTTATGTTGATCAACCTGAAAACTTACATATATATAGACATTTTGATTGCAAACAATTAGCAATTTTCAAAATTTAGATATCACTTCCGGTTTTGACGTCATTCGCTCTCAAAGTTGAAATTTCAACTTCCGGAATTTTGAAGATATTCGAAAAATTCTTTTTGCAGTATGTTTGTTATGTAGACACAAAAGTATACAAATCATAAAATTTGACCCGGATGTAACAGATCAGTCGCCATCTTGAAATGGTATATTTTCATAAAACGCAAAATGGGGCCTCAGGGTGTTATGGAATTTGCATAATCATAATGTCTATGCAATCTACAGTCGATTGCGACCAAAACATGGGAAGCGGATTTTTGAATTTTAATTCAGAATTTTTCTAATTTCCGGTAAAAATAAATCAGTAATTGTCAAAACTTTCAAGGCCCATATTTCGTGACCTTGACCTTTCTTGACCTAATGACCTGTACAAAAATTATTGCCCTTGAGGAGATGTATCCATTGATATATTGTTTTCAGATGCCCAAGGTTTACTTCCGGTTTTATAGCCGTTTGAAAATTGCCATTTTTAACTTTAAACAGCTCTACCACGTGACCTAATTTACATATGTCTTATTTTCTTTCACCGTCTTACTATGCTCTGTCTGCTCTTTCCAATGATATACAACACAATACATTTGAATAAAAATTCCGCCTTTTAAAGTTTGAAAAATTTGTGCCAATTTGCATTGAAACTATGCGTATTTTTTTCAAATTTTATTTCGATCGTTCTGAAAACTTACGGATAGATAGACATTTTGATGGCGAACAAAAATATGTTTTCAAAAATTTAGTATCACTTCCGGTTGTGACGTCATTTGCTCTTAAAGTTAAAATTTCAACTTCCGGAATTTTCAAGATATTCGAAAAATTCTTTTTGCAGTATGTTTGTAATACAGACACAAAAGTATACAAATAATAAAATTTGACCCGGATGTAACAGATCAGTCGCCATCTTGAAATGGTATATTTTCATAAAACGCAAAATGGGGCCTCAGGGTGTAATGGAATTTGCATAATTCTGATGTCTTTGGAATCTACAGTCGATTGCTACCAAAACATGAGAAGCCGATTTTTGAATTTCAATTCTGATTTATGTTAATTTCCGGTTAAGATAAATCAGTAATTGTCAAAACTTTAAAGGCTCATATCTCGTGACCTTGACCTCTGGTGACCAAGTGACCTGAAGCAAATTCATTGCCATTGACGATACCTATGCACGGATACTTTCATTTAAGTTTTCCGATGTTTACTTCCGGTTTTATATCCATTTGAAAATTGCAGTTTTTAACTTTAAAGAGCTCTGACACGTGACCTAATTCAAGTACGTCACAAATTCTTTCACAATCTAATTATGCTAAATCTACTTTTTCAATTATATACAACACAATATTTTTAAATGAAAATAGTGCCTTTTGAATTTTGAAAATTAGCTATTCCATCTGCTTGTAAAATATTAAATTCAAATTTCAGTTGAAGGGAGAGTACTACATTTTGACATAAAGCTACGTTTGGGCGATCGCCCTCTGCCATTAACTTGCGTTTGGGCGATATGTATATCATAAATGTACTTTTTTACATTGTAACAGTTTTAAAAGAAACATTAATATATATTTTCTTTGAACGAATTATGGATTGATAAATTTCGATCTGTATTTCAAACTACGAAGTCTGAATGCTTTGCAGTCCGTTTCTAAATTGAGATTTGGCTCTTTTATGTGCCCTTTTTGCACTTTAGAACTTTTTTACAAATCTTAGAAATTTTGTGATATGCGTTTTCCACTGATGTATATCAAACTGTGATTACGCCTTTTTTTTAATCAGATTACTTTTCACTACCGAACATGAAATGTTTATTTCACCTTTGACTACCATGTGTGAACTGGTTATTCAACTTTTCACTACCGAATTCACAATTGTGCGTTTTAAAATTTGCTTTCTTCTGTAAACCTAACAACATGGATTGAAAGATGTCACTTTTCACCATTGGAGGAAACCGGATGCGCACTGCATGGTACCATTCATGGTTCTAGTTGCAGTGCGTTCTAGCGAACGCACTGCTTTGTTTTGCAAATGACTTTTTTTTTTTTTTTTTTTTTTTTTTTCACTTTCTGGTCAGAGCGCCCAGCCAAAACTACACATGCCGCATATAATCTCTCAAGATTTCCCACGATAATCTACTGCTCGGTATTGTTTAAATGTAAAATGACGCATGCCCTACCAACCGGAAATGAGGTATGAGAACATATGGGTTTTGATGTTTTGGTCATTATCTCCTTTATTTTTCAACCGATTTTGATCGGACTGACTTTGCATATTTCTCTAATCGATTGTCCACGAGACAAAAGTTTAACAATATCATTTTGAGAAAAATCTTGCTGACTTTTGGAGCACTTTTTCTTGACCACTTTTTCAACTTTTGCAATGTTATATTGATCAACCTGAAAACTTACATATTTATAGACATTTTGATTGCGAGAAATTAGCAATTTTCAAAATTTCGATATTACTTCCGGTTTTGACGTCATTCGCTCTCAAAGTTGAAATTTCAACTTCCGGAATTTTGAAGATATTCGAAAAATTCTTTTTGCAATATGTTTGTTATGTAGACTCAAAATTATACAAATCATAAAATTTGACCCGGATGTAACAGATCAGGCGCCATCTTGAAATGGTATATTTTCATAAAACGCAAAATGGGGCCTCAGGGTGTTATGGAATTTGCATAATTTTTATGTCTATGTAATCAACAGTCGACTGCGACCAAAACATGGGAAGCCGATTTTTGAATTTCAATTCTGAATTTTTCTGATTTCCGGTAAAAATAAGTCAGTAATTGTCAAAACTTTCAAGGCCCATATTTTGTGACCTTGACCTTTTGTGACTTTGTGACTTGTACAAAAGTTATTGCCCTTTATTAGATGTATCCAATGACATATTTTTTTCAGATGCCCAATGGTTACTTCCGGTTTTATAGCCGTTTGAAAATTGTAATTTTTAACTTTAAACAGCCCTACCACGTGACCTAATTTACATATGACTTATTTTCTTTCACCGTCGTACTATGCTATGTCTGCTCTTTCCAATGATATACAACACAATATATTTGAATCAAAATTCCGCCTTTTAAAGTTTGAAAAATTTGTGTCAATTTCCATTGAAACTGTGCGTGTTTTTTTCAATTTTTATTTCGATCGTTCTGAAAACTTCCAAGTAGATAGACATTTTGATGGCGAACAAAAATATGTTTTCAAAATTTTTGTATCACTTCCGGTTTTGAAGTTATTGGCTCTCAAAGTCGAAATCTCAACTTCCGGAATTTTGAAGATATTTGAAAAATTCTTTTTGCAGTATGTATGTAATATAGACACAAAAGTATACAAATAATAAAATTTGACCCAGATGTAACAGATCAGTCGCCATCTTGAAATGGTATATTTTCATAAAACGCAAAATGGGGCCTCAGGGTGTAATGAAATTTGCATAATTCTGATGTTTTTGGAATCTAAAGTCGATTGTTACCAAAACATGAGACGCCGATTTTTGAATTTCAAGTCTGATTTATTTTAATTTCCGGTTAAGATAATTCAGTAATTGTCAAAACTTTAAAGGCTCATATCCTGTGACCTTGACCTCTAGTGACCAAGTGACCTGAAACAAATTCATTGCCATTGACGATACCTATGCACAGATACTTTCATTTAGGTTTTCCGATGTTTACTTCCGGTTTTATATCCATTTGAAAATTGCAGTTTTTAGCTTTAAAGAGCTCTGACACGTGACCTAATTCATGTACGTCACAAATTCTTTCACAATCTAATTATGCTAAATCTACTTTTTCAATTATATACAACACAATATTTTAAAATCAAAATAGCGCCTTTTGAATTTTGAAAATTGGTTATTCCATCTGCTTGTAAAATATTAAATTCAAATTTCAGTTGAAGGGAGAGAACTACATTTTGACATAAAGCTGCGTTTGGGCGATCGTCCTCTCCCATTAACTTGCGTTTGGGCAATACGTTATCATTAATGTCCATTTTTTACATTGTAACTGTTTAAAAGAAACATTAAGATATATTTTCTTTGAATGAAATATGTATTGATAAAATTCGATCTGTATTTCAAACTATGAAGTATGAATACTGTGCAGTTTCTAAATTGAGTGTTGTGATATGCGTTTTCCACTGATGTATATCAAACAGTGATTACGCCTTTTTTTAATCAGATTACTTTTCACTACCGAACATGAAATGTTTATTTCACTGTTGACTACCGTGTGTGAACTGGTTAATCAACTTTTCACTACCGAATTCACAATTATGCGTTTTAAAATTTTGTAACATCTGCATTTCAATGTAACAAGCTTTCTTCTGTAAACCTGACAACATGGATTGAAAGATGTCACTTTTCACCAATGGACGAAGCCGGATGCGCACTGCATGGTACCATTCATGGTTCTAGTTTTTTTTTTTTTTCCGTTTTCTGGTCAGAGCGCCCAGCCAAAACTATGCATGCCACACACCATCTCTCAATATTTCCCACGATAATCTACTGCTCGGTATTGTTTAAATGTAAAATGGCGCATGCCCTACAGACCGGAAATGAGGTATGAGAACATATCGGATTTGATGTTTTGGCTATTATCTCCTTTGTTTTTCAACCGATTTCGATCGGACTGACTTTGCTTATTTCTCTAATCGATTGTCCATGATACAAAAGTTTAACAATATCATTTTGAAAAAAATCTTGCTGACTTTTGGAGCACCTTTACTGGACCACTTTTTCAACTTTTGCAATTTTATATTGATCAACCTGAAAACTTACATGTTTATAGACATTTTGATTGCAAACATTTAGCAATTTTCAAAATTTCGATATCACTTCCGGTTTTGACGTCATTCGCTCTCAAAGTTGAAATTTCAACTTCCGGAATTTTGAAGATATTCGAAAAATTCTTTTTGTAATATGTTTGTTATGTAGACTCAAAATTATACAAATCATAAAATTTGACCCGGATGTAACGGATCAGGCGCCATCTTGAAATGGTATATTTTCATAAAACGCAAAATGGGGCCTCAGGGTGTTATGGAATTTGCATAATGTTTATGTCTATGTAATCAACAGTCGACTGCGACCAAAACATGGGAAGCCGATTTTTGAAGTTCAATTCTGAATTTTTCTGATTTCCGGTAAAAATAAATCAGTAATTGTCAAAACTTTCAAGGCCCATATTTTGTGACCTTGACCTTTTGTGACTTAGTGACCTGTACACAAGTTATTGCCCTTGATTAGATGTATCCAATGACATATTTTTTTCAGATGCCCAATGGTTACTTCCGGTTTTATAGCCGTTTTAAAATTGTAATTTTTAACTTTAAACAGCCCTACCACGTGACCTAATTTACATTTGTTTTATTTTCTTTCACCGTCGTACTATGCTTTGTCTGCTCTTTACAATGATATACAACACAATGTATTTGAATCAAAATTCCGCCTTTTAAAGTTTGAAAAATTTGTGTCAATTTCCATTGAAACTGTGCGTGTTTTTTTCAATTTTTATTTCGATCATTCTGAAAACTTCCAAGTAGATAGACATTTTGATGGCGAACAAAAATATGTTTTCAAAATTTTGATATCACTTCCGGTTTTGAAGTTATTAGCTCTCAAAGTCGAAATTTCAACTTCCGGAATTTTGAAGATATTCGAAAAATTCTTTTTGCAATATGTTTGTAATGTAGACACAAAAGTATACAAATGATAAAATTTGACCCGGATGTAATAGATCAGTCGTCATCTTGAAATGGTATATTTTTATAAATGGCAAAATGGGGCCTCATGGTGTTATAGAATTTGCATAATTAAGATGTCTATGGAATCTACAGTCAATTGCTATCAAAACATGAGATGCCGATTTTTGAATTTCAATTCTGATTCATTTTAATTTCCGGTTAAAATAAATCAGTAATTGTCAAAATTTTAAAGGCTTATATCTCGTGACATTGACCTTCGGTGACCATGTGACCTGAAAAAATTCATTGGCATTAATGTTACCTATGCACGGATACTTTCATTTAGCTTTTCCGATGTTTACTTCCGGTTTGATATCCATTTGAAAATTGCAGTTTTTTACTTTAAAGAGCTCTGACACGTGACCTTATTCAAGTACGTCACAAATTCTTTCACAATCTAATTATGCTAAATCTACTTTTTCAATTATATACAACACAATATTTTTTTAATGAAAATAGCGCCTTTTGAATTTTGAAAATTAGTTATTCCATCTGCTTGTAAAATATTAAATTCAAATTTCAGTTAAAGGGAGAGTACTACATTTTGACATAAAGCTGCGTTTGGGCGATCGCCCTCTCCCATTAACTTGCGTTTGGGCGATAAGTTATCA
The DNA here is from genome assembly GCA_029955415.1 of Lottia scabra. Classification (NCBI taxonomy): domain Eukaryota; kingdom Metazoa; phylum Mollusca; class Gastropoda; family Lottiidae; genus Lottia; species Lottia scabra. Next base: position 1,532,049 of record JARJEI010000036.1, read on the forward strand.
TTAATGTACTTTTTTTTACATTGTAACTGTTTTAAAAGAAACATTAATATATATTTTCTTTGAATGAATTATGCATTGATAAAATTCGATCTGTATTTCAAACTGTGAAGTATGAATACTGTGCAGTCCGTTTCTAAATTGAGATTTGGCTCTTTCATGTGTCCTTTCTTGCACTTTAGACCTTATTTACAAATCTTAGAAATTTTGTGATATGCGTTTTCCACTGATGTATATCAAACTGTGATTACGCTTTTTTTTAATCAGATGACTTTTCACTACCGAACATGAAATGTTTATTTCACTTTTGACTACCGTGTGTGAACTGGTTATTCTACTTTTCACTACCGAATTCAAAATTGTGCGTTTTTAAATTTTGTACCTTCTGCATTTTAATGTAAAACAAGCTTTCTTCTGTAAACCTGACATCATGGATGGAAAGATGTCACTTTTCACCAATGGACGAAACCGGATGCGCACTGCATGGTACCATTCATGGTTCTAGTTTTTTTTTTTTTTTTTGTCTACTTCTGGTCACGCTAATTCGGTATGAAGGGAGCATGCCACACATTATCTCACATGTTTTCCTACAATAACTAACTGCTCGGTGTTGCTTAAATGTAAAATGGCGTTTTATTGTCTAACCGGAAATGACATATGACAGAAAAACCCATTTTATGTTTTTTCCCTTTTTTACCTCTGTTTTTGAACCGATTTTGATAAAACTTTTTTTGTTTGTTTCATTATTCTAATGTCTACATAATAGCTTTCAACATAAATGCACTTTTAGACATTCTCTGCTGACTTTTTGGAGCACTTTTTTAACCGTTTTTTTAACTTTTGCAATTTTATTTCGATCTATTTGAAAACTTACTGGTGTATAAACATTTTGATTTCTAACTAATTGGTATTTTCAAAATTTGTATATCACTTCCGGTTTTGACGTCATTCGCTTGTAAAGTTGAAATTTCAACTTCCGGAATAATTAAGATATTCAAAAAAATCTTTTTGAGATGTGCTAGAAATAACCATTGACTAAATATGAAATGAAAAAATCTGACCCAGATATTTCATATCAGTCGCCATCTTGAAATGACTGATTTTTCTTTAAATCGAAATTCAGAATCAGGGAATCATTCGATTTGAATAAAAATGATGTCTATGGAATCTACAGTCGATTGCTAACAAAACATGGGAAGCCGATTTTTGAATTTCGATTCAGAATTTTTTTTATTTCCGGTTTAGAATTTTCGGAAATAGTCAAAACTTTTTAGGCTCATATCTTGTGACCTTGACCTTGAGTGACCTTGAGACTTAAACAAAATTTGTTACCCTTGACGAGATTTATCCAATGGCATGAACATTTTAGATGCCCAATGTTTACTTCCGGTTTTATGGCCGTCAGAAAATTTCATTTTTTAACTTTAAACAGCTCTGTCACGTGACCTTATTTACATACGTCATAAATTTTGTTTCGGTGTTACTATGCTTGATCTACTCTATCCAATGATATATGACACAATGTATTTGAATCATAATTCCGCGTTCTAGAATTTGAAAATATTCTGCCAAATTCCATTGTAACTGTTCGTGTTTCGTTTGTCTGTCTGCTGGTATTCCCGCGTCCCTTTTAGTTAACCTGCTTGTATTCTGATAGCTGTGCGCCCCTTTTATTTGGTATGACTGCGTGTAGTTCTGCACCCTTTTAATTAGTCTGTCTGCTGGTATTTCTGATTCCATTTTATCTGCCTTTATATACACCCACATGAAAATATGGACGTATATTACCGTCACCCCAGTCCATCCGTCGGTCCGTTCGTCCTTCAACAATTTTGTGTATACGCAATAGCGACTAGAGTTTTTATCCGATTTGAATGAAGCTTGGTATGTATAATTATCGTGATACTATCTCGGATCATTCATAATTGGAGCTATTCCAGTCGTCGGTTTATGAGTTATTGCCTTTGACTTAGTGAAAACGTTAAAATTAACTTGTGTATGTGATAAAAGCTAGAGTTTTTATTCGATTTGAATGACCTAATTTACAAACGACACAAATTATTTTTGATTCGTATTATGCTTTATCTACGCTTTCCAATGATATATGACACTATGTATTTGAATCATAATTCCTCGTTTTAAAATTTGAAAATATTCTGCCAAATTCCATTGTAACTTTTCGTGTTTCGTTTGTCTGTCTGCTGGTATTCCCGTGTCCCTTTTAGTTAACCTGCTTGTATTCTGATAGCTGTGCGCCCCTTTTATTTGGTATGACTGCTTGTAGTTCTGCACCTCTTTTATTTAGTCTGTCTGCTGGTATTTCTGATTTCATTTTATCTGCCTTTATATACACCCACATGAAAATATGGACGTATATTGCCGTCACCCCAGTCCATCCGTCGGTCCGTTCGTCATTCAACAATTTCTTGTACACGCAATAGCGACTAGAGTTTTTATCCGATTTCAATGAAGCTTGGTATGTATAATTATCGTGATACTATCTCGGATCCTTTCATAATTGGAGCTATTCCAGTCGTCGGTTTATGAGTTATTGCCTTTGACTTAGTGAAAACGTTAAATTAACTTGTGTATGTGATAAAAGCTAGAGTTTTTATTCGATTTGAATGACCTAATTTACATATGACACAAATTATTTTTGATTCGTATTATGCTTTATCTACGCTTTCCAATGATATATGACACTATGTATTTGAATCATAATTCCTCGTTTTAAAATTTGAAAATATTCTGCCAAATTCCATTGTAACTTTTCGTGTTTCGTTTGTTTGTCTGCTGGTATTCCCGCGTCCCTTTTAGTTAACCTGCTTGTATTCTGATAGCTGTGCGCCCCTTTTATTTGGTATGACTGCTTGTAGTTCTGCACCTCTTTTATTTAGTCTGTCTGCTGGTATTTCTGATTTCATTTTATCTGCCTTTATATACACCCACATGAAAATATGGACGTATATTGCCGTCACCCCAGTCCATCCGTTGGTCCGTTCGTCATTCAACAATTTCTTGTACACGCAATAGCGACTAGAGTTTTTATCCGATTTCAATGAAGCTTGGTATGTATAATTATCGTGTTACTATCTCGGATCCTTTCTTAATTGGAGCTATTCCAGTCGTCGGTTTATGAGTTATTGCCTTTGACTTAGTGAAAACGTTAAAATTAACTTGTGTATGTGATAAAAGCTAGAGTTTTTATTCGATTTGAATGACCTAATTTACATACGACACAAATTATTTTTGATTCGTATTATGCTTTATCTACGCTTTCCAATGATATATGACACTATGTATTTGAATCATAATTCCTCGTTTTAAAATTTGAAAATATTCTGCCAAATTCCATTGTAACTTTTCGTGTTTCGTTTGTCTGTGTGCTGGTATTCCCGCGTCCCTTTTAGTTAACCTGCTTGTATTCTGATAGCCGTGCGCCCCTTTTATTTGGTATGACTGCTTGTAGTTCTGCACCTCTTTTTGTTTGCTGGTATTTCTGAATCCATTTTATCTGCCTTTTTATACGCCCACATTAAAATATGGATGTATCGGGTGGGCCAAAAGTAATGTCCCAACTTTTGACCTTCACTATTTTCCAAAGCATTTACTCAAATGTACTGAAATTTTGCATATGATTAGTTTATGATATTATCTACCTTTGGTTCGAGTTTGAGTGATATCGCATCATTAATCTTTAAATGGCATACAAAACTAAATCAGAGGTCGAAAAATTTAATGCCGGAGTCTTTTGAAATTATCCCTCCATGTGCATGGTGCCATGGTGCCATGGTGTCACTAGCCAATCAAGGATCATATGTGATGTTCCTGGGTTTGAGGTGCCAAAATGTCTAAACAGAGGGCCTAGATGACGTTAAAACATAAACTGCCCAGTTAGATTTAATACCCCTAACTAAAAACATCTGGGACTCACTTTCAGAAAAGGTCTATTAAGGTCGCACTTTATTCACATAGACAGAATTCAAGGTAAAAATTCGAACATGCTGGGATCACATTTCAACTGCTGAAGTCAGAAAATGTATTGCCTCGTGGAAAAAGCGACTGAGAGCTGTACAGAATGAAGATGGAGGTCATAATGATCACCTCTTTTAGGAAACAAATGGTATGACAACATTCCGGCATTAAATTTTTCGACCTCTGATTTAGTTTTGTATGCCATTTAAAGGTTAATGATGCGATATCACTCAAACTCGTACCAAAGATAGATAATATCATAGACTAATCATATTTAAAATTTCAGTCCATTTGAGTAAATGCCTTGGATAATAGTGAAGGTCAAAAGTTGGGACATTACTTTTGGCCCACCCGATATATTGTTCGTCGGTCCGTCCGTCAACAATTTCTTGACACGCGATAGAGACTAGAGTTTTTATCCGATTTGAATGAAGCTCTAGTATATGTATTTATCTTGATAATATCACGGATGAGTTCGAAACTGGCGCTATTCCAGTAGTCGGTTTAAAAGTTATTGCCCTTGACTTAGTGAAAACATTAAAATTAGTTTGTGTATATGATAAAAGATAGAGTTTTTATTCGATTTGAATGAAGCTTGGTATGTGTATTTATCTTGATAAATTCCATTGTTACTGTGAGTGCTTTTTTTCAAAATTCTTTAAAAACAAATTATGTCAAGTGACCTAATTTACATATTATTTATATGACACTATGTATTTGAATCATAATTCCGCGTTTTAGAATTTGAAAGTAATATGCCGAATTCCATTGTAACTGTACGTGTTTCGTTTGTCTGTCTGCTGGTATTCCCGCATCCCTTTTAGTTAACCCTGCCTGTATACTGGTAGCCGTGCGCCCCTTTTATTTGGTCTGACTGCTTGTAGTTCTGCACCCTTTTAATTAGTCTGTCTGCTGGTATTTCTGAATTCATTTTATCTGCCTTTTTATACACCCACATGAAAATATGGACGTATATTGCCGTCACCCTGTCTGTCCGTCGGTCCGTCCGGCAACAATTTCTTGTACACGCGATAGAGACTAGAGTTTTTGTCCGATTTGAATGAAGCTTGGTATATGTATTTATCTTGATAATATATCGGATGAGTTCGAGAAGCTAAAGTTTTCATAGTTAATCTTTCTGTTTACTTCTTGTAGTTTTGCATCCATTTTATTATCCCTGCAAACATATCTTGCAGTGCACTTTCTACTGACACACAAAAGAGAGTGAGTAATTTGACAAGTGCGCTTTTATATTATTATGTAAAACTCTTATCATTGGTTGAAAATGTGACATTTCCTCCATGTATCGGGTGGGTTGCGCACTGCTCGGTACCGTCTTCACGGTTCTAGTTTTTTTTTTTGTCTACTTCTGGTCACGCTAATTCGGTATGAAGGGAACATATCACACAATATCTCAAATTATCACCTACTAAATCTAACTGCACGGTGTTACGCGAATGTAAAATGGCGCTTTTTTGTTTAACCGGAAATGACGTATGACAGAAAAACCCATTTTAAGTATTTTACCATTTCCACCATTGTTTTTCAACCGATTTTGATCGGACTTTCTTTGTTACCCACTCTAATCGATTGTCCACAAGATAGGTGTTTAAAAACATCCACTTTGAAAACTTTGTCGCTGACTTTTGGAGCACCTTTTTTGACCATTTTTTCAACTTTTTCAATTTTATTTTCATCGACCTAAAAACTCGCATATGCATAGACCTTTTGATTGCAAACAATTAGCAATTTTCAAAATTTCGATACCACTTCCGGTTTTGACGTCATTCGCCCTCAAAGTTGAAATTTCAACTTCCGGAATTTTAAAGATATTTGAAAAATTCTTTTTGCAGTATGTTTGTTATGTAGACACAAAAGTATACAAATCATAAAATTTGACCCGGATGTAACAGATCAGTCGCCATCTTGTAATGGTATATTTTCATAAAACGCAAAATGGGGCCTCAGGGTGTTATGGAATTTGCATAATTTTTATGTCTATGCAATCTACAGTCGACTGCGACCAAAACATGGGAAGCCGATTTTTGATTTTCAATTCTGAACTTTTCTTATTTCCGGTTAAAATAAATCAATAATTGTCAAAACTTTCAAGGCCCATATTTTGTGACCTTGACCTTTTGTGACTTAGTGACCTGTACAAAAGTTATTGCCCTTGATTAGATGTATCCAATGACATATTGTTTTCAGATGCCCACTGGTTACTTCCGGTTTTATAGCCGTTTGAAAATTGTAATTTTGAACTTTAAACAGCCCTACCACGTGACCTAATTTACATATATCTTATTTTCTTTCACCGTCTTACTATGCTCTGTCTGCTCTTTCCAATGATATACAACACAATACATATGAATAAAAATTTCGCCTTTTAAAGTTTGAAAAATTGGTGCCTATTTCCATTGAAACTGTGCGTGTTTTTTTCAAATTTTATTTCGATCGTTCTGAAAACTTACAGATAGATAAACATTTTGATGGCGAACAAAAATATGTTTTCAAAATTTTTGTATCACTTCCGGTTGTGACGTTATTTGCTCTTAAAGTTAAAATTTCAACTTCCGGAATTTTGAAGATATTCGAAAAATTCTTTTTGCAGTATGTTTGTAATATAGACACAAAAGTATACAAATAATAAAATTTGACCCGGATGTAACAGATCAGTCGCCATCTTGAAATGGTATATTTTCATAAAACGCAAAATGGGGCCTCAGGGTGTAATGAAATTTGCATAATTCTGATGTCTTTAGAATCTACAGTCGATTGCTACCAAAACATGAGAAGACGATTTTTAATTTTCAATTCTGATTTATTTTAATCTCCGGTTAAGATAAATCAGTAATTGTCAAAACTTTAAAGGCTCATATCTCGTGACCTTGACCTCTGGTGACCAAGTGACCTGAAACAAATTCATTGCCATTGACGATACCTATGCATGGATACTTTCATTTAGGTTTTCCGATGTTTACTTCCGGTTTTATATCCATTTGAAAATTGTAGTTTTTAAACTTTAAAGAGCTCTGACACGTGACCTTATATGCGTCACAAATTCTTTCACAGTCTTATTATGCTAAATCTGCTCTTTCAAAGGATATGCAAAACAATATTTTTAAATAAAAATAGCGCCTTTTGAATTTGGTAAATTTATTATTCCATCTGCTTGTAAAATATTTAATTCGAACTTCAGTTGAAGGAAGAGTACTACATTTAGACATGCAGTTTCCCCTCAACTGCGTTTGGGCGATACTCCATGTTAACATATAGTTCTCTCTTATTATACCTTGCGTTTGGGCGATACGATAATCATTAGTGTACTTTTTTACATTGTAATTGTATGCAGGTTTTTTTTTTACGTATGAAATAATGTTACATAATGTTGACCATTGAAAAGTTTTCAATCAAACTTTAATATATTTTTTCTTTGAACAAATTATCTAATGATAAATTTCGATCTGCATTTCAAACTATGAAGTATGAATGCTGTGCAGTCAGGTTCTAAATTGAGATTGGACTCTTCCATGTGTCCTATCTTGCATGTTAGAACTTATTTATAAATCTTAGAAAGTTTTTTATATTCGCTTTCCTCTGATGTATAACAAACTGTGATTACGCCTTTTCAAGACTTTTTTCATCAGATGACTTTTCACTTTTACAATTGTGTACCTTCCGCATTTTTCCAATAACGAATGTAAAGCAAGCTGTCTTCTGTAAACTAGACAACATGGATTGAAAGATGTCACTTTTCACCAATGGAAGAAACTGGATGCGCACTGCATGGTACCATTCATGGTTCTAGTTTTTTTTTGCAGTGCGTTCTAGCGAACGCACTGCTTTGTTTTCATAATGACTTTTTTTTTTTTTTTTTTTTTTTTTTGTCTACTTCTGGTCACGCTAATTCGGTATGAAGGGAGCATGCCACACATTATCTCACATGTTTTCCTACAATCACTAACTCCTCGGTGTTGCTTAAATGTAAAATGGCGTTTTTTTGTCTAACCGGAAATGACATATGACCGAAAACCCCATTTTATGTTTTTTACCTTTTTTACCTCTGTTTTTGAACCGATCTTGATAAAACTTTTTTTGTTTATTTCATTATTCTAATGACTACATAATAGCTTTCAACATAATTGCACTTTTAGACATTCTCAGCTGACTTTTTGGAGCACTTTTTTTAACCGTTTTTCTAACTTTTTTAATTTTATTTCGATCAATTTGAAAACTTACAGGTGTATAAACATTTTGATTTCTAACTAAATAGTATTTTCAAAATTTTTATATCACTTCCGGTTTTGACGTCATTTGCATGTAAAGTTGAAATTTCAACTTCCGGAATAATTAAGATATTCAAAAAAATCTTTAAATGATGTGCTAGAAATAACCATTGTCTAAATATGGAATGAAAAAATCTGACCCAGATATTTCATATCAGTCGCCATTTTGAAATGACTGATTTTTCTTTAAATCGATATTCAGAATCAGGGAATCATTCGATTTGAATAAAAATGATGTCTATGGAATCTACAGTCGATTGCTAACAAAACATGGGAAGCCGATTTTTGAATTTCGATTCAGAATTTTTTTTATTTCCGGTTTAAAATTTTAAGTAATTGTCAAAACTTTTAAGGCTCATATCTTGTGACCTTGACCTTGAGTGACCTTGTGACCTGAACAAAAGTAGTTGCCCTTGATGAGATCTATCAACTGATGTATTCATTTTTGCTGTCCGATGTCTACTTCCGGTTTTATAGCCATTTTAAAATGTCGAGTTTTTTTACTTTAAACAGCTCTGTCACGTGACCTAATTCATGTACGTCACAAACTATCTTCTATTATAATCACGCTTTATCTCCAAAAATGTATAACACTAAATATTTCGATCAAAATTGCTTTTTCGAATTTTGTCCTTTGTTCTATACTAACTCTGCGTGTTTTTTTTGGCGGGAAAAAACACGTGTTATCTGAATTACAGATTTCATAAGATAGGTAACAATTTCTTCTTAAGATATGGAAGAACATGACTAACAAAGAAAAAAATATGATAAAATCGTATCCGGAAGTAACACGCTGGCTACCATCTTGAAATGAACATGTTTTCTTTAAATCGAGAGAAGTGAACAGGGTATCATACGATTTGTATAATATTGATGTCTAGGGCATTTTCAATCTATGGCCAACAAGATGATGACAGTCAATTTGCTAATTTCGATTATGATGTTTGCCTATTTCCGGTAAAAGATATTCAGAAATGACAAAAATTTTCAAAGCTCATTACACGTTACCTTGGATTTGGGTGATCTTATGACCTGAACAAAAGTTATTGCCCATGATGAGAACTACCCAACGGTGTATTTATTTTTGTTGTCCAATATCTACTTCCGGTTTTATAGCCATTTAGACATTGTTAGTTTGAACTTTGAACAACTCTGTCACGTGACGTCACGTCACAAAATATCTTCCTTTCTCATTACGCTTTATCTCCTCTTTCCAGTGATATATAACACTAGATATTTTGATCAAAATTTCTATTTGGAATTTTGTTCTTTGTTCTATAGTCACTCTGCGTGTTTTTTTTGGCGGGAAAAAAACACGTGTTATCTGAATTACGGATTTCATAAGATAGGTAACAATTTCTTCTTAAGATATGAAAGAACATGACTAACAAAGAAAAAAATATGACAAAATCGTAAACGGAAGTAACACATTGGCCACCATCTTGAAATGAACATGTTTTCTTTAAATCGACGTCCGATTTATATAATTTTGATGTTTATGGCATTTTCAATCTATTGCCAACAAAATGAGGGCAGCTGAATTGCTAATTTCGATATTCAGCAATTATTGTAACACTTTTATAGCTCATAACTTGTGACCTTGCCATTTGTTGACCTTATGATCCGAAATGAGATTTATCCAATGGTGAATTCATTTTTTTTGTCCAGTATTTACTTCTTGTTTTATAGCCAAATGAAAATTGTCAGTTTGAACCTAATTCACGTACGTCACAAAAAGTCGTCTTTTCTTATTATGCTTTATCTCCACTTGATATATAATAGTAGATATTTTAATCATTTTGCTTTTTTTTAATTTGGAAATTTTGTACATTGTTCTAAAGTAACTGCGTGGCTTTCTTGGCGCAAAAAAACATGTGGTTCCTAAATTGTGGATTTTTAAAGAGAGTCGACACATTCTTTTGAAGATATAAAATGACATAACATTCATAGAAAAAAAAAGGATTAAATTTGGACCCGGAAGTAACTAGTAGACCACCATCTTGAAATGACCAACTTTTCTTTAAATCGATATAAGTGATCAGGATATCATCCGATTTACATAATGTTGATGTCTATGGCATCTCCAATATATTACTAACAAAATGGTGACAGCCGATTTCCTAATTTCGATTAAAAGTTTTTTTTATTTCCGGTTAGAAATTCAGCAATAGCAAACACTTTCAAAGCTTAAAACTCGTGACCTTGACGTTTGATGACCTTTTAATCTGAACCAAAGCTATTCCCCTCGATAAAATCTATAAAATGATGTTTTACTTTGTGTTTTCCGATGTTTACATCCGGTGTAATAGCCTATTGAAAATTGAGATTTTTAACTATAAAAGGCTCTGTCACATGACCTGATTTATATGCAGGACTAAAATGCAACCGTTCAAGGATGTTTAAATTGCGCACTGCTCAGTACCGTTATCACGGTTCTAGTATTTCTTTAAATTCGTCGTATCTAAGAGATTATGTAACATATACAGTGCATGTTAACACAATATAAAATTTATAAAATGTAAACAAAGGCGTGGCTGCATGTAGGTCCGGAAACCCGATCAGGACATTTTTCTTAAAATTTGCTTTTATACTGAACTGAACCAGAAGTAAATTTATCTAATATAAATAAATATAGATCAAGGTTGATTGTATGGGGTTAATTCTTTGTCAAATTTTGTAATTCTATCATGCTTTATTATTTTTAAAATCTCGAGAAAAAAAACTCAACATTCAGACTGATTCAAAATTGGTTATTATTAGTTGCATTTCTATGGGGGCTCACCTGTTCTTTTATTACTAAAATCTTAATTTCCTGGTGCCCCTTTGACAATTATATGATCACTTCTTGTGAAACTAAACTTTAAAATAACACTACCAGTGATCTACCGGAAGCTACTATTGAAAATTGGAATGGCGCAAATTGATGCTATCAGTGTCCCTGATACACATACAAAGTTTAGAAAAAACTCTTGACAATCCTTTTAATTCTTTGTCATATTTTGTTATTTGCAGTGCGTTCGATAATCGAACGCACTGCATTGTTTTGCAAACGGCTATTTTTTTTTTTTTTTTCGAATTTTACACTCGCTATTTTAGTAAGAAGGCAACATGCTACATACAGTTTTTTTCAATTATCTACGATGAAGTGTTGACCATCAACTATTAAATATAAATTGGTGCCATTTTGACAAACCGGAAATGAGGTAGAACAAAAAACATCATTTTGGTTTTTGGAATCTCACAGCCCTATTTTTGATCCGATTTTTATCAAACTGTTTTGAACTGTTTTCTATTACTGTTAGCTACTAAATAAGGATTTTAAACTTCTCAAATTTTGACTTTTAGTTGCCTATTTTCTTAATTTTAATTTTTGCGTTTTTTTCAACTTTTACAATTTTATTTCGTTCGAGCTGCAAATTTGCAGGCGTATAGACATTTTGATTCCAAACAAAATGCAGTTTTCAAAATTTTGATACCACTTCCGGTTATGACGTAATTAGCTTGCAAATTTAAAATTTCAACTTCCGGAATTTTGAAGATATTTGAAATTTGTTTTTTGCAATGTGTTACAATTTGTTATAACAACCATTTGAAATAAAAAAATCCGACCCGGAAGTAACAGATCATCCGCCATTTTGATGTGAGTAACTTTTGTAAAATTAAAAATGGGGCCTCAGGGTTATGAACGGCATCCGTAACTTTAGTATTTTTGGAAACTACAATAGATTGCTCAAAAAGTCTAGGCGCCGATTTTTGAATTTTGATTTCAATTTTTTTTTTTATTTTCGTTTTGATTTTTTATGCAATTACTAAAACTTTCAAGGCTCATATCTTTTGACCTTGACCTTTGGTGACCTTGGTACCTGAACAAAAGTTATTGCCCTTGATGAAATCTATCCAATGATGTATTCATGTTTGTGATCCGAAATATACTTCCGGTTTTATAGGCAATTGAAATTTGTGATTTTTTACTTTAAACAGTCCTGTCACGTGACCTAGTGTAAATACGTAAAAAATGATTTAACAGTCATATTATGCGTGATTTGCTCTTTCCAATGATGTACGACAATATACACTTAAATTAAAATTGCACGATTTAAAATTTGAACATTTTGTGCAAATTTCCATTGTAACTGTGCGTGTTTTTTTCAAATTTTATTTCAATCGATCTGAAAATTTACAGATGGAAAGATATTTCGATTGCAATCCAAAATCTGTTTTCGAAAAATTGATACCACTTCCGGTTTTGACGTAATTAGCTGGTAAATTTGAAATTTCAACTTCCGGAATTTTGAATATATTTGAAATTTGTTTTTTGCAACATTTAACATTATGGTACATCAACAATTTGAAATAAAAAAATTTAACCCGGAAGTTACAAATCGGCCGCCATATTGATATGACTAACTTTTGTAAAACTCAAAATGGGGCCTCAGGGTTATGAGCGGAATTCGTAACTTTGATATTTTTGGAAACTACAGTCGTTTGCATTCATATCATTGTTAATCGATTTTTGATCTTCCGTTTTGCCTTTCTTGCACTTCCGTTTTATTTTTTTCAGTAATTACCAAAACTTTCAGGGCTCATATCTAGTGACCTTGACCTTTCGTGACATTGTGACCTGAACTAAAGTTTTTGCACTCCATGAGATCTATCCGACTATGTATTCATATTTAAAGTCCGATGTATACTTCCGGTTTTGTAAGCAAATCAAATTTGCGATTTTTTACTTTACCAGCAACATCCAAGGTTTCGCTAGTTGTGGTAGCTTTCTTTGTCTAGAAATAATACCTATACAGACCCTTTTAAAAACAGTTTTTAAGTAATTCCTAAACTGTTACGCACTGCTCAGAACCATGCAAAGCCAATGGATCTAGTTTTTTTTTTTTTCCAAATTCTGGTCAGCGTCTGTAGAGAAAACTGGAAATGGTATAGAAATTCTGGTTTGATCAGCTAGTTTCACTCGAGGGAAATTTTCCCTTAAATATGAAACGGCACATTTTTGCGGAACCAAAAGTGGGCTATTACATAATGTGCAATATTTTTTCATCGAGTCTGTAGGACTTATTTATGAACCCATTTACCTGAAATTTCCTTTATTACGTTAATTGTTAAAAGAAGTATCTGGTGCATTTTCAAAATTTTCAATTTTTAAATATTTTTGTAAAAAAAATTTGAAACCAAAATTTTCAAAAAAAATCAAATTTTTTTTCTCAGCCGCTAATTATCCGATTGATCTGAAATTCACAGGACATAAACAGAATGTCGATACAAATAATACAAGATAATTTAAATATTTCTATCACTTCCGGTTTTGGCGTGAAGACTTCCGGTTTTTCAAAATTAAGACTGGCGACCCCACTTCCGGTGTAAATTTCAGATGTTGGCTAAAACCATAAATATTGTATGTCAGGCATAATTAGAAGGTACTTAGCAGAAAAAATCCAAACCGGAAGTGATACATAAGCTGTCGTCACAGACTGACACATTTCAGCAAAAAATTAATTAGTCCTCCATTTTTTATCCGATTTTCATGATTTTGATGTCTATCAAAACATTGTAACTTTATCTAAAACTTGTAGGCACAGAATTTTGAATTTCGAATTTGAAGTGTTTTTATTTTGGTTTGAATTTTTTGAAAATTCAAAAGGCCATACCATGTGACCTTGACCTTCAATGACCCTGAAATTTTCAATGTAGAATGTCCTTGACCTCAGCTATCCATAGGTGTTTTGATTTTAGTTGAAAAATATTAACTTCCGGTTTTATAGACATTCAAAAATTGACACTTTTGACAACTTTGGACGGCTGTATCACCTTCTCTAATTAACACAAAGAATTAATCATTTCAATTTTGTAATGCTGATTTAATTATCTTTTTAACGATATATCACGATAATACCTTAAAATATGTTTTCAAAATATTGCGTTTTTTTCGACTGAGAGTTCTAACTTACAATGTAATTATCTAATAGCAATATCGATTGTGTAATGATGATGTACACAATTTTCTCTTTTCAACGATATATGACATGATTAGTTTAATACAAAATTAAAGTGAAAATAGGCATAGAGTACCCTGAGTAATCTGAGAAAAATAGAAATAGAGAGGATTAAAATGATTGACAAGGGTTATAGCAGGTTATATAATACAGTAATAAAACTATTGATGTGAACTTTTCACATGGAGGTGTGAAGTATTTTAGGTCATAAACAGATTAATCTGATTATGTAATCTTTTAACACTCTAAATAATATATAAAATTTATTCATTTTTTTTTCAAAATTTTCACTTACATTAATTTTACATACAATCATTTAGAGCAGTGAATTTTTGATACATTAACCTGTTCGAATTTTTTTTCTACCATTGACAGAACTCTTTCTACAAGATACACACCAATTTTCTTTTTGTCGTCTGCTAAGGTTATTAAAGGTCATAAACAAATTAGTCAGACTACATAATCTTATAACTCTAGGTCTGGACTCTAGCAGACTGCAATTTAACTGTTTACGCGTAAGTGCTCAAACTGTTTTTTATCGTCTGCTAAGATTATTATAGGTCAAAGATAAATTAATCTCATTACATATTGTTTTAACTTTATAAAAATTAACATGTTTTTACGAGTGTTTGCTATGTTTGATATAATATCAGATTTTTTCTTATTCTGAGGGTAATTCTTACACACGGCACTTAATTGACTAACATACATCAATTCAACTGGCTACTGTCTGCTCCAATCCATTGAAACAAAAGACAGTATTTCAACTCAGCATTAAAGGAAAATATTGACGTTTACACAGTTCGAATGTTGGGGAAGGGCGCATATCCCCTATACAAAATGGCCCCTAGTTCTAATTGTTATCATTTGAATTGATAATTGAAATGTATGCTCTCTTCTTGTGACCTTGACTAGTGCTTCTATAGGAGAGTATCTTCTGTAACACCCAATTCCAATTTTGTTTTTGTCGTCTGCTAAGCTTATTATAAAATTAGTCAGAGTACATAATCTGTAGTGATGGACTATCTAGCAGACAGCAATAAATTATTTAACTGGCAACGCGTCTGCGCTAATCCGTTGCAATAAAAAGTAAATGTTTAATCTTGTCATAGTTAATTGGGCCCCTATCCAAATCGGCTATTAGTCAAAATCGTTTGGTCAAAATGGCCAGTCACCATGGCCCCTATTTTGGTCAAAATGGCCTCTGAATTTCTCTTTTGATTTCAACCAATTCATTGGTTAAAATGGCCACAAAAATAAAGTCAAGATGTTCCCTGATTTTTTTTTTATAAATTGTAGCTTATATGATGATAATCAAAGGAATAATTGAAAGCTATTTTAACCCTAAAAAAGGTCACTAATTTTGACTGAAAATTGTACTCTGTTACAACAAATTTTGAAGACATAAATTGTGTTCCAATTTATATTTTCATCAAAGCAAAGACATTCTAAGACTTACAATATTAATTTGAAGTTCCAGTTCCAGTTCTCAAAAAGATTATATAAAAAATATATTATTTAGCGCGTTATGTTTTGTTAATTTGTAACATCATAAATAAAAATATTATTTTGAGACCATTTTGACTTTTTGGAAGGACCATTTTGACTTTTTTTGAAGACCATTTTGACCATTTATCAGGGACCATTTTGACCAAACAAGGGGCCATTTGGGATGGAGGCCCAATTGACTATAACCTGTTTTTATCTGCTAAGCTTATTATTTGTTCGTAATTGTTGAATGTATTTGTAATGTATTTGTAATGTATCGTCTATGCAGTTACTGTTCACAAAGTAGTCGTTATTAGCCGATTTCCAACTGTCAAGGGATCTTTAACGTACACAGCCAATAGCACACGGGGCCTCGGTTTATTGTCCCATCCAAACGACTAGACACTTTTCCATGTCAGCCCCTCCGACCTGCATCACTGACAGGGGGAAACCGGGTTGAAAAATCCGAAGGTATCATCTCGACCCATGCCGGGATTGAACCCTGGACCTTCAGGTTAGCGAGCAAGCGTCTAACTCGCTGAGTCACTCTTAAATTTGGGAGTTTTAAAAATAGAACACATTACTTTGAATATTCTGGATAAGAATATTAACGTAATTGTTATCTATAGACCACCTGTTTATCGATTAGAATTATTTCTCCCAATGTTACAAAGATCACTAGTTGAATAACAAGAATCTGGTGTATGTTATTATGGGAGATTTCAATCAAAATATCTTGGGCGGTCATTTGTCTATACTTAATTGTTTTCAAAAATTTGGTTTTCAACAACTTGATCAGCATTACACTAATGAAGGTGAAACACTTATAGATCATATTTATATCAGTAAAGGAATTCTGTCACATAATGTTCACATTTCACACATACCTGTGTATTGTAGCTACCATGAAGCTATAAAAATTACCATACTATAAGTTATATTGATATAATATTGAATCTACCCTTTCACAAAACTTTTTACTAAAAATGAGGGAGTGAACACCAGACTTTAGGGGTTTGAAGTTCAAAAAGTCTTACAGCTATCAGGCAAAGTATCACGGGCCACGCTCAGTGCTGTTCACAGCTCTAGTTCCTCTTGTTTTCAATAGTGTCCTACAATTTGTTTTAGGGAAAGTGACCAATTTTTAAAACGTTTTGTACATCTGAATGTGCAATTTCAATAGGTGACTCACTACCCTCAAATTCATTATAAGGGTAGCGTGTCGTTGTTTTCTTCTGAAACAGTCCCTTCATTTCAATCGACTATATATGTTTCAGGAAATCAGGAAAAACAAACATGCCTCAGACCCAGGAAATAAGACTCAGAACTTATTAATCCAGTTTTACTTTGGGTTCATTGCACAGTAACACGTCAATACCATTGCATGTCTTGAATCTATAGCAGTACATGACAATTTCAGTTGTCTTGGATAATTGACAACATAATAATAATGAATAATAATGAATAACAATGAATAACAATGAATAACAATTTCCCGTTAACATTAACATTTTTATCAATACAACATTGCTCATTGCAGTCTTTTTCCTCCATGCCCTATGCATATTGTTGTCCTTCAGTTTGACAACTTTCTATGGTTTCCTACTAAAGAAAACATTCATTAAAATCCCATATAAGACTTTATCAAACAAAATAAATAGTAATCCTTGTAAGACATTTAGAAGTATCACAGCACATTAAGAAATAACAGTTTTTATGGATATAGGCGTAATGAAACGTTGTGTACAATAATAAATAGAAGTCTATATCCATAAAAACTGTTATTTCTTAAAAATAAATAGTGTCTAACTCAGTCTACAGTGTAGAAATAAACCTACCTTTACGTCTTGAAATCTGTTCATTTTTGTCCATAGTTACATCTAACAATCGTATCACAAGTCTCTTGGAACTCTCTCTCAAACAACACTGAGAGTACAATGAAGCAGATTAAGTTAATTTTCAATTATATTATAAAATCTTGTAGTCCTAGAGCAGTAATTAATGTCAGTGTCTTTGTGCTTTTCAATCATTAACTAAACTGGTAACAATGAGCTGCCTATCTATTGTTTCACTGTGTGTCCAACGTACAATGGTAACTAGTGAAGTAATCTATATAATTAATTGGAAATATATCGGCAGTTTTTAATTCCGTTGGCTTTAATTAAGAGAGTATCATCAGATATTACCACCTAGCCAAGCTTGTAATATAACATAGATTACTCGAAGCTAATTAACGTCAATGAAGCGATGATAATGAACAAAGAGCGTTAATTGATGTGTAACCTTTA
Organism: Lottia scabra; assembly: GCA_029955415.1. NCBI lineage: Eukaryota > Metazoa > Mollusca > Gastropoda > Lottiidae > Lottia > Lottia scabra. The sequence continues at coordinate 1,550,085 of JARJEI010000036.1, forward strand.
ATTACTGTGATTGACACATTAATTAATATCCTATTATTGCCATACTAGTAGTCTAGATCAGACCAGTGCTCTATTTACATGGTAAGATAATCGAGACTATGGTAATTAACGAATGCTCTCAATAGTATGAGTCAAAGGTATGATATTATATTTGTCGACAGATAAAAATCGATTGTTTCTTCATTATTAACCTTAATTATATTGTTTACTTCCAAAAGCCAGAAATTATGATTCATAACCATCGGACTGATATTAATTAACCGCTGTGTGACCTATATACCAGGTTGGTTGGTAGATAAATAAGTTAACGCCCGATTCCAGTTAACTGGCAGTACAGACTTCTGTGTTTTGTTGTTGTTTGCAAGTATATCGTATGTATCAACTAAAAATGTGGCATTTTAAGACATCCATTACTCCTATGTCACTTGTTGAGCAATAAGGAATTTTATTTTATGTGACGATTATTGTCGATACATACATGATTAAATCATGAATATTTTCTCGCTATATTTTTATGTTAGTCTGTGAAAAGACACCATAAATATTATAACGCAGCAAATATGTTCCAATTACGTATCAAGATATGATACGTTTTCATGTTCAAATGTAATCGAAATTGTAACACAATGTTGTATTCATTCCAACATTGGGATCCACTCAATGTATCTACGAACACAATGTGTATTGTCAAATGTAATGTTGTGTTATTGTGTTCCTAAACACATTGTTATATACACCCAATGTATTATGAAATTATAGTAAATTTCTTCCCAACACAATGTTCTTGTTAAATCTAATGAACAGAATAGAGGAAGGATACAACATACGAACTAATTTCATTGGTTAGAGAAGAAAAGGAAAATTACTACCTTATCTTAATATTGAAGATACATGTACCACACGAGTTGAAGCAGACGTAAAATGATCACCAACATGTACTATCTGAAACCCATGGTTCTCGGTTTCATATGCAACCATAGCGTGACCTTCTGAGAAGCATTGAGCATGGTGAAGCAGGGCTGAAAACTTTAGTGTAAGATAGTTAGTCACCGAACAATTGTCTTCTTTCGCAATTCTTTGGTGAACAATTGTCCGCTAAGCAATGGTCCAGTGAGCGGTTGTTCGATGAGCAACTTCCTGTACCCCGATAAATCACATGCCCTTATCTCCAGCCTCAAGTCCAGCTCTAGGTAATCGAGCAAACACCTTTATTCAGAACAGAAAAATATATAATCATTGTATAATTTTTATAATAACAAACATGTATATTGTATAACATAATAATGGTATTAATAAAATTTGCACGGAATTTGAAGCACAATGATTGGTACTCTCGGAATTTAAAATGATCGAAAATGGACTAATACACAGAAAGCAAGGATTAATAAATGCCATTATAATTTTATGTGAATGAAAGACATAGAATTGGTTGATATAAAAAACAAAAATGGATTTCAAAATGTAACAAACAATCGTATAACCTAGGCCAGTAACTAGGCAAGTCCACCACTTGCAAAATTGTGAAATTTCGAAATTTAAGCTAAAATTCTCTAAAATCTCGTTAACCAAGAGAGAGAACAAAGGAACTACATTTTTTATAAAAACAATCTTTCATTAGGATTCAGACCACTAAAAAAACCAGATGTATAATGGAATATTTTTCGACATTTTCTTCTATTTGCGTTTATTTTCACACTTACGTTTTAATATGACGTTTCACGACAATTGGAATTGATCATACAATTGACGTTTCAGTACATTTCAGCAAAAACTCCACTTCCGTTAACGTTTCCGGCATTTGAAAGTCAGATTCAAATTCCTGACGTTAATATTGGCCTTGGAAATGCGTCTTCAGTAAACTTCAGTTAAAATGGACCTTCCAGATTCACTAAAACTAACATACGTTATTTAAATCAACGTCTTCAAAATCGACATTTTTCGGTTAATTGCAGTCCAAATCAACAATCATTGCTCCCTTCAATTGAAGCGTTCGAACAGATCACTGTTGTGAAATTCTGCGTTTCCGACTTTCCATATCCCAAAGCCAAACACTTCTATCAACGTTTGGGGTTAATATCAATTTTTCCAACACATTGCAGACAAATTCAACGATTTCGATTGACTTCCCGTCAATTAAATTCGCTGTTTTCCCACTACATCACTTCTTCCCTCTCCAGCCTTCACGTGAAGTCACCCTATTTGCGGCCTCTTCGATTAACTCAAGTTCAATGTCTTTATATGGTTTAAACAATATGTGAAGATGATTGTTGAGATTTCGGTGGATGAGATTTACTTTTCAAACTTTTTTGAAATGCTCGAGCAGGCTGCATCATTTCTTTTAACTTTACTGCTACCTGTAATAGTAAATCGTGTGAAAATAAGGCTTTTATCCTGACAAAATATTAAAACGTGGCAAAGATCTGAAACAGCCACTAACTATTTATTAAGTACAAGGTGATTTTATTCGGTTAACCGCCAGAGTTGAATAATTCATACTAGCTTTCATGTTCCTTCAGCAACGTTAGACATTTGCATTATCTACCGTTGCTGGATTGGCCGGGTTTTCTCGTCATTCAGGACTTAGAACCTCGTTTTGAAGTCACTACGTCACATTCAATTTATCGAATAAGCGATCTCGTTACATTTTGAGTGTAGGTCAGTGATTTGCAAAGCAAGTTCGACTAGACGAAAGAGTTAATTTCTCTTAGCATTTTTGCGTAATCGGGAAAATTCACGCAACCTCAACACTTTAAAAAATTATTTAAGATTGAAGGAAGCTTTACTCCATTGTAAAGCCCACAAAATCTTATACGATCCGCCATTTTAGTATCAATTCGGCCTTGACCTTTGAGTCTCGATTATCACAAGGGAAAATTGCTACAAGAAATCTGCGTCTGGTCATTCGAAAGTTTTCCCGCAATAATTTGTTACAAGGAATATAACTGGTCGACCATAATCGTTCGACCAATCAAAGTTAATGACGAGAAAAGCTTATCATGATAGCAACGGATTAATGTAATGTAATGAAATGATAGCCGTTGCTAAAGGAACATGACTAGCTTTGGACTTTCATGGCCAATGTTCGTAGGCGAAAGAGCAGTGCACTTGTGATTGCTTTCTACTTAAAGCGATACAACCTTTTGAACGAATGAACAAACAAACTTGGTCGATCAGAGTATATTATATTCATCAACAGTGTCCAAAGTATACCAACAGAATGCAAAAAAACATGAAACTATGTAAATTTCCATATAATAACAGGTTATAATTGATAAACGCCTTAATTTTGATTAAGGGTTTTTCAATTAATGTATATAAACATTGTTTTCTGGATTTATCAGATTATTTAGGAAATCTGTCATATAGTTATGCAACCAGGCAAGTCCCTTGATAAATATAAACACCTATTGACCAAATTTGATCTAGGTCTATTACTTCTGTTTCATTATCATTCGTATAATAATGGTATTGATTATTACCTGTTTAGCCGAAGGACGAAGTTGTGGTTTTTGACACCAGCATTCAACAATAAGATCTTTATATTGGGTTAGTACATCAGACGAGTCTGGTAATTCAGGTCTACCACCACCAACAACAAAATCTATTATCTGGAAGATCAGATGGAAAAGGTTGTAGTTTTTCGTAAAAAAAAATGATATTGTATGGAGTTGTAGTACTGTTATCTTCCATAGTTTGTAGTCAGAGCATCTTGCTAGGACGATTTCGTGAGTATATTCCCCCAGTAACTTGCCCTTTTAAACATATGCTAAAACTAAAAAAATCATAAAATTGTCCCTGATATTATCATATCATATTTTATGCACATTTCTGGAAATTGGGATCTACTAAGGGCTAGACGAGCGTGGACCAGTAACACCGTATTAGAGCCACCGACACAAATGGAGGTTATTGCCATTTAAATTTTTATAAATAGAGCATAGTTTATTAATAATCTTGCCTCTGCTTCGGAACTCAGATCTTCAAAAGGGTCTTCACAAACTGTTATTTCCCAAAACACCATCCCCAATGAATATACATCACAGGACGACGTGAAGACGGAATTGCCGTCGTCTTCATGAACTGTAGGCTGAGACAATATTTCTGGAGCAGTCCAACGTAGCATTGCTGGACAAGCACTATACTCTCGCATACCTGAACAAAAAGAGAATAAAATGCAGTTTTACATCCCAAAAACTAATCACTCTGAATCAATCAAAGTATTTGACAATTTATGAAAACGGTGCTTATAACTAACAACTAAGTTTAAAATCCTACAAGTGAATGGTTTTAATATACGAGATATTGTATTCGCCTATTTGCATCACGCTTGGTCAATTGAAACCTATGGAGATTACGGAGATTTTCAAAAACTTACAACAACAATCGTCTTGTGTACATTCTTCTCTCATTGGTTGTATTAATTTTGTTAAACCAAAATCTCCTACCTGAAACAATAACCAAATTCAAAGAAAAAAACATCCAAAATATAGAGACTAACAGAAGTTTCTGGAAAACATTATAATCAACAGAGGTAACAGGATCATAGCTAGCCCAACGATGTGCTCAACTTGGTAGGTTAATCAAAACAATCATTACCGCAAATGAAAGACATAAAAAGTGCTTTCATGAATTTTGGTTCCGTTTTCCATCATCTCCTCCCATCTTTAACCACCGGGCTTCTAACGTATGGATAACCACCAAACAAACAAACCCTTATAAATATTACATCATACCTTAATAGCATCTTCATCTATAATAAAAATGTTCCCACATCGAAGATCTCTATGTAAAATTAATGGTTTACTAGAATGAAGAAATGCTAAACCATCAGCTATCTGGGTACACTGAAAATATAAGTAAGACCTGCGTGCATGGGGCGTTCCTTAAACTTATAATTTTGTAAATCTCTGAACACCAAGACTGAAGGGTTTCAATGGGTGCATACCGGTTCTCAATTTCATTCAACTGATTTATGAGTGCGAATTTATTATTAAATTCATTTAAGATGTTCGTCACCAGTCACAACCCCACACCCAACAGAACCCATCGACCGCGACCTTAAGCATCTTGTGATAGCCGTTTTGTGACGGCTGTGGTGTAAGGGGCGGGAATGACCACTCATAATTTGGTAAAGCAGCTATTTCGAATGTATTGAAAAGGCGATAAAAAAGCTTTACAGAATTGATTGATAAAATGTGAATTTGCTACACATTCGAAATGGCTTATTTTATCTGTTTATCTTCTTCTAAACAACTTACAATTTTGATTCGCTGAGGCCACGTTAGCTGATGACCTTTAACGTTTATAAAATCTCTCAAACATTCACCATCTACATGTTCTGTTATGATATAAGGTAGTCTACCATCTAAACATAGACCAATAACCGTTACAATTAACTTATGACGTAAACGACTGGAATAAAAAATGAAATAGTGTTCGTCTTAGTATTCTGCTGCTGAATCGGCTGATAAAAAAGATCACGCAAGGTGCTATCGGAGAAATAATGAGTTTTTTCAATTTTCAAAGACTGATGCATACAAGACTGATCTGAAAGACTTCATACTTTTCTCATGTCAGCCACCCAAACCTGCATCACAGACCAGAGGAAGCCGTGTTAAAAAAATCAGAAGGTATTATCTCTATCCTCTGGGTAGAAAAGCAAATTACTAACTCCTCGGCATTCCAACCAGTTTTTCATGTTGGACTGTATTAAGCATGTGTTCCAGCTGAATCCCGTATCTACACATTAGACTCAAATTACAGATGTGTTTTAGAATAACGGTTGAGATGAATACATGTATGTGATTTTCTTTTAATTCATTCTAACCTCAATTTCCAAACTTCTTCCTTCATGTATTCCATTGTTTTGGCAGTGACTTGGTTCTGATGAACATTTAATATTAGTCGTTTTACTGCAACATCCATACCATTCCATTTAGCAATATGTGTATCACCAAATAACCCGCCACCTAATCTGAACAGAGATAAACATAATTACATTTACCATTACATGTATTTGATACCTACAGTACCGTGCAATAAATATTCAAATGGCGGCGTGATTACATTGCTTTACGACCCTACATACTTGGACACCGCTTGGAAATTATTACAAAGGGGGAAACCATCACCTATGTATCAGAAATGTTGAACGTGTCCAGGAGTACAATAGCATGTTTTAAGAAGCGTGTAGAATGAAGGGGGTAGGCCTACATAGAAAACACCCGAGCCGAGGAAGGCAACCTATTTTTCTTTGTAAGAATATTTATTGCACGGCACAGTAGCTGTAATGGCTACGAATTATCCGGGAAAGATAAATCCCAAGAGGTTATTTTAAAAGTAGATTGAAACCAAGTAGTTATCCATGTAAATTCAAAATAATAATCGCCCATAAATAACGTTCGAATTACGTCATTTGCCATTGGCATCTTGTCAGATTTTAGAATAACTCAAACAAGGCCAATAATAGACAGAAAAAAATATTAAACAATGATAATTATTTATTCTTTTTTAGATCAAAGAAACTTCAGTCTTTTAAAGTTCAAATTGAGACAATTGCTCCCAATTTAGTCATATTCTGGACAATTTTGATTAACGGAATTGTATTTGCCTGTAAAGATTTTCATTAGATTGTTTCGTAGATGATAAGCTACCGTTCGGCTTCAACGGATGCTATTGCTGTATATGAATATTTTTTTTAGAAAATCCCTTAACAAACCCTCTTTAAACCTTGTTTAAATTGGAATTCAATCTAAACTTCCATACCAGAAGCCCTGGTGACGACTTCCGAAACATGTGTTGAAACTGGAATATTTCAGATACCTTTGTCCCATATCCAGACTGCTTAAAGCTATCACCGAATCATCTAAAACTGGCAGTAATTTCTTCTTCAGAGATTCTTTCGGTTCCCAATCACTGTAGGGTGATGGTCTGTTCATACCGCCTCTTCCGACTGATTTGATGCTGGATTTGTCACCAGGGCGTCGTGCATTAGGATCAGCCATACCTAGTCCTAGAATATGAAATTTTACAAAAACGTCATTCAAATTTATGTTAAAGGGTTTAGAATTTTTGGTTAAAAGGCTTTTTAAAACGATCATCTAATGGTTGATATTTTTGATAGGGCATAACTTGTTCTGGTCGGGTCTCTTGATGTGAATGTGTAAGGAAATTGCGAAGTAGATCATCCTTACACTTTTATACAGTCATTTTGATCTCGAATTTGTCATCTTGGCATTACCTGGTGTCCCCAAAGCTACATCAGCTTAACGAAAATTGTCTGGAGTTACAGTTACCGAAAGCACACTTTGTTTCAGCTTATTAAATACCACTACCGGAAGTACATGTGCGGACTTATTGTTTTTGTGTTACCTGGTAGTTTATAGTAGATCTGTATTTGTGTTCGTTTGATATAGCATAAGGCACCAATAACGGCCGCTAGAAGTAATAATCCTAGATTGGTTAAAACTACTATCAACAATAACTTCTTATCTCGTACCTTCTTTAACTCTTCCAACTCTGAAATACGCAATTTAAATTTTTAATTGTACTCATATTGAATATGTAAGGATCTTTATTTTTCTCAAATGAGTGGAATGGTGTAAATTGATGCTCATTGTAGGCTACCCGATACTGTATAATCTGATAAACCCAGAAAACTACCTGATACATTATAATTGTTACAAGATAACATACAAAATATTAAGCGTTTTATTAAGCGTATTTCAATAATAACCTGTAATTTTGTGGAAAATTACTTAGTTATATATTTTTTTTATTTTGTTTGTATACTGTAAGACACATTTGATGAATATATATATACTTTTATTGACCAAGTTTGAAAACTTAAATTTTTTGTTCATTTTAAGAGGGGGTATCGCTATACATGGCATACTTCGATTAAACAAAAGAATTTATCGCTGATTATCTTATATAAACTATGAAAATATGATCCCCTTGAAACATTATCTTTTGTTCAATATATCAATAGGGTGATTATATACAGACATCTTTAACGATTTTCTCAAGATTACTCAATAGGGTTCATCAGCCTTTTATCATGTCATAATCTACTGTCTACACCTTGACATCGCCAGGAGAAAACACCCTGACATCACCGGGAGAAAACATGTACAAATCCAAATCGCAATCCTTATGTCCTTTTGTCAAAGATCTACAAACCGACAAACTCAACATGACAACATGAAATTGTCATCAAGGGTCATCTAAGATCAGGGTTCAATGGATTCTTTTGCAATTCTATTTCCGATGATAAGCCAATAAAATCAAATTCTATAATTTTTGTTAAATTTTTCAACCAAAGTATGCTTTATCTCTGGGTGGTTTCTACAGCATTAAGTAACCAATATCACCTACATTTGGTACATTTTAATACCTAATTGATAGAAATTCGAATCAAAATTTCTTCTAGACATCTGATACTTGTACCACTTTTCATTATGAAATATTTACTCATTTATTGATATACTTCCTCAAATTATTATTATTTGGGTGCACTAGCATTTATAGGTGCACCTAACCTAGAACTAGATTCTCTTAGTTTTCTTACCGGGTCCTGAACGACATTACAAGCAATAAAATACATAGACACGAAGAAGAGTGGTAATAAATTAACGTTTTTAATTCAGGCGGTGTTATTATATCTAAGTTTTTATTACATTAACTAAATCTTATCTAAAACTGACCCGAATCATAATTTAATAAATTCTACCTCCATAAATTTCCTCGCATGTACATTAAGTTGATCTTCATTTTTATTGCCCTGTCCTCTTTTGGTTAAGGTAGGCCTACATACTTATTGCATTTTGACCTCGCAAAATAGTATTACTTAAATAGGTACACCACTACTCATTACGGCTATTAATTCACTTTAAGATGAGATCTGCATCATAGGGTCTGATTGAACCGAGTCTACGGGTCCCCACTCGAAAAAAGGGTAACAAAGGAGTATGCTCCCGAACCCCTCCTAGCAATGGTACACTACCCAGTTAAATCAACGGGTTCTAGTTGATTTCTCTATTTAATTTTCATATTTATAATCAGTGTAAAAGACATTATCCTAGGCATAATCTTTAAATAACGAAATACGTGTAGGATGAGTGAAATAGATTTATGTATCAAAAATGTGTTACAAAACATCATTGACATTATACTCCTCTTCTATTGTAATGATACAACTATTACAAACGTGGATGTAAGTACATTGAAACTCGACGAAAAGTTATCCACTGGAACAACTAGATTTCTTACAATCAAATACTGTTCTCAATCAGCCATACAACATATTGAAATGAAATGGAAATTAATGGAAATGTTCCGCTTCGTTCAGGATTTCTTGTATGTCAGGGTCGGATGACGTCAATTTCAGTCGCAGATCACTTCTTATAGAAGTATTTACAAGGATAACAACTTAGGTTCCGTGCGAATCCTTTCTCATATTTGGTGCTTGGCGAAACCTCTTGGCATTGATCTTTCCCGGATTATCCCTACCCATTTACAGCTGGGTGGACTGGAGATGACTTCTTCAAGGACATCGGACCTTCACACCCTGATCGAGAACCGAACTCCCTAACATAACGACCCCCATTTGCTTATACCGAGGCATAATCAGTATAGTTTTGGCATGTTAGATTGATGTTGTCATACATTGTTGGAAATATCATCCAATCCCCTTTCTGGCGATTCCCCCTCAATTCCACCACGACAATAATAGATTCCTCTCCATGATCTCTCTCTTTCGTTCAATATCGACACATTGGTGAATAAAACATAACAGATGGGCATGTTAAAGCAAATTTATGGTTTATGTACCATGGTATAAATCAGGCATTCTCAATTAATTTTTGTAAAGGTCAAATGCATTTCATGAAAAAAATATAAGGGCCAAATAGCGAGCAAAGCGTTTTAGCGGAAGGGGTCACTCTTGCGGGGTCATTCTCAAGGGAGTCGCGTATAAATCATGAAAAGCGATGTGCTTACCAGTAGAATTGGTAGTGTGATTTGATGATATTTTTGGTTCTAAACAACCATCTGGACAACAACACAAGTGGTGTAAATTTGCTTCCTGAAATTACAGTTAAAATAAGTGACACATTAAGTTCATTCTTTCCGAAACACCTGATGATACTTATCTTTAGAGCAGTCCATTACTATACAGCTGTTGCTCTCAGTTTTGCCATCAATTTTGATTAATGGAATTATATTGCTTTTGCGGACTTTTATGCTCGCTATTTGCTTATTATACAGAGATGTTTCTCAAAACATGTTTAAGTTTTCAAATCATTGGGGCATAGTCCAAACCTTTGAAAAGTCAATACTACGACTGGAAGCAACACCAACCTGTCTAAATACGCCACTTCCGGTGTGTTCTGACACGCTCTTGAAGTTAGTCATTATTTTAAGATTTCTTTGGTTTCACAAAATTAACATTTCAATTTATATTTAAATTGCAGGATGAAAAACGATCAAACTTTCATTGGCTTCTGAATAATAAAGAAGTGAACTCACCACAGGGCCTTTTCCCATTGGACTAGAAATTTCAAATAAGGCTTCATCAGTGTTGGTGCGACTTCTATCACAAATTAAATTGATGAAAGTCACTCTGTTCCGCATTGACCTGTAATAGATACATTTGTTTTAAAACCTTCTAAGGTGGTAGAATTATAAAATTACTCTGGAGTCATCTTGCGACGCTAAAAAATCTTTCTTTTATTTAATGACGAAATCTTATTTCTGTCTTAATTCTTAATTACTCTTAATTAGTTCTATCATGACAATCTTAACAAATTTGATTTAATGACGAAAAATGTTCTATGAGTCACTTCATGCATAAAAAATAAAATTATTTAAGAATAAAATTAAAAAAATACAAAAAGTAAGTACATCCATATAAAAGGGATCCAAATCACTTAAGTCTTATGTGTGAAATAGTCAGTATCGTGTGGGTATAAACAACAATGGCGGGCTTGAACTCATTTATTAAAGTGACGTCATTGCCATGTGAGCGGCGTATGAATACATTACAGTATATCATTAATAATCAATATAATACTCTCGTAACATCTCCCCCCTTTTAAAGGAATACTTATAATCATCATTAATCATAATCATTTAACATTCAAAATAAGATTTCTACTTGAAAATGAAATAAAACAATAGGGTGCCTACTACCTATAAGCATACACAATATTCAAAACTGACTTATGTTCTATATCGTAATGGTTTATATACAGCACGACCTGATCTAGTTCGATACGGTTGAGGTTGAGGTAATACAGGTCGAACAAACTCATTGCGATTAGGTTCTGGTTGAGGTTCTTGATATTCAGGTAATAAATCTAACATGTCATCGTCAGATTCTAAGTCAAAGTCAATGTCAGTAATATTATCATTAACATATCGTAAGTGTCGTCTATTTCTACGATAAGTACCTTTTGACGTTTTAACAATATACGATCTAGGTTCATTAGTTTTCCGTTGAACTATTCCTGGAAGTAACCAATGTTTTTCATTGTCTAATTTTACTAATACTTTATCCCCTTCCTTTAATTCAGTTAAGTCTTTAGAATTATTATGACGATTAAAATTAAACTGGTATCTCTGTCTGTGTCGACTATCATTTTCTCTCACTCTATCAAAATTCGGCCATTCTGGTTTAAGATTATCTGGAAGGGTTGGTAAAGTTGTTCTTATCTGTCGACCCATTAAAAGTTGAGCTGGACTTGCTTTTGTAGCCTCTAAAGGTGTTGCACGATAATTCATTAGAGCAATATGAGGATCTGGTTGGTTTAATATCTTTTTCGCTGTTTGAACTGCCCTTTCGGCTTCTCCATTTGCCTGCGGAAAATGTGGACTGGTAGTAATGTGATGAATTCCAAATTTCGTACAAAAGTTAGTAAATGCATGGGAAGCAAACTGCGGACCATTATCCGATATCAGTTTCTCCGGAATTCCAAATCTAGCAAATATTTCAGTAAACTGCGTTATAACATAACTACTTGTAGTGGTTGGTAAATGGATAATGTCTAAATATCTTGAAAAATAATCAATGACCACTAAATATTGTTTATTTTTAAACGTACACAAATCAGCTGCTATTTTCTGCCATGGTCTATCTGGTAACTCGCTTGGAATTAAAGATTCTTTCTTATGACTTGGACGAGTCTGTGTACAATGGGCACAGGATGAAACTTTTCTATTAATATCACATGTAATCTTCGGCCACCATACTGAATCATTGGCTCGTTCTCGGCACTTTGTTAGTCCGAAATGTCCACTATGTATACGATCTAATATTTCACCTCTAATACAGAAAGGTATTACAATTCGCTTTCCATATGTAAGAATACCATTAACAATACTTAATTTGTCTCGAACTGAATAATACGGTTTAACATTAGGTTGAATGTCTCTAGCATATTGCGGCCATCCTTGAGTAACGTAATTTAATACTAATTTTAACGTTTCATCTTCTTTAGTAATTTGAGTTATTCTTTCCAGTAACTGGTCTGTAGCTGGCCATGCAGATACAACAGCATTTACAAATACTTCGACATCTTGTTCTAATTCAAAAGTATCAGCTACTAATAACGGACTTCTTGACAATGTATCGGATATTAATAATGTTTTCCCAGGTCTGTATTCTGCCACTGGATTGAAACGCATCAATCTCATCAATAAACGTTGACATCTTATCGGTACTTGGTCAATGTCCTTCCGATTAATTAAAGGAACTAAAGGTTTGTGATCAGTGATCAAAATATAGGAATCTAATCCATATAAAAATCTAGAGAATTTTTCACTTGACCAAACAGAAGCTAAACACTCCTTTTCTATCTGCGCATAACGTTTCTCGGCATCGGTTAATGTACGGGAACAAAAGGCAACTGGCTTCCATTCTGGACCATGTTGTTGTAGGATAACTCCACCAATTCCGTACTGGCTAGCATCTGCACTTATCATTGTAGGTTTCTTTACATCAAAAATTGATAAAACAGGAGCTCTACTAATAGCATTTTTAACGGATTCAAACGCTGTCTCTTGGGATGGACCCCATGTCCATATTTTATCCTTTCTCAAGAGTTCATTTATTGGTTGCAGCATTGTTGATAAATTCGGCAAATAAACTCCAAGGTAATTGATCATCCCTAAAATACGTTTCAGTTCGGTAATATTGGTTGGTGCACGTAGTTCTCTTATAGCTCGTACTTTATCTGGATGAGGACTAATTCCATGCTGATTTATCTTATGGCCTAACAAATCTATCTCATCTTGGCGTAAAATACACTTATTTTTATTCAACTTCAATCCGGATTCTTTAATACGTTTTATAACTGCTGCTAAATATCTATCATGCTCTTCCAAAGTTGAAGCAAAAATAAAAATATCGTCCATGTAAACTGCTACATTTTTTAGACCCTCTAATAGTTCAGTCATTTTTCTCATAAAAATTTCAGGAGCGGACGTGATTCCAAAAGGTAATCTTTTGTAACGATAACGTCCATATGGTGTTATAAATGTGGTAAGTTTTGAGCTTTCTTCATCGAGAGGAATTTGATAAAAACCAGAGGAAGCATCTAACCTCGAAAAATATCGACTTCCTTTTCCAGCCATCTTATTTAGGATATCATCCAATGTTGGTAAGACATACCGTTCTCGTTTTACTGCTTTATTCAATTGTCTTAGATCAACACATATTCTTATTCTATTACTTGACTTTTTCAACACAGGAATAACAGGAGCACACCAATCAGACGGTTCAGTTACTTTTTCTATAATGTCCTGATCTATCATACGTTTAATCTCGTCTTCAAACTTTGACATTAAAGGAATTGGCACTCTGCGAGCAGTATGAATAGCATAAGGTACATAGTCATCTTTAAGTCTAATTTTAACTGGATCTCCTTTAAGAAGACCAATATCGCCAAATACGTCATCGTCAATTTCTAATGTATCACAAAAAGTCACATTCTTATTCAAAGAAATTAAACGTAAATTAATAGCATCAATTCTACCTAACAAATTATGAATAAAATTACCCTTCAATACATAAATCTTAACCTTAATACTAATATTGTTATACATAACATTAGATACAAAATAACCAATACAATCTAATAATCCACCTGGACTTCTAAAAATTAACTGAGTCTTATACAATGCTGGACGTGTGCTCATATTATAATAACTACTTTCTGACATAACAGTAGCATCAGCCCCAGAGTCAATCTTAAATTTAATTAAACATTGCTCAACAAGTAATTTTACATTCCAATTACGTTCATTTTCATTAGAATAAATAGATCCTAGAAAATATTCATTTCGATCTGGGCCTAAATCTACATTCTGCTTTGTGTCAACACTGTCAATTAAATGATCATCTGGTAAAGGGACATAACTCGAGTTTTCATAATTAGTACTTAATTCTCTAACATTTTTAGTGCGACAACATACTGCAAAATGACCTATATTTTGACATTTTCTACATTCAGCATACATAGCTGCACAAAATTCATCAGGTCTATGTCTACGTCCACAACGATTACAGTTTCTCTTCATTCGTTCACCATGATATTCTGAATTTCTTGGTCTTGCATCATAATAGTTATTTCGTTGTCTTGGATTTTGAAATTGAATTCTGGATCCTGCATTTTGATAATGACCACCACGAAAATGTCCTTTTCCTCGACGATTTTCTCTGTAATTCTTCTGATTTCTCTGTGATGATATAGCATCAACTTCTTTCTTGACATTACTAAAATTATTCAATCCTTCACCACTACCAATAGCTTCATTATTTTGAGTCTTAACCATTTCACTATTTCTTGCCATTTGTATAGCTCTGGCTAAAGTCAAATTTCTCTCCAGTTGTAGTTTTCTGGATACAGTTTTATCTAAAATACCTGCCACTAACGTATCAAGAATTCTTTCATCTTTTGTGTCTCCAAAGTCACAATTCTCAGCCAGTTCGTATAATTTCCGAATAAAAGCTTCAACTGACTCTCCCGACTGCTGTTTCGTCGTGTTAAATTGATTTCTCAGGAAAACCAAGTTTCTATCAGGTAAGAAATGGGCTTCAAATTTCTGTTTAACAACATCAAAGTTTTTCTTTTCATCATCATTTGCAAACGTAAAACTGCTAAAAATATGTTCTGCCTCCGCGCCTAAACAGTAGATGAGTGCACTGACTTGAACCTCGCCATCTTCTTCAAAAAGTTTAGAACAGCTTCGATATCTCATGAATCTCTTCACCCACGACAACCAATTTGATGGTTCGGCAAATGTAAAAGGTTCTGGGGTCTCAAATTTCGGCATTTCTATTAATTACAAACCGTTCAGCAATCTAATGCTCTGACTATCGGCTTTTTACTTCTGACACCATATCGTGTGGGTATAAACAACAATGGCGGGCTTGAACTCATTTATTAAAGTGACGTCATTGCCATGTGAGCGGCGTATGAATACATTACAGTATATCATTAATAATCAATATAATACTCTCGTAACAGTCAGAATCTGATTCTTGGATCAAGTTTGTGAACACAAGATGTACAAATGCACGTGTATGAAAAGGACAGATTATATTTTAAGTGATCAAGTACATGACCACAAGATGTACAGATACTAAAATAAAGAACAGTATTGAATGCAAAGCTCTGTTCAATAGCTGCAAATGGGCTACCCAACGCCTTTAATGCTCTTGTTCTAAATTGGGTGGGGAGGGGAGGGGAGGATGTATCCATGCTCAAGGCCAACTAAGTCTGAGGCTGACTTTTGAGATATTTGATATTGAAAACTTACTTAGTGCCTGTTAAGACTAGTTGTATGGCAGTTGTATTATTCACCTCGTCCTCCAGCATCCGGAATCTAGCAGTTCGTTCTATACCTAGCGTATAGTAATGATGAGATACACCATCAAAACCAAATATACACATCTACAAAAAGATACATGTCATCAAGCCGGTTTGTACCTTAATATAATTTCAGATCAAATGAAAAATGCCAAGATTACAGCAAAACAATGTCCTCCGGAAAGTCACCAGACGAAATTTTCAAATTCTCACTAAGTCAGTTTTGTTTTCATTGATATTTTGTGGAAAATAAATTAAAGGTGTTAAGAAATCATTAACGGAGACAAAATTTAATAAAAATTAAAAGACACTTTCATCAAAATATTTGCTGTAGATAGTTTTCTTTTTGGTTTTCGGGGAAGGGAGATATTTTGAAATAGTTACAGCCAAGGACGACACAAATTCGTAAATAACTGAAAGTATGGGGAACAGGAAAGACATAATAATAGTTATATGCATGTGTACCTCCACTTTATTTCTGAGGAGAATTTCAAATTGTCATTTTATAAAATTCTTAAATCCCTAACGTTGTTGTTTCTGGAAACCCAACTGACTGTCTCAACTATATCTCACGAATTATCAAATACCAACAGCGCAGAATCTTGCGATTGAACCAATCCAGGGCTCAACACTAACGCTTGCCCGACTGGAAATGGCAACTTAAGTCACTGTCGGGCACGTGAAATGTACTCAGCACTTGCCCAACGTGACAAGTAAAAATTCCATTATAAGTTTAATATTTATCTTGTCGTTAAACATCATTAAATCCTTCATGCATCAAATTTTCTGTTGTCAATTTCTCCCGGTCTTCATCTTCGAAATTACACAACACGTGCTCATAAACAGACCCGTGATAACGGCGGGACATTGCGGAAGTTGTTTTACAGCTCTAAAATCACCCCCGAAGATGGTAACTTGAGTTTATTTTTATGAAAAAAGTTAAAGTGTCCAGTGTTCATAACAATGTTTCTTGATTTGCAATTTGTATCATCTCATGTCTATAAAACATTTAAAAATGTGGCAAGTACATGTAACTTTCTTTCAAGTAGATTATGGATGTTACTTGCCCGACATGACAAGTGGCTTAAAAAGTTAATGTTGAGCCCTGAACCAATCTATCTATCAACTACTACCAACAACTACCTAGTTTACGAACTCAGCATCCACTGAAAGGTACACTGTAAAAAAAAATTATGTAAATTTACCCTTATTTGACTGGCAGAAAAGTTGCCACTATATTAACTGTAATTTAACATTCAATGTTATTTCACACAACACCTTGTAAATCTACTGGAAGATATTTACATAGCAAGTAAATTTACATTCATGGTATTTTTACAAAATAGTAAATTAACATTTCATGTAATTCAACATTTCGTGTAATTTAACAAGACATATGTTATTTTACAGCATTTGAAGTGGCAACTTTTCTGCCAGTCAAAAAATGGTAAATTAACATTTCATGTAATTCAACATTTCATGTAATTTAACAAGACATATGTTATTTTACAGCATTTGTAGTGGCAACTTTTCTGCCAGTCAAAAAATGGTAAATTGACCTAGCTGTGTAGGTTATTTTACATTCATATAGTCCACAAGGCCACTTTGAAATTTTACACTTTCATGTAAATTTACTACATGTTTAAATGTATTTTGCTGGAAGCCTTCCTCACATATGGAAAGAAGTGACTATATGACTGTTCTATTGAAATCCTTCATTCTATGGAATAAAAAATTGATGATGGAAAAAAAAAGATTTAATACTGAAAATCTTTTAATATAAATTAATGTATCTATCAGATTTCAACAACATTTAGAAGCGAGCAGCACATAACAATACAATACAATATTATATTATGGGATATTACACACTTCTTAATAAGATCAGGTTCATAATGTTTCAACACAATATACACATATTATCATCTATTGACATTATCAAAACAACTTACACTTGTCTGCATCAGATTACGATACATGTAAATTTTGTTGAAAAATTATGTACCTGGTCTAATTAAGAAGTGTGTAACATCCCAAAATATTGTCTTGTGTTTGTTATATTTACACAATCTAAAATATAAAAAAGTTTTTCCAATTTAAATTCCAATTAGCATAACATGTATGAGCAATAAAATAATACTTTCATTAATAAAAACACAATATGAAAATTGCAACAAAAGTTTAAACAATAGATTATATTACAATTCTAACAGCTTGCAAGGTAAGTAACATTTCCTTCCCTCTAAAATGTTTTCTTGTTGAAGCATGATTTTTAAGCACAATTTTAGAATAATTACCCATTAGATAGAAAATAATAGATGTCAATTACAATCTAAAAACTAAAATTTGGTGACATTATAGCCTGGATCCTACTACATGACAACTCACTGATTAACAGTCTTTTGTCAGGCATGTATGTTTAAGTGTAAGGTTGCCACGTTACAGCAATTAAGTCAAGAATCTGACCAATGGGGAGTCTCAGTCAGGATGGATGGATGGATGATTAACTGAAAATATAAATAGCAATCCTTAATACAATAATTTAAGAGAAATGGCAAAGTAGACGATAGAATAATCCAAGTCACATGACATACATAAACAAATACGATAAAATATGCCAGAGTTGAAAGAATGAAATGATAATATGCTGGTGTACATTATACTTGTAACTAAACATGAAATAAATAATATTTCTACTTAATTAACGGTGCAATACTTCCATATAGCTTGAGAGACTACTATAAATATCAGTAAAATAAATCAAGCATGGATATGAATGATATGGGCGCTGCCATATTGCGTGACGTCATAAAGTAAGTCAAAGGGGGGGAAAATTCCAATGAGGTCTAGCAACGATCAAATATAAGCTTATTATCTATCGATATTCACAATGCAAATTATCAATCAATACACAAATAACTAATAAATACAAATATAGTTACCGATTTTTGTTTACTACCACGGTTTCGATCAATTTCAAGCACTTCGAAGAGTTTCAATTCAAAAAGGTTCGAGAAGTGTTGGGCGGAAATGACGTAAACATAATCCGATAAACTGTTCTCAAGTTAACATAGTCCGAAAGACTGTCCCAAAATACTGTTTACTAATATAATTAATAATAGAATGCAAATGACTAAAATAAAAATGTTCAAACGTGTTCGGGACCTAACATATGCCGGTAGCGCTCGATTGGAGAGTTCGTTACTAGAACCGTATCTGTTCCATTCAAAATGTATCCACATTTTTAATTCTGCCTGCAACTACTTTTTTTTGGAACAGTTGTCTGCGCCATATCCGGTTTTTCTGGAATTACAGGAACCACGGGCATCGGGCGAAAAGTTTGTAAGGCTCAAGAGCAGAACTGCAGAAGTTCTATGCAGAAGTGTCCCAGGTACACACAAAAAAGCTAGCAAATCTCTTCAAAAGCCCTTTATAGCAATAGATATATTCATCAGAATAGAGAGAGACAAGAAAAAAAAAATAACCAATGGCGACTCTTTATTTTTCAATTTTACAGCAATTTTACATTTGGATGTAAAATTACATTTAATATGATTTTCTTGTTATTTTAAAACTAGCATTTGTAAAATAACAATTTGGATGTAAAATTACATTTTAATGTGATTTTTTTGTTATCTTACAACTGGAATTTGTAAAATAACTATTTAGATGTAAAATTACATTTTAATGTGATTTACTTGTTATTTTACAACTAGAATTTGTAAAATAACCTTTTGGATGTAAAATTACATTTTAATGTGATTTATTTGTTTTTTTACAACTATAATTCTGTAAAATAACATGTTGATGTATTTTAATGATATATTTTATGTAATTTTACATTAATGATGTTGTCATAATAAAATACACTGATTTTGATGTAAAAATACAAACCATGTTAATCAACAAAAATCATTATGTATTTTTACATTAGAAAATGGTGTAATTTTACATCCAGTTTTTACAGTGTAATGCTAACTTCTAATCTAATGTCTAATCTGATGTCAAACCATCCATCCAAAATAAGATAAAAAGGAAAACATATTTATTCGAAATAACTAGATCGACTAATATGTGTAACTTGAAGATTATATGTAGACCTATCTCAAATTGTTTCAGTTTATGTACTCGAGTGAACACATAAATGTGAAGGACACAATAACATAATAAATGTCAAAATAATCCTCTGAGTCTGAGTACTTTTGAATATTTCTTCACTGACCCCCAAAATTTATTTTTCAAAATTTCACCCAAACATACTCTCTCACTAAAGGTTATGCCCACATACCTGTGCCTGTTCTTTTCGTAGCATTGCTTAACCGTAATGTTACAACCTATAATTCCCAACACATGACAACGCAATCCAAGTGATATATTTATTGCGTCCGATCAGCAATTTTCCAGGTAAGGAAACCATTTAACACTGACTGTGTTAACCCCTATGTTACCTGCCTGAGGGTTAATTAACCCCACTTTGAGACCCAATGCCCCCTAAAGACACCAATGGGTCGTCTATGACCAATACTATGACCACCATACTGTAAGTTTGCATACCCTTTAAAACAGTGAAATCCTAAGAAATATGTTCAATCGATTCTAGTCCAGTCCTTGATACTGTCTGTTTACTTAGTTTCAAGATACTATGATCCTCGTATAAGCTTTAAAATTTCAGTCTAAATACTACCTTACTGCAATAATAGACATACAAATTTTAATATATTTTTTATGGCTTTATTTTCAACTCTTTAAATACATGACTATAATATAGTACATATACCGTAATATTTTCCAATCTTTAATGTGGCAAATAAGGTTAACAGTTATACCCCAAGTCAAACGAGCTTGTTTATGCTTAAGCACGTTTCAGAATACATGTATATATAAATATCTTATTTGTGTCAAAGAAAGACATCCCCCACAGCCTGGGCGTCAGACTATTAACAGAAGAAATGTCAAAGTTGTTAAGGTACAGATCTTGCCATTCCTTGAGCGTGTTTAATAAACTGAGCTTACCAGAACAGAAGAGCAGCCATCACCAAAACCTGTGTGTGGATCTTTTGGTTCGTTGTACGCTGTACATGGATCAAATGTATAATTCCACATTTCTTTGGATGCAAAGAATCTGTAAAGAAAATACTATTGATTAATAATATTCATGTATAATAGCTTCAGTACACCCAATATGGTATTGACTTCTGATGTCAATTTTGATCACTTCACGTGAATGATCTTCAAAGTCAGAATTGAATTTTACCAAAAGTATATGTATAAATTAAACGTCAAGAGCAAGACGGGCGTTTTCCCAATTCATTTTGCTCTGTCGTGCAAGATGTGCCCATTTCAACAATTTTCAGGTGGTAAGTTTCGTTAAAAATTCATTCAGTTATAAGAAAAACCTGTTGGTGTTGGTTAAAAATATTGGTCGTGTCTTTTTAATCGCGATATTTCCTCAGTGTTTCAGACGATTCAGCTGTAAAATGGGTACTGATAATCCTAGAGATCAAAGTGCCTCAAGGTTTCTCCGCAAACTACCAGTTAAAATGAAAAATCGAAAACTTAAGTTAATATTCTTGTAAAATGTGAATGTTTCATGGTTTTGTTGAATTTTGCAATCACACACCATCAGCACCAAGTTTCTGTACATCTTGCTACATTATTTCAATTTAAAAGACGCTATCTGAAATTGTACTAGTTAACAGCATACATGTAAAACAATATATCGTTATGTTTGCAGGTTTGTTGTCCTGACATTATTGGCACGGTTTTGTGGAATGTTACATATTGTAACTTATTTGATTAAAGATTGTTTTTCTATGATGTCCTTATATTTCTATACATTTAGTAAGCTTTTGGATAAGTAACAAGCTGCCCTGGAACGCACCGATACCGGACCGGCAACAGAAAAAAAAATGTCAAGACGTTTGCGTTTTCTGCTTCTGAGCGGCTTTCGACCGGATTCCGACTGTTCCAATTCTGGAAACAGGTGCGATGAACAAATATTAAAACAAAAATCAAACTGTCTTTTTCTGTTTAGAAAATTGAGAACAGGCATACAGTGCATTGAGGGCAATTTTAGCAGGATAGCGGCATTAGCCTACGGTTATTTTTTATTTCCAACTCCCGAAGGATTTATGTTACCATACGAACTACTAGACGCCTTTTCCATGCTAATCCCTCGGACCTGCATCACTGACAGGAGAAATACCGGGTTTTAAAATCCGAAGATTGCAGGTTTGCGAGCAAACGTCACCGGGAAAGACACTGTTGCCCCATTTGGTCAATTTTAAGCTGATGTGCACTCATTAGATACAGTGTTACTCAACATCTTGACCCAAGGTTCATTCAGAATAAGATAAAAAAATAGTTATAGTGAATAATCTTATTTTCTAGTAGGTCATAAATATTTAGAAGTACTCTTATATCTCGAAGTTTTTGTGTAGTTTCAAATGTAAACACAGTTGTCTATTTTAATGAAAATTGCACGAAAACCCAATCTTTTATCTATTCACATACTTATTCGTGCATTTGACTTATAAGACCATGGTAGCTTTAATAATGTACACAATGATATCTTTTTTTTCTCAAAAACTGGGTCAAGTTATATTCAATAGCTCTATGGCACCTTTACAACATAGATCATATAAGCTTTACTTACCTGGCATATCCATCGCTTCTGGTTAATGGCTTAAGGTTGATGAGTTCTCCCGTTTTAACTCTGGCTGTGCATGATTCGAAGTCTTCCACCACCCCACTACCACTCACGCTATCTGATAATGGTCTGTCATTCGCTATTGATAACGTAACGGGACATTTTACTCCAAGTAACACAAATGAAATTATGACAAAAGCAGACATTCTCAGTGTACATGAACATTGAATATAATAATTGTAATGTCATTGAAAATATAAGCGATATTGGCCTACACGGTAAATAAATCCTTAAACAAGAATACAATATCACTCTCACAATAATAAGACATCAACTTATTACAGCTGTGAACTGTTTACACTCCATGTGGATTGGGTATTTCTTGACCCAATTATTACATGGCCACTCCCCTTACCTAGATTTGCGTTACATCTATCAATGTATATAAATAACATAAGAATTACATAACAAATATATATAGTTATTTCGCCACATGCTCACTTATAACCTTAATCCCAATCTCACAGAATGTGAAGTGCATTGCGTCGGGCAAATATAATTGATTATTCAGGCTTTGCTTTACAGCCTGGGTTTTCAACTGTTTTTCGCTTAAGTCCTCGATTACGCACAAAGAAATGACCATGTACCCTGAATTACCTGCAGAAGTTATCGAAAACATGCAATTTTAAAGCATGATAAGGTCACAGCATTTTGTT
Organism: Lottia scabra; assembly: GCA_029955415.1. Lineage (NCBI taxonomy): Eukaryota > Metazoa > Mollusca > Gastropoda > Lottiidae > Lottia > Lottia scabra. The sequence continues at coordinate 1,573,319 of JARJEI010000036.1, forward strand.
TTCAAATACTGCTTCCCAGGTGATAGAGTCATTGCGGAATTTGGACATAAGATACATATCCGTCCCGTGTGCTATTGGCTATGCACGTTAAAGATCCCACGACAGTTGGAAATCAAAAATTAAAGCAGGCTAATGCAGCTGTCCTGGCAAAATTTCCCTCATTACACACTGCATGGCGCTTGCCCGCCCTCAATTAGCCCATAGGTGCAGAAAGCAGGACGTAAAACTCCATTCATTTTATTTTTTTTCCAGATAGTACAAAATATTACACATGACCTAAATCTCAGATTATGTCCCCTGGAAAATATCAATTAGTCCCCGGTCTGAGATCTCGACATGTCACCAAAGTTAAAAACCCAGGCTTTACAGGCATGGTGAATACAAGTGGGATGAAAATAGATTGAAAGTTCAATAATTAAATCTGAACGGAACGAAAATAATATGTTACAAAACAGTTCATCGGAACATCTTGAATTTAGATCTCTTTAATCCCAATCCTTTTTGTTCGAATTTTGACTGAGTGAAGGGAAATAACTCAAAATCTGATTGTCTGAACAACATCTATTTAATTGTATGGGCTCTAATCTCATCAAGGCAAATATCAAATTCCATCTTACTCTGATAAAACTATTTCAGTGCTTACAAGGTATATTAAGAGGTGAACAGGGGCGATGGCAATGAAATGTCCACTTTTTCATGTGAGCGGTTTAAAATTTACATCAAATATTAGTGTTGGTATTCAGGATGGCCACTGAGATGATCCATATTCAACTAAAAGTTACAATTCGGAAACAAAACATCAAATTTAAAAACCAAGATCTGAATTAAGTGAATAACCATAATTCCCACAAACATCTGTAGCCTCTTTAATGGCTCAATCACGCCCATTTTCAAATATTTCGCCGGGTTAAGGAAACAGTTCAAAAACGCGAAGTTCAGGCCGAATTGCAAGACTTACAGACCTCTAACAAAAAATTGGGAGGATGCAAAGCTATGCAATCAGTGTCTCAAATAAACTTCAGTCAAACTCATTTTAATGATGTACATAACAGACTTTTTACTCGTCAATATTAAATAAAATCTTTAGTATCCATCTCGTCCACAAGACAATAACAGAGTATTTGACACGTCAAGAGAAAAAACTCTCAAACTCGAAATTTCATTAACAACAAGTTTCTTCTAATGTCCTATTAAAGTTTATGTTTGTATGCAGGGGCGCCGGAACCACGGGGGCAGAGGGGGCGACTGCCCCCCCCCCCCCCTGCCCCTCACCTGAGGGGGCGAGGGGGGCGAACATGTGCCCTTTTTGTCCCTATGCCCCAAAATATAGGCATGACGTACGTTCTGGTATACCTAAGAAGTGATCTAAAAAGCTCTAAAATACAAAATTTTCTCGGAGGGCTTACGGCGCCCCCCGAATCCCCAGACCGGAACGTTTCCCTCGTTTCGCTCGGTCACATAGTGCCCTTTATATCACAGCTCCGCCCCCGCCGCCAATATTTCCTTCCGGCGCCCCTGTTTGTATGAAAATGTGTTCTAAACTGTAGTGTTCATCGCAGTCAAAAGCCTATATTGAAACATTAGTTCACTTTACAACATTTCAACTCAAACAAAGAAATTTGATACCAATCTGTGTAGGTCATCAAGGAATTTTAAGAACGAATTGTTGATTACAAGTTCATGTCGGATCAAATTCCTGATTTTGTCGAAATTTGCGACCAAAGGCAGTAAGATATTAGACCGGAATACCTGTCTCTCTCAATGCCGCTGGCAGAGAGTCAGGATTACATCTTATTCAATAACTTGATATTCCGCAACCAATTTGGTTGCGTTGAATTATTGTTCTTCCTTGATGTCATTATTAAAAAAACTGACCATTTTCTTGTATGTTATGATGCCATCTCAACATTCAATCCCTTTTTCGACAGAATAAACTAATCCTTGTTGTCTGTAATCCTAGTTGAAATTTTCAAGCTGGAGGTATTTTGATCATGGCCGCCATTTTTAAATAAGACTTATCGTCATTGAAATTACATCCAATCAAAAGACTTCTCTCAAAATTAACCAAATCTCCCAAACAGAGTTATAGATTGTAACCATGAATTTCATTGGATAAACACATATATTAGAAATATGGCGACGTAGTTTGAGTTAAAATACCCGCCTGATCGACATTTCATCTAATTTGTGCACAAATTCATGATGTCAAGTTGTTGTACGGTACATCTTAATTCATACTTATTTAATACTTTACAAAATTTACTATTTTCAAAGGTCTAAATCAAGTAACACAACATTTCATGATATTTATATGCTTGGTCGTCTGTCTCTAAAATACGCAGTATTATTTAGAGTCAACTCGTCGGTCTAGTAAGATATATGACTGTATAGACAAGTTAATGAACACACTATACGATAGATAGACCTGGGTATGCTTAGCCTACACATAGAAATATTTGGGCTTATAGTAATGGAAGCTATTGTTTGGTTTATACAAGAAATCAAATTATTTGATTCTTATTGTATGATTCTTTATACTTAATCTCTAGGCAAACAAAGTTGGAAATATGATTCATAATTCTCAATCTATATAGGTAAACAACGTTGGAAATATGATTCTTTATACTCCATCTCTAGACAACCAAAGTTGAAAATATGATTCATAATCCTCATTCTCTAGGCAAAGAAAAATATTCATAATTCAATTCTTTGGGCAAACAAAGTTGGAAAAATATTCATTATTCCATTCTCTAGGCAAACAAAGTAAGAAATATTGGTCCATGATTCCATCCTTAGGCACACAAAGTTGGAAATATTGGTCCATATTTTCATTCTCTAGGCAAAAAGTTGGAAATATGGGTCCATAATTCCATCCTCTAGGCAAACAAAGTTGGAAATGTGGTTAATAATTCGCGATCTTTAGTTAAACAAAGTAATAAAACATAATTCTTAAACTTTACTCAAATAAATGTCGGTTCAAAATTCTCATCCTATATGCAAACAAAGTAAGAAACATGGTTTCATAATAACTATTCTATAGGCAAACAAAGTTGGAAATTTGGTTCATAATGCTCATGAGATAGGGTGCATTTTTAAACAAAATTGGTATTTTATAAAAATAAGTGTCCAGTTTTATAATGCATCTTTAAGTTTAAACAGCACATAATAACTAAACATTAGCCTTATTAACAATTAACTCTTTAACTTAACTGATCTCACTGGACATTGGCTGAATTGTCTTTAGGGTGGTCAGTCCAGTGAGTTGCTGTTGAGTTTTCATCACTTTTGCTCTCTATAGTCTCACTTGGCCCTTAGATACCATTGTTTTTTTCCAACCTTCTGGATATTTTCAATCTCAACCTGTTTGTATTTGCCTATAGTTTTATAGTTTTCATCTTTGGAATAACTTCTTCAGGTATGTGTGTTTTGGGTTGTTATCTTGGGTAATTGTAGAAATTGCGTGACTGTATTTCGATTTGAAGAAGAGTGATTTAGATAAGTTTTTAGCATAGCATCTGGCAGACATATTTAATATTTAGTTTTATATTTAAGACATTACTTTTCCCTTTTACTTTAAGTCTATTATAATTTATTTATTTACAGTGTATTCAATAGATAGTTATACATATATCCAGATTTAGTTCTTTAGTTTTAACACCCTATCTTTGTTTTCATACTATAGACAGCAAAGTAAAACATATTCACATATTGGTTCATAATTTTCATTCTAAGGACATATTGCAAACAAACAAAGTAAGAAATATTGTTTCTGGAATGATACTTGAGAAGTTCAAAAGTTGGAGGAGTATTAATTTGGTGACAATAAATTCCATTCTGATCTGAACATAAAAGGAAAATGGTCTGGAAGTTGTTCGATTCAATTTGATTATCTCCCTTTTTATAAGATTTGAACGATATATAGACATGATAGAAGCTAGGGATATCTTTTCCCTCTCCCTTTCTTCTCTCTTCTCACATTCTCCTCTTCTTTTCTTTTCAGGTCTTCTAGTTTTCCAACATTCATCAGATAATCTAACCAAACCAACAACTACCATTCAACTACCGCCATCAAGAAGAATAACCATGATCACGACGAGTTGATATATAATATATATATTAAGCATTTTTAGAATTGTTATTCGAAGGGGTAAGTATAATCCGAAATAGGTTTGGTCAAAAGGTTTGGATAAGGACAAGCGATACTACCTCTTAGAATGAACAAAAAAAATTAAGTTCTCAAACTTGGTCAATCGGAGTATATATGCATCAACGATGTCCAAAGTATACAAACAGAATGCAAAACAAAAACCATAAAACTATGTAAATTTCCATATAAAAACAGGTTATAATTGATAAACGCCTTAATTTTGATGAGGGGTTCTTCAATTATTGTATTTAAACATAGTTTTCTGGATTTATCAGATTATTAAGCTAATCTGCTGTATAGTTATGCAAACAGGCAAGTCCCTTGATGAATATATTACTCCTATTGACCAAATTTGAAAATTAAGATTTTTTATTCTTTCTAAGAGGTTGTATTCCTTTAATAGACAGGAACCTTGACAAACTAAGTTGTAAAAAATGACACTTTTATTCTTTTCAATTTTGAAATTTTAATGTTTATTTACAAGCTATGTATAATGCACACGTAAAATTAACGATCAATCACATATAATGAAAAAAAATATATATTAAACCGGAAAGTTAAAACCCCTATTTATTCATTTTCATAGAAAACTATAAACACTTTGTAATATGCAACATTTTTGTTAAAAGGCAACAAGTTAAAGGGATCTTAAAGATGTTTTCTAAAACAAAATTATCTCGTGAATTCACGCATTGCAGGCCTTCAAGTGACGTCATTAATTACTTAGTTTAAAGAGGCACAGGCTTCATTTTCGCGGGTCGATTTGGATAAGTCTAAGAAACGGGGATTTTTTAGCTCAGCAGTTTAGTACTGGTTATCACAACTCAGCGTTGAAATTTGAGTCTTCAAATCCATGTGCATCCATAATTATTAGCATTTGAAAGTTATAATGCCCTACTACACATTAGCGATACTATGCAATATATAGAAAAGTCATCTATAGAAATAGAAGGAGAAATGTCTAATTTAAGGTATATTTGAAGGAAATACGCAATTTTCCTGCATTTCTAGTGCTTCTGAAGGATATTTAAATATATTCAAGACCCAAATCAACCAATAAAAATGAAGACTGGTCCCCTTTAAGTGGAATTCCTCCAACGTCTGATTGAAACTTTGAATGGTGCAAATTGATGCTAGTGATGTCCCTGATACGCATTCAAATTTTAGAAAACATCTTTAATCTCCTTAAAAGGCATTTTTTAACACACAAGTTTCTTAGGGACCCTGTGGGTAAAACGAGATACATACACACAATGTATATACAATGGCAAAATAATGCTCAATTTCATTGAACTAATATAAAAGCAAACAATAAATAGAACAATTGTTGTTTAAAGGGATTGTAAAGCGTATTTCTAAACGTATTTGTATGTGTACACTGGCTCAAATTAATGCTATCAGTGTCACCGATACACATACAAAGTTTACAAATACGCTTTCCAATCCCTTTAAGATTGTCGGGGACATCATATATTTTGGAAATATATTTATTAACAATGCCAACAAAATTTGATAATCTGTATAAAAGGAGACATTCATGTTAAATGCACTGGTAAACCAAATAATATTGTTAAAGAAATAACATTTAAATCAAAGATTTCATTTCTTAATATCTGCATCAAATCCATTAGAGAACAGGTCCACGGCTCCACTATTTCGTCAAATTGAGATATAAAAGCAATATTGTTTATCACAAGTCTCATATCGCATAAGGTGTAGCCTACGATGCGGAATTATCAGTACAGTAGGAAATATAAGCAACGAATACAATGAGACAGGGGTCTGAAAACGATTTGGAAATAACTGTCATTCAATAGTATAAGTTGTCTGTTTATCACTGTCATTCAATATTATAAGTTGTCTGTTTATCACTGTCATTCAATATTATAAGTTGTCTGTTTATCACTGTCATTCAATATTATAAGATGTCTGTTTATCACTGTCATTCAATAGTATAAGATGTCTGTTAATAACTGTCATTCAATATTATAAGATGTCTGTTTATCACTGTCATTCAATATTATAAGATGTCTGTTAATAACTGTCATTCAATAGTATAAGATGTCTGTTAATAACTGTCATTCAATATTATAAGATGTCTGTTAATAACTGTCATTCAATAGTATAAGATGTCTGTTAATAACTGTCATTCAATATTATAAGATGTCTGTTAATAACTGTCATTCAATATTATAAGATGTCTGTTAATAACTGTCATTCAATATTATAAGTTGTCTGTTAATAACTGTCATTCAATATTATAAGATGTCTGTTTATCACTGTCATTCAATAGTATAAGTTGTCTGTTTATCACTGTCATTCAATATTGTTAGTTGTCTGTTTATTACTGTCATTCAATATTATAAGGTGTCTGTTTAGCACTGTCATTCAATATTATAAGATGTCTGTTTATCACTGTCATTCAATAATATAAGTTGTATGTTTATCACTGTCATTCAATAGTATAAGTTGTCTGTTTAGCACTGTCATTCAATAATATAAGTTGTCTGTTTATCACTGTCATTCAATAGTATAAGTTGTCTGTTTATCACTGTCATTCAATAGTATAAGTTGTCTGTTTAGCACTGTCATTCAATATTATAAGATGTCTGTTTATCACTGTCATTCAATAGTATAAGTTGTCTGTTTAGCACTGTCATTCAATAATATAAGATGTCTGTTTATCACTGTCATTCAATAGTATAAGTTGTCTGTTTATCACTGTCATTCAATAATATAAGATGTCTGTTAATAACTGTCATTCAATAATATTATAAGTCTAGTCATCACTGTCATTCAATATCATAAGATGTCTGTTTATTACTGTCATTCAATAGTATAAGTTGTCTGTTTAGCACTGTCATTCAATATTATAAGATGTCTGTTTATCAATGTCATTCAATATTAGTTGTCTGTTTATCACTATCATTCAATATTATAAGGTGTCTGTTTATCACTGCCATTCAATATTAGATGTCTGTTTAGCACTGTCATTCAATATTATAAGTTGTATGTTTATTACTGTCATTCAATATTATAAGTTATCTGTTTATCATTGTCATTCAATATTATAAGTTATCCGTGTATCAATATTCAATATTATAAGATGTCTGTATATCACTGTCATTCAATATTATAAGTTTTCTGTTTATCGCTATCATTCAATATTTTAAGTTGTCTGTTTATCACTGTCATTCAATAGTATAAGTTGTCTGTTTAGCACTGTCATTTAATATTATAAATTGTCGGTTTATCACTGTCATTCAATATTATAAGTTGTCTGTTTATCACTGTCATTCAATATTATAAGTTGTCTGTTTATCACTGTCATTCAATAGTATAAGTTGTCTGTTTATCACTGTCATTCAATATTATAAGTTGTCTCTTTATCACTGTCATTCAATAATATAAGTTGTATGTTTATCACTGTCATTCAATATTATAAGTTGTCTGTTTATCACTGTCATTCAATAATATAAGATGTCTGTTTATCACTGTCATTCAATATTATAAGTTGTCTGTTAATAACTGTCATTCAATATTATAAGATGTCTGTTAATAACTGTCATTCAATAGTATAAGATGTCTGTTAATAACTGTCATTCAATATTATAAGTTGTCTGTTTAGCACTGTCATTCAATATTATAAGTTGTCTGTTTATCACTGTCATTCAATAGTATAAGTTGTCTGTTTAGCACTGTCATTCAATAATATAAGTTGTCTGTTTATCACTGTCATTCAATATTATAAGATGTCTGTTTATCACTGTCATTCAATAGTATAAGATGTCTGTTAATAACTGTCATTCAATAGTATAAGGTGTCTGTTTATCACTGTCATTCAATAGTATAAGTTGTCTGTTTATCACTGTCATTCAATATTATAAGATGTCTGTTTATCACTGTCATTCAATAGTATAAGATGTCTGTTAATAACTGTCATTCAATAGTATAAGGTGTCTGTTTATCACTGTCATTCAATAGTATAAGATGTCTGTTTATCACTGTCATTCAATAGTATAAGATGTCTGTTTATCACTGTCATTCAATATTATAAGGTGTCTGTTTATCACTGTCATTCAATAGTATAAGTTGTCTGTTTAGCACTGTCATTCAATATTATAAGTTGTCTCTTTATCACTGTCATTCAATAATATAAGTTGTATGTTTATCACTATCATTCAATATCATAAGTTGTCTGTTTATCACTGTCATTCAATATTATAAGTTGTCTGTTTTTCACTGTCATTCAATATTATAAGTTGTCTGTTTATCACTGTCATTCATTATTACAAGTTGTCTGTTTATCACTGTCATTCAATATTATAAGTTGTCTGTTTATCACTGTCATTCAATATTATAAGTTGTCTGTTTATCACTGTCATTCAATATTATAAGTTGTCTGTTTATCACTGTCATTCAATATTATAAGATGTCTGTTTATCACTGTCATTCAATAGTATAAGATGTCTGTTTAGCACTGTCATTCAATAATATAAGTTGTCTGTTTATCACTGTCATTCAATATTATAAGATGTCTGTTTATCACTGTCATTCAATAGTATAAGATGTCTGTTAATAACTGTCATTCAATAGTATAAGGTGTCTGTTTATCACTGTCATTCAATAGTATAAGTTGTCTGTTTATCACTGTCATTCAATATTATAAGATGTCTGTTTATCACTGTCATTCAATAGTATAAGATGTCTGTTAATAACTGTCATTCAATAGTATAAGGTGTCTGTTTATCACTGTCATTCAATAGTATAAGATGTCTGTTTATCACTGTCATTCAATAGTATAAGATGTCTGTTTATCACTGTCATTCAATATTATAAGGTGTCTGTTTATCACTGTCATTCAATAGTATAAGTTGTCTGTTTAGCACTGTCATTCAATATTATAAGTTGTCTCTTTATCACTGTCATTCAATAATATAAGTTGTATGTTTATCACTATCATTCAATATCATAAGTTGTCTGTTTATCATTGTCATTCAATATTATAAGTTGTCTGTTTTTCACTGTCATTCAATATTATAAGTTGTCTGTTTATCACTGTCATTCATTATTACAAGTTGTCTGTTTATCACTGTCATTCAATATTATAAGTTGTCTGTTTATCACTGTCATTCAATATTATAAGTTGTCTGTTTATCACTGTCATTCAATATTATAAGTTGTCTGTTTATCACTGTCATTCAATATTATAAGTTGTCTGTTTATCACTGTCATTCAATATTATAAGTTGTCTGTTTATCACTGTCATCTCATAAAGTTATCTGTTAATTGCTCTCTTTCAAGTCGTTTTTTACACTTAAATCAACACTATGACTTCGACCCAGTGTTTAATAACACTTTATCATCTTTTATTTTTTTATTTGTTAGATGACTAAACCATATTTCTTCACACTACTAAGAGTTAATGCGCTTTTCTTGTAAATTCTGAAAAAAAAATCAAACATTTTCAACCATTAGGGGAAAAATAGAAATAAACTCCACCATTTTTGTAGTAATAACAATTTTTATCAAGCAAAACCAATTTGTAATAATAACAAAGCAGTTTAAAAAATAAAAGACAGTTTTGTATGGCAGACTAAAGCACCTTTCTCACATACACGATTTAAGGAAAAACGTTAAATCGTGTTCAGATTTGTGGATGTGTGATAGGGGCTTTACATGACTTTGGGAATTTCACTTTCTTTGAGTATATATTATGCGCTTAGCTGCACAAAAACTTGTTTCAGCATGTTATACATACATTTATATAGGATGGGGAGTGACTGAGGTTGACTACACTGACTGACATCATCTTAGCACAATACACCCTTATACAGTAGTTGTATTCATACAATATTAGTATACACAATAAATTCTTTAAATTTTGTTTAAGTTATATACAATTATTGAAAGACGTTATAGTATTCTTTTATGATGTCAGAAAAAAAAATATGTGCTCTGAAACGCATCGTAATTACACTTAATATCATCATCCATATCACACAGTTCTTGAGAGGGAAAATAGAAGAATGTCTAGGCGTATAGCCTAACGTAATGCACATGATCACTACTTCCTTACATACCAAATATAGCAATTTGCAGGGCTTTAGATTACCATTTGGGCACATCTTTTATTCGCGGAGTGGATGGGAAAATATAGGCACCAAGAGCTCTAGGGAAGGCTACAGACGTATTTTCAGTTTAAGACCTCTCTCATAATATAGTAGTTATAATATTTCGTTTATGGAGGTGAACTACTGTTATGATCAGCCCTTAATTTTTTTGACAAATTTGGACACAGCTAAATTTAGTTGCTTATTTGGGCAGGACGTTCATCGTTGTAACTATCATTTGTTCTAAAGCCCCAATTTGCTTCACAGGTCCCCTTCTGTTAGACCTTTGTCTTCGGGATGAAGACAAGAAAAACGAAGCAATAAACGTTACTTTAAGCTAAGATTCCATAAACGCGTCAAGCGTCATCGGTCATGCGTTAAAAATCGAAATGGTTGATTTTTGGCGCATGACGGATACCGCTATCGCATATATGGAATCATACCCTCTAAAACCAACCATTTCGATTTTTAACGCATGACGGATGACGCATGGCGGATCCGCATGACGCGTAATCTTAGCTTAAAGCTAAAAGCTACATAATTGCTCTTTATCAAACTAAGGGCATGGGATGAACTAACTTAATATACTTACTTTTTCTATTAATTTTCGGTCTATTGTTATGGTAATATGTGTGTATAATTTTTTTAATTCTATACTTTCAACATTATAGATCAAGCTATTTAAACCATCATATGCCATTCTTTTGACAGCACGACCCAATAAGCTAAATCTATAAAACAAATAATATGAATAAACAATTGTCATTGATCCATTGATATCAACAGTATGCAAATAAACCAAGCGACAGGTGGGACACCGGAGGTCCAAGGTTCGATATTACGGTTCCAAGCCCAATTATGTGCAAAACTTAAAACTTGGAGTTGACCCTCAGATCTTTCAAGGGGAGCAATACTATTATTTGGAGAAGCAATGCACCCATTTGTCCCATGTAGCTACGGGTCTGGGTATCCTTGCACGAAGCCTTCGTAATTTATGTGCCAACATAGTGGTTTACGTACACGTAAATTGTCAAACATATTTTACGTACGTGGTGTGTCACAAAAGACCCCTTAACTTGTACGTAGTTTACGTGTTCGTATTAATATTTATGTAATCGGTCAAATCGTCCAATTAAAACTTGTCCATGATCTCATCGATCTAAATGTTTAATGATCACTCTGAATTGGCAACCTGATTCAAATCGTGGTCTGGTGATCCTATCAGATCGTGTTAATAGTAGAAACGTTTTGAACCGTTCAACAAATTCCATTATTGTTACTTGCGATCATCGTATCATCTTATCATATATTATCAAAGCGCTACGGATCGCATCTTATCGTGCTTCCAGTCGTGGTCATTGGAGTCAATCTTGACCCATTGTTGGTCGGACGTCCTGATTGGACTTACGGTATCCACAGCGGAACAAGGAGATTGCGTTAAAAGAAAATACGGGTTCGAAGGGTACAAAAGGTTGGGAACCAAGGTTGTAAGAGATAGTATTCTTTTAAAGTTTTTTTTATATGAGAAAATTTGACATTATCATTTTAGACAGCTGCCTATGGGCGTACATTAACTTGCCAGGCAAGCTATCTCTATATAGATTTAGTAATTTATATATTACTTTTGTTGGATTCAATCAAAGCTGACCTTTTTGTTTTGCAACGTCTATTCCCCCATATCTGCTTTCATTTTTATAGATTCTCAAAATAACGTTTGTCAGAAGCTTGTCTCGCATTAAAAAAATAACAACATGAACATGAATATTTAAATAAACGGAAAAATGGAGAAAATGATATATACATGTTTGATAGCTTTTGATTAATACAATAACTAATATTTTTATATTTTTAGACAATTTCCGTTAAATTTTATCATAATAAAAGCATTACGTATAAAAGTTACGGGCAGTCGGGAGGACTTTATCCGTAACTTACGGGCATCCATAACTTACGTTGGTTTTGTAAAACACTTAAAGCTTGTACTTAAGGTTTATGTGTGGACTTCCGGGCACCCATAGCTTACGAAGGCTTTGTGCAAGGATACCCTGGGTATCCTTGCACGAAGCCTTCGTAATTTATGTGCCAACATAGTGGTTTACGTACACGTAAATTGTCAAACATATTTTACGTACGTGGTGTGTCACAAAAGACCCCTCAACTTGTACGTAGTTTACGTGTTCGTATTAATATTTATGTAATCGATCAAATCGTCCAATTAAAACTTGTCCATGATCTCATCGATCTAAATGTTTAATGATCACTCTGAATTTCATTTATCAGATGAAATTTACAGTTCTCACTAGAAATGTTGACAAATTTAACAGGGGTTTGGACTATGTACGTTTTTTAAAACAGTACAATGACTTTATACATACGTCAATCACAAACAACTGTAATAGGGGCTACAAATATCATATTACTTTCATGTTGGCTCCGGGATACCGGGAGATTGTTTTTTAAAAAGGCGTACGAAGGTTTTAAATACCGGTTAGTTATAAGATTTGGTCATTTTGGATTGTACAAATGCAAATTTGTGTGAATTCTACATGTGAACTATATAATAATATAGGCCTAAGTAAGCCATTTATGTATATTTTGTAAAATAAGATTTCAATATTGATAAATATCATTAACACATAGTTACTAATAAGTCACGCCAGTTTTTGAATCACATATTTTAAACCTTTTGATTATTAATTTTCAGATATTTCTCAACTTAAAGGGAATGTTTGACTACTTTGAGGTTAGAAAACTTTGGTCTTAAATTATTGACCAAAATCTAAAAAAAATGAATACATTATTTGTGAGTTGCCAATTTTTGAACGCCTAAAAAGATTTATGTAAACGTATTATAGAATTTATAGACTTTTATATTTTGATGTACGGATTAAAGCTAAATAAACCCCAAAATGTATTATACTTATTCTGGTTTTTATAGCATTTATCAATAAGCACACTCGGTTTGGTAGTGAACCTTGAAAATCAGGTTGGTCAGGTAGAGGCTACATAGATGAATTTCATTTTTTTTTTTGTTCATAAAAGTAGTCAGACATTCCCTTAAAGAAAAATTAAGTCCTAGATAGTGATAGTGAAAATCCATCCGATCTATCCAATTTGCTATTGGCAACCTGATTCAAATCGTGGTCTGGTGATCCTATCAGATCTTATGGAATCGTGAGATCAGTCGTGTTAATAGTAGAAACGTTTTGAACCGTTCAACAAATTCCATTATTGTTACTTGCGATCATCGTATCATCTTATCATATATTATCAAAGCGCTACGGATCGCATCTTATCGTGCTTCCAGTCGTGGTCATTGGAGTCAATCTTGACCCATTGTTGGTCGGACGTCCTGATTGGACTTACGGTATCCACAGCGGAACAAGGAGATTGCGTTAAAAGAAAATACGGGTTCGAAGGGTACAAAAGGTTGGGAACCAAGGTTGTAAGAGATAGTATTCTTTTAAAGTTTTTTTTATATGAGAAAATTTGACATTATCATTTTAGACAGCTGCCTATGGGCGTACATTAACTTGCCAGGCAAGCTATCTCTATATAGTTTTAGTAATTTATATATTACTTTTGTTGGATTCAATCAAAGCTGACCTTTTTGTTTTGCAACGTCTATTCCCCCATATCTGCTTTCATTTTTATAGATTCTCAAAATAACGTTTGTCAGAAGCTTGTCTCGCATTAAAAAAATAACAACATGAACATGAATATTTAAATAAACGGAAAAATGGAGAAAATGATATATACATGTTTGATAGCTTTTGATTAATACAATAACTAATATTTTTATATTTTTAGACAATTTCCATTAAATTTTATCATAATAAAAGCATTACGTATAAAAGTTACGGGCAGTCGGGACCATGTGTAAGTTACGGGGGACTTTATCCGTAACTTACGGGCATCCATAACTTACGTTGGTTTTGTAAAACACTTAAAGCTTGTACTTAAGGTTTATATGTGGACTTACGGGCACCAATAGCTTACGAAGGCTTTGTGCAAGGATACCCTGGGTATCCTTGCACGAAGCCTTCGTAATTTATGTGCCAACATAGTGGTTTACGTACACGTAAATTGTCAAACATATTTTACGTACGTGGTGTGTCACAAAAGACCCCTTAACTTGTACGTAGTTTACGTGTTCGTATTAATATTTATGTAATCGATCAAATCGTCCAATTAAAACTTGTCCATGATCTCATCGATCTAAATGTTTAATGATCACTCTGAATTTAATTTATCAGATGAAATTTACAGTTCTCACTAGAAATGTTGACAAATTTAACAGGAGTTTGGACTATGTACGTTTTTTAAAACAGTACAATGACTTTATACATACGTCAATCACAAACAACTGTAATAGGGGCTACAAATATCATATTACTTTCATGTTGGCTCCGGGATACCGGGAGATTGTTTTTTAAAAAGGCATACGAAGGTTTTAAATACCGGTTAGTTATAAGATTTGGTCATTTTGGATTGTACAAATGCAAATTTGTGTGAATTCTACATGTGAACTATATAATAATATAGGCCTTACTAAGCCATTTATGTATATTTTGTAAAATAAGATTTCAATATTGATAAATATCATTAACACATAGTTACTAATAAGTCACGCCAGTTTTTGAATCACATATTTTAAACCTTTTGATTATTAATTTTCAGATATTTCTCAACTTAAAGGGAATGTTTGACTACTTTGAGGTTAGAAAACTTTGGTCTTAAATTATTGACCAAAATCTAAAAAAAATGAATACATTATTTGTGAGTTGCCAATTTTTGAGCGCCTAAAAAGATTTATGTAAACGTATTATAGAATTTATAGACTTTTATATTTTGATGTACGGATTAAAGCTAAATAAACCCCAAAATGTATTATACTTATTCTGGTTTTTATAGCATTTATCAATAAGCACACTCGGTTTGGTAGTGAACCTTGAAAATCAGGTTGGTCAGGTAGAGGCTACATAGATGAATTTCATTTTTTTTTTGTTCATAAAAGTAGTCAGACATTCCCTTAAAGAAAAATTAAGTCCTAGATAGTGATAGTGAAAATCCATCCGATCTATCCAATTTGCTATTGGCAACCTGATTCAAATCGTGGTCTGGTGATCCTATCAGATCTTATGGAATCGTGAGATCAGTCGTGTTAATAGTAGAAACGTTTTGAACCGTTCAACAAATTCCATTATTGTTACTTGCGATCATCGTATCATCTTATCATATATTATCAAAGCGCTACGGATCGCATCTTATCGTGCTTCCAGTCGTGGTCATTGGAGTCAATCTTGACCCATTGTTGGTCGGACGTCCTGATTGGACTTACGGTATCCACAGCGGAACAAGGAGATTGCGTTAAAAGAAAATACGGGTTCGAAGGGTACAAAAGGTTGGGAACCAAGGTTGTAAGAGATAGTATTCTTTTAAAGTTTTTTTTATATGAGAAAATTTGACATTATCATTTTAGACAGCTGCCTATGGGCGTACATTAACTTGCCAGGCAAGCTATCTCTATATAGATTTAGTAATTTATATATTACTTTTGTTGGATTCAATCAAAGCTGACCTTTTTGTTTTGCAACGTCTATTCCCCCATATCTGCTTTCATTTTTATAGATTCTCAAAATAACGTTTGTCAGAAGCTTGTCTCGCATTAAAAAAATAACAACATGAACATGAATATTTAAATAAACGGAAAAATGGAGAAAATGATATATACATGTTTGATAGCTTTTGATTAATACAATAACTAATATTTTTTTATTTTTAGACAATTTCCATTAAATTGTATCATAATAAAAGCATTACGTATAAAAGTTACGGGCAGTCGGGACCATGTGTAAGTTACGGGGGACTTTATCCGTAACTTACGGGCATCCATAACTTACGTTGGTTTTGTAAAACACTTAAAGCTTGTACTTAAGGTTTATGTGTGGACTTACGGGCACCCATAGCTTACGAAGGCTTTGTGCAAGGATACCCTGGTTCAAAGAAGTTGACAACACTTTTAATCGACAAATTAGAATTTTTTCATGAATATATCGGTTATTGTAGCAATGGAGGCTATATCTGTTGTATCGAAGGATTCAATGTTTAAATTTTCTCGCAAGAAAGCATATCAGTAGGACTTTTTCGAGTAAGCCTACGTTGATTGCGTCAACATAAAATTTGCGACGCTTTGTTAGCATTGGACTACCATGCTCAATGCACAAAACCTTTTGAATGAACTTATAATTTGAATGGAGCCAATGCTCTATGCTCTTGTCCCTGACAAGACGATAAACTTTGATTTTTTTAATGACAGTCTGAAATAGCAATTTAAAGGAATACAACCTCCTAGTTCAAATTTAAGGCGTTTATCAATTATAACCTGTTATTATATGGAAATGTACATAGTTTCATGGGTTTTTTGCATTCTGTTTGTATACTTTGGACACCGTTGATGAATATATACTCTTATTGACCAAGTTCGAGAGCTTTATTTTTTTGTTCATTCTAAGAGGTGGTATCGCTTTAAAGAAATTTGATTTAAAATATCATACTGATAATATTTATACTGATTAATATACTAACCTTTCCTTGCCGATCGGGTTGGTTGGGTCCGCTTTATGAGTAGCCGAAGCATATCTTGCTATTTTGGGGGACCTTCGTACAATCGTCAGACCTTTATGCTTTAGTCTTTAATAAAAGAGATTTTAAGTATTGATTTAAGAAATATTTAATCGAATTCCTGATGAAAAGTTTTTCATCAAAATATTTTGTATATCAGGGACATTGATAGAATCTATTTGCACTATTTCTCTTTTCAATCATACGTTTGAGTTCCATCATTTTCACTTACGTAAATATCTGATGAAGTCACACATTGAAAAATCTTCGCCTTTGAACACTTAACTCCCCCCCCCCCCCCCAAACTCTCTTCCCGAAAACCGTTAAAAAAAAGCTGCAGACCACTTTTCTTTTTTAACAGCATGAAGTATGTTTACAGTTGGCATACCTAGATCCTTGATCGTCATCTTCTCCACCCCATCCAAAGTAAGCATTCGAAAAACCATTAATCTTTTTATAATGTGTTCTGTTGAAAGCAGTGACGGCACCATAATAACTCTGATATGGTAATCTTGAAAAATAAAGGTAATTATTATATTTGGGCATTTCTTTAAAGTGGGACTGTATTCAATGAGCTTTAACATGAAATGAAATGAAATGAATGGAGTTTTACGTCCTACTTTTCTGCACCTATATGGGCTAACTTAGGACGGCAAACGCCATGCAGTGTGCAATGAGGGAAATTTTGCCAGGACAGCGGCATTAGCCTGCTCTTATTTTCGATTTCCAACTGTCGAGGGATCTTTAACGTGCACAGCCAATAGCACACGGGGCCTCGGTTTATTGTCCCATCCGAACGACTAGATACTTTTCCATGTCAGCCCCTCCGACCTGCATCACTGACAGGGGGAAACCGGTTTGAAAAATCCGAAGGCATCATCTCGACCCATGCCGGAATGATCTTTAAAGGAATATGTTCACTAACTGTTCGATCAAAACAATTTAATCTCAGAATCTGACATTTTTTAGCTAATCGAATCCGTAATGTTGTTCACAACTCTCCTATGAAATTTAAGCCTTCAAACACATGTGTAGCACCCATAATTATCAACGTTTGATAGTCAAAAATACGACTCGTTGTTTAGTAAGACTATGCCTTATATAGAAACACATAATACAGAAAATGAAGAAAATGTTATGGCAGGGATATATTGAAGGAATTATATGATTTTCGTGCAGTTCTGGTACTTTTAGAGACTATTTAGAGATATTCAAGTCCTAAATCGACCATCGGAAATGCTGAACATTCCTCTTTAACCTAAGTTGTATACTTTTTCAAGCTATGGCCCAAATTCTCAAAGCTCCCAGAGCCATGGCCCCCTGTTCTATTCCGAACTAGGGAATATAGTGCAAGGGTTGTTGTTTTGTGCCTCTTTATCATCAGGAGGTCAGATGCATTTGACGACAAGCAACTACAGACCTTACACAGAAAAATATAGTTAAATAAAAGTTGGGCTAGAGAAAAAATGATATACATCCTCATGTGCCATGGGCCCCTAACAAACACCCCATGGCCTCCAGGTTGGGAACCACTACATTGTAAATGATCAGCAATATAATTCAATAACATACCTAAAACGATATTTTTCAACTGCAACTGCCAGATGTACAGGTTTTTCACCACATCGATATAAGTTATTGTCATTTAATGGATATGTATCTACATCGTGCAAAATAAAACAATCATAATTATCTTGTTTTAGAGCTTCTGTAAATCCAACGTTAAGCAGTAATCCTCTATTAAAGGTTTCCTTGCCACCCTACAAGAAAACAACAACTGACAAAATATTGGCTTTTCTTGTTGATGGGGCTCAATTTGAACAATCCACAGATTATTTGTGCTTGAGAATGAGAATTTCAAGTTCTATCAAATGTCAAAAACAAAACCAATTTTGTACATTTTCATGCCTTACAAGTAATTTACGAGTGTGTTATTGATCAACATCTGGTGCAGTGCGTAAATAGTACAGCGTTTTTATATAGAAGTTTCACATAGGGCTGGTAATTCTTGAGCTCTTGGTCAGTCTACTTTTTATTTTCATTTTGAATTATTTTTTTTTAATTTTATTTTTTTTTTTAATTTTTTAAAAAATTTGATGAAAATCAATTTTAAGGGTGGCAGCCCTAGCCAGCACAAGAGGCCTTGTTTATTTGTCCATCCGAAAGACTAAGCGTTTTAGCCATGGTAGTTCTCCACATTGAGGGACAACGGACAAGAAAGCGAAGAAATTTGCCAAGACAAGGATAACAGTCTACTCTTTAACAATTTCTTATCGTCCATGGATCTTTAACATGCATTATCTTGTATCACTCGAGGCTACTAATCGATTTTTATAGAACCATAGCAACTATTATGTACTGTTCAAATATTAAGTTATACCTTCCTTGTTAAAATAACTTTAATAGATTATTAATATATCGAAACCTTTTATTTGTAAGACGCGTATCGATCGCTAGCATTATCATGGAAAATCTCCTGAGAAGCCGCAAACTGACTGACACAAATCATTATATTGTACTATTCGCCTGGGGAAAAATTAAAATATACCAAAAGAACTTCTTTGAAATACATCGTACTGACTGACTAAATATCTACAGCTAACTTTATATAATAAGAATAAATTTTAGATTCTTGTATGTATTTCATCTATATTTAGTATATTATACTTGATAACATATAATATTTTGTATAGACTTGATAACATATAATATTTTGTATAGACTTGATAACATATAATATTTTGTATAGACTTGATAACATAACATAATATTTTGTATAGACTTGATAACATATAATATTTTGTATATACTTGATAACATATAATATTTTGTATATACATGTACTTGATAACATATAATATTTTGTATCTTATACTTGATAAAATATAATATTTTGTCTATACTTGATAACTTATACTTTTTTGTAGTTATGCCCCTATCTCACACAATCGTGTCCAGTCGTATGAAGATCCGTGTTTAATAACGTTCAGTCGTGTTGGGGAGCGTGTGAAGAAACTCATATACGACCTTCATAGGTTTTAACACGATTCAACACTACTTTCAAACGACTTCCATACGCCTGAACACGAAATCCATACGTTTGTCTTACGACCGGAAAAGATCATCACGTGAACTCCTGAAATTGAAAGCTTATTCTAAGGCCATGCAGAACCCCAGGCGGCCGAAACTCATCCAAGCAAAACCTTCCAAAGGGAAACATCCTCCACCACCAACCATCGATGAATATCCACCTGGCACCCAGAGACAAACAAAAATATATCGTATGAAGGTCCTACTCAGTCGTATGGAGATCGTGTTTATTTTTGTAAAAGTATAGACATCGCAATGACTCGTGTTAAACCGTACTATAGCAGTCGTATGACAGTCGTGTTTGGTCGTATGAAAGTCGTATTGTGTGTGTTACATGAGGTTAAATCGTGTTGTATCGTATACATATCGTATGATGGTCGTATGAGTGTCGTGTTCAGTCGTACGAGTGTCGTGTTTGGTTCATACCACCTTCACATACACGATTTTTCTTACGAGTCCTTACGAATCATCAACTCGTAGTCAATCGGTTGTATCCGTAAATAACTCGCTTGTATCCGTAAACAACTCGCTTTTATCCGTGAATAACTCGTTATAACTCGCAGGCACCCCTGATTATCCGTAATAGTATCGTCAAATTTTTTGACATGTCAAAAATTTTCTTGCGATTGTCCACGAATAACATTATTCGTAATTAACTCGTAAATAAGTCTTAACAATCGACAAGTATCGTAAACTACTCGCAAGAATCCGTAAATGTCTCGTAAGCAATTTGTTTTACGATTTGTTACGGTGGCTTTACGGATTATTTAAGAGTAATTACGGGCACTTTACGTTTCAAAAAAAGTTATAACGAGCACTTAACGTATAGTTAAAAGTTATTACGACCACTTTAGGTATAGTTACGAGTGTTTTGCGAATACTTACGTATACTTTACGATTTGATGAAGTCTAAAAAAGCAGCAAAAAACGAACAGTTCCTATCATTTTCCATCAAGACGTCAAATAGTTCAGATCTTTTTGGATACAACATTTACAAGCATGACTCCAAAGAGGAAGAAACTCAACAACAAAAAGATGACACGGCCATCCACCCAAGAATCGCAGCCGCTTGAACCCGTGGTACACGAACATCCACCTTCCCTTTAAACACCGCAGATAGATCTTTACCCCACAGATGATGAAGACAGCGAATATGAAGAGGATGCAGTAGCCAGTGACTCCTCAATCTCCAGAAGTGAGGTTCTACACGATGCTGAAGCGACTACCATGATTAGGTCAGCATCAACTCTGAGAAAGTTCTTATAACCAGAAGAATCGTCTTGGGCCAGCTCATGCAGAAGATGATCATACTGTCCAAAAAGGGTCCTGCGGGACAACCAGGTCCTGCACCAAAACCTTCTTCGTGCAGGATGCCTTCTCCTTGGCCTAGCTGTGTCTAATTCCTGCTGGATATCTTCTTCTTCCCTCTGGGCTAGTGGCAGAAGCAATTGTAGATATAACAGCAATCTGTTTCTCTCATATGCCATGTTCTTTCGCTGATGATGTAAGTTGTAGAATGATGCTCAAACAAATTTGCATATTTTAATTGCAAAAAACAAAATGGCTGTCAAGAGTTATCGTAACTGACTTGCAACTTAACGTAAGATCATGTTTACAGGTCGTAATTTACACGTCAAGGCGTAGATGAATCGCAAAATTCCGTAAATTACTCGTAACAATCCATAAAAAGCTCTTATAATGTCGCAACATGCTCGTATTTATCGGTTGTACCTCGGAACATATCTTACATGTTTACCTTTTATTCCTCGCAATGCCTCGTAATAGCCCGTAAATGGCTCGTTATGGCCCGTAATTACTTGTAATTACTCTTAAATAGGTTGTAAAAGTGGCAAATTCGTAAGGATCCGTAAAAGATACGAGAATTTGTGCGATTCGTAAGGACTCGTAAGAAAAATCGTGTATGTGAAGGTGGTATAAGAAATTTGCATAAACCACAAGGTCGAGTACGAATCAACACGATGTTCTCAACTTTTCTCAAATCGTGTATTATAGGGGCTTAACTCGCTAATATTTATTTTGTATGTACTTGACAACTTATACTATTTTGTAGTTACTCAATAATATTTATTCTGAGATCATAGAATATTTAGTATTTGTTTGATAATCTATATTTGATATTTAATGTTTTATGTACAATATGTGGTAATCTATTGTTTGTATGAATGTAAGAATGACTAGTGGCTTCACATGTCAAACCTGGACACTTAAACCATGTCTTCAACTTCGACACCCCTCACTGGTTTATTAAAAGGTAAGGTAAAGTAAAGAGTAATAATACCAAACACTTCAGATCCCAACTGTAAAACATATCTCGAAATCCATACTTTGGTCGCATATACGGTGTATGCAAAGTGTACGTAACTGTCCGTTTTTGTCTATCCGTCAGTTGATTACGTAACTTAAACAAATAAAACCTGCATAGTTTCGATTCGTTTGACGTACACTATTCTGACGTACGTATCTATGTCCAAAGCCTAACATCTTGGCAATACATTGGTAGCAGCTAATGAAATTTTCGGTTCAATTTTATTTTTAATATAATAACAAATAATAGCTCAACCAAATTGCATACTAATTCGACAATAGTGTCTTTTTTGCAGTTTTATGTTTTTCATGATCTGACACATATCATAGCAACCGTTAAAACGTGGTTGTATATGCCATTAATAACTTAAAAATAAATTACTAATATTAAAAAATAAATTAAAATTACCTGATCTATGACGTAAATTGTAAATTCTAATTGTTGTCTTTTTAAAACTGGTATAAAATGGTTCAAAAAATTCAACAAATGCTTTTGTCTGTCTCTATAAGGAATAATTATAGCAAGCTTTTGTGTGGCTTTACAGTCTGTTGGTTTAAACCGACCGCCAGGTCCAATGTCAGGTGTATATAGCTTTTTCTCTAAATCGTTCATATTTCCCTTAAAAGGGTGATACACCATATCACCAACTGTAATAAAAAAGACATATATAATAGAAATCAAACGATGTATTATATCTTTCGAAAATCTCCATCAGTTCGACAGATCATTTTGGAGTTGATATTCGCGAATTGAAAAAAGTTTTTTCATGACGCTGGCTGCAATAAACAGTTGAAATTTCCTTAACCTGTTGTGATGATATCTTTCATATTCCCTCAGATCGTTTATCGCAAATATTTAGCCATCCTAACCTAGTATACTTGAAAGTGCTTACGAACGCACTGGACAAGGACACTCAGATCAGTGTATCCTTACTCTTAAAATGTAGCCATCTTTTTATTTTTGTCTTGTCGTTCCGTATCGTCAACAAATATACTTAAATGTATATTTAATAATTGTTTTGTAATGATACATAATAATGCAATATTCTATTATCGCACCGTTACAGCCAATGTGTCTTACCTTGTCGTGTTGGGTCTGATGTATAAGGCACATGAAGTAAATTTGAATTCTGGCTTCAAAAGAACACTTTAGTATGACACAAAACGCAGTTTTCCAAAAACTTACCCAAGTCTGGAGGCGGTACTGGACATGGCTTTAAAATTTCCTTCTTTTTTGGAGTCGTCACAGTATTGATAGATTCTGAACTTGATTTTTGATTTTCGAACCACATTTCTATATTTTTGTGATAGTCTGATATATTGTGCTGGGTTGCAAAGAATCCAAGGTATGATTGGTTACTGCCATAGAATGGAAAATACATCCCCACCGAATTCATTGATCTGTAGAATTTGATGTACACAGACATATACAATAGCGTTGACCCAAAAACAATCAGGAACAAACCAAATTTCGCATTGTTCAACATCTATAAAATAATACATGTATATATAAATCACGTACAGTTAAAGTGATACCACCTCTTAAAATGAACAAAAAAAAATTAAATTCTCAATCTTGGCCACAAAAAGTATCCTCGGGTGACCGGTTTCTGACGAATTTAAGCTTTGTCCGAGGTTCCACGTCGATTCATACGTTTTATTAGCGATTTTTTGTTCAGTATTAAAATTTAATCAGTAACCTATATTTTATCTATATATGAAGATTTAATCTCAATTATTTCTTGGTAATTTTTTTTGTACCAAACGGACCATCATATTTCGCTATTTGAAAACTGGTCAACCTATTATGGTAGGTGGTCTATAAATAAGGATAAGTTTATATCTTATCTAACCTATAAAAATTATACACGTCAATACAAATTACTTAACTATTCATCAAGGAGATGTATATGTATCAGAAATTAAACTACCCATACTAGTATTTTTACTGTTTTTAACGAAATAGAGGGATTCTGTTGAAAAAAAAAGTAAGAACTGGCATGACCCACAATTCATAACACTTGCAATCATGTACCAGTCGCACAATTTGGTGTAGCAAACGTGCAGACATGGATATTTTCATTTGATTAAATTTTATTACATCAAAACCTTTCTAAATTGGTAATAGCAAAAAAGCCACCATTTTGAATAAGTTTTTGAAAAAAAATCCTTTAAACTAGTTTGTCCAGTTTAGTTTGAATCCAATAAATTAGTGAGTAAGGGGTTTGGTTTCTTACAATATTTACAAATAAATTGATTGCATCAGTGATATATTAACTGTGCAGTAGCTGCTGGAAATCCATGCGTCGTAATAGGTACCCGTCGTATCAGGTCGCGACACGATATATATTCATCAAAGGTTTCTACAGTATACAGAATCAAATAAACCATAAAACTAAATAATTTTCAAAAAATTTAATATATAAATTCCAAATTCGAGATCCAGAATCTGAAAAAGACAATTTTCAACTTACTTCTTTTTTTAAGTGTGTAGTTATTTTCCGTGCATTTTCTGTCTCAATCTGATTATATGGGTTAAATGGTGACTTTTAAAATATGTGTCCATAAATGAAAAACTTAGTACAATAAAAACCTGAAATAAGAGCGTTACAAAATCTCTGTTAAAAATGAATGAGTCGTCATTTAAAAATAGTTGGCTACGTAATATGTTCTGTTTAGTTTTTTAATGGATTAGAGAGATCACGACATGTGACAAAAGACGACCATAATATTGAAGAATATCAGTAACAGTTAAAGCATAAAATTTAAAAATTTATACGCCCACATGAAAATGTCGACGTCACCCCTGTCCGTCCGTCAACAATTTCGTGTGTACGCAATAGAGACCAGTGTTATTATCCGATTTGAATGAAACTTGGTTGTATTATATTTATCTTGATAATATCTCGATGGAGTTAAAAAATGGCGCGATACCAGTCGTCGATTTATGAGTTATTGCCCTTGACTTAGTGAAAAAACGTTAAAATTAACTTGTGTATGTGATAATGGCATTTCATTCGATTTGAATGTAACTTGGTATGTGTCTTCATCTTGATAACTCAGATATTCTAGTCGTCTATTTATGAGTTATTGAAAACGTTAAAATTAACTTGTGTGCACGATAGAGGCTAGAGTTTTCATTCGATTTGATTCATCTAAATATCGGCTCAGATAAGTGCAATGATTGTGAAATCAACTTGGAATATTCAAATTTGCTGAAGTGGGCGTATGTTTCCTTGCCTGGTAAGCTATCTTTATACTTTATAATTTATTTGATACTTATTTGTAATTATCGACTGTTTCTTTCTAGAAGACATTTCCTTTGTATGTAATTCTCTTTTAATTTTATTTCATGATTTTTTTGTAGAGTTTTGAAATTTATACTCGTATAATGGGTAAGGAAGACATGTTTAGGAATTTAAAAATAGATTTAAACGAGTTTAAGTTATGTCTTGCTCAAATATTGTATTACATTGTATAGAGGTCACTCATTTTTGTATATGTATCGCGGATACTTTCAGCATAAATTTGCAATCAGATATCTGTGGTTTCAGCTAATGTCACCTTTTTAATGAATTCTGTTAAACAAGTATTCTCGCAGATGTGATGACATAAAAGTGGATTTGCTGGAACCACAGACGTAGAGTTCTATTGAATGCTACTGTTGTCATTTTGATAGAGTTCTATTGAATGCTACTGTTGTCATTTTTATACGCCCTCATCTCTCTATGAGGACGTATATTGTCGGCACCCCTGTCCGTCCGTCCGTCGGTCCGTCCGTCAACATTTGCTTGTAAACGCTCTAAAAACTAGAGTTTTTGACGGAATCAAATGAAATTTGATATGTGTATACATATTTATAAAATGAAGATCAAGTTCGAATTTGAGCTATTTTCGATCGTTAGAAGCAGAATTATTGCCCTTGCCCCAAATCTTAAATATGCTATTACTCTCTTAGTTTTCAACTGATTTTGATGAAACTTAAAATGGATGTTATTGGACCTAAATCGAAAGGTTTGAGAAAGTTTTATTTTTTTCTGATTAAAATTAAAGCTTTTTTGAAAATTTAGGCCTCTTTCATTAATTTTGAGGAGTTTTCTCTACCTCTCTACAGTAAGTGCTTCAATAAACATCAATTATTGCTTGTAAACGCTCTAAAAACTAGAATTTTTGATGGAATCAAATGAAATTCGGTATGTATATACATATTTAGAAAACAAAGATTTTTTCGACCGTTAGTAGCAGAGTTATTGCCCTTGCCCCAAAGTCTTGAATATGCTATTACTATCTAAGTTTTCAACCAATTTTGTTGAAACTTAAAATGTATGTTATTGGACCTAAATCGAAAGGTTTGAGTTTTATCCTGATTAAATTAAAGACTTTTTCGTTAGGCGTATTTGGCCGTGGTCCACTATCTTGATAGAGTTCTATTGAATGCTACTGTTGTCATTTTGATAGAGTTCTATTGAATACTACTGTTGTCATTTTGATAGAGTTCTATTGAATACTACTGTTGTCATTTTGATAGAGTTCTAATACTACTTTGTCATATGGATAAGAACCATGTAAGGAACTAAGCAATCAATTTGAGCCATTATATAGTGATTCCTTTTAACCACAAAAATTTTGCATGCATTGCCTAAGTAGCTGAAACTTAATCATAAATTAATTCTAAAAGACAAGATTATGTGCCATTATATAAAAATGTTCCATAGAATTTTGAAAATAATTTTTGGTGATGGGGTTATACGTTAGTCGTGTTTTCAAGTAAAATGTATTCGAAAAGATGAATCAGTGAAATGAAGAAAGGATGGCTTAAGGCCCGTTCACACCAAAAACGTCACGCGGAACACGATGTCGACAAAAACAACAAGCGTTCAACGCCGCGAAAATAAGATCAATGGATAATCAATAAAACGGTCAGACCAGAGACGCACGTAAAGTAATGACGCGCGTTCAACGTCGCGTTGTCGCCTGAAATAACTTCTGTAGTTATTCAGCGAGTTTTGCGCTGCGTCTTTTTTCACTGCGCATGCTCAGTGCAAGTTAACACGCCACGTGTTTGAGCCACCGTTCAGAGCTTTGCTCCTCAACGCAGCGTTTACGCTGTGTGTGTGATCCCCGTCATGAGCGAAACACGCGGTGTTTAACGCTGTGTTGAACGCGCGTTGTTGGTGTGAATAGACCTTTATAAAGTAAAATATCATCGCACCTGATTAATACATCTTGGTATTTATTATAACTGCTGCGTCATCAATAAATGTCTAATAATTGTCCCTTTAGCAAAACATTATATTAATTGAAAAAAACAATATTGTTTTATATCATAAATTTTTGAATAAGAATAGAATATTCTGAATTGTATGACATTTAGAAGTAGGTAGAACATTAAGTAACTGCAGTAGTTTAGGGACAAATCGTTATAAATTATAATTTTCTGAACCAGATGTTATTAATTTGAATAATAGGTAATCTTTAGGTAAGTTAAAATAATATTGAACTTCGAATTATCGTTTCATAACAATTAACCTTGAAATGAGTTACTAGGCACTGGCACTGGCACTGGCACTTTAAATCCAGAAATTCAAAAGAGAACACCATAAATAAAGATGACACCTTTTGGGAATATTGGGAAATTCACAACCCTGTAGGTTTTAGATTTCTACCGATTCCATTATAAAATTCTCAAAAAATATGAATATAATTTCTAAAACATTATAACGTTTCCAAAATACGTCAATTTTGTTCTGAGTGGAATTTCATGAATCGTGAGGCTTTGGTAGATAATCATATATGGTTACTGATATTTCTAATTCTGGCATGGTACGATGGTATCATATATGTGGGATCATCTGAGGTGGCTATTTAGCCAAACCTCATCTCCAGTATCAGCATGGCACTGATGAGGCCAGGAAGGCCGAAGCAGTAATGTTTGTAGTCAAGTAAAAAACTTCTTCAAATTTTACCTATTTAGATATAAGCTGTTAATTTGTTATTAAAGAAGTGAGTTATACCATAATATTCCCTTCGTGTTTTTTGTTAGGCCTATGTCTGCTTTCCGCTTCTAAATGACGTTTATATCTAAGATATAAGCTTATTTAATTATAAAAAAAGTCTTACCTGAACATGTTCAAGCTCTTAAGTATCATGTGTGAAAAGTGTGAAAAATATGGTTTCAAAGTTGTTCAGTCAGAATAAGCTCTTAAAACTTGTTTTGTGAGAATATAATATATCATAACTTGGTGGCATGTGCTTCACCGTCTCTCAGCATGTTACCACATGATCTATGTAATTTATTGAGTCAAGGGAGAAAGAACTGTTCATATTATTGTCAGGGGTAGAGGTGGGCAAAAATATACTGAAAATTGACCTACATCACAATCTGTAGTTTAGTTTATTCAAACTCTCTGGACTGGAACAGATCGTAAAAAAAATCTCGAAATCCATGTAATAATTTATTGTCTGTGAAAGTTAAAAAGGGAATTTTTGCCATTATTTTCAAGAAAATTGGAATATCAGTCTTGGAATGTCATTAGAATGACCTCGTTCAAGGTCATAAGATAAAGGCCTATGTATTTCGTATTTTTATATATGCAGAAATAGACACCTGACTAATGAATACCATGTGTTACTAGGAAGCAAACACTTTCGTGTTGTTTAACATAAATCTAGGAATTATAGGTTGTAACATTACAGTTAAGCAATGTTACGAAAGCACAGGCACAGGTATGTAGGCACAACCTTTAGTAAAAGTTATTGATTGTGCAATTAGATAAAAAATAAGATTGAAAATGATGAAGTAGCTATCTATAATCTTG
The DNA here is from genome assembly GCA_029955415.1 of Lottia scabra. Taxonomy (NCBI): domain Eukaryota; kingdom Metazoa; phylum Mollusca; class Gastropoda; family Lottiidae; genus Lottia; species Lottia scabra. The sequence goes on from JARJEI010000036.1 coordinate 1,602,436, forward strand.
TGAATCTGAAATATATAAACAATACTGGTTCCCTGATAGGAACATTAGTATCCATGGAAATGGATATACTATATTATGTAAGGTTTGCTATCATATGAAATCACTAATGTAATAAAAAAAGAAAAAAACATTATATAATGAATGATATAATATAATTGGTTTGAAAATAATATAATACGATTTTTTGAAAATGCTGGAAAATTACTCGTTGGATAACATAGGTAAGAAATAAGAAGGCGGAAGAAGAAGATGTACTCAGTCTAAGAAAGGAGGGGTAATCTACCATGGACTAAGATATCATTAAGATTTTTATTTCGGGTATAGGCAATCACTAAATCGTTTGTGAACACAGCAGGAAATTTATCTTGTAATTCCTTGTAAAGGCGGATTATAATTCGAGGAACTTGACCAGATGTGCTGCTATATTGGATGACTAGGGAATTGCCAAAATTAAAACTTCTCCGTTGCTAAGGTAACAAAGTATTACATAACTGGCCATAAAACAATTTAAATAATATTTGCGTGGAAACTCAGCTTTCAATAATGATTCGAAATGTAAGTAAAAAAAAAGTTTATCATTTTGCCCTTTTTTTTTAAACCAAACACGCCTTAAAATAATATTGGCATGGTAACGAACTATAAACAAACCGTTAGTAAGACGCTACTGTAAGTATTTTCATCAATTTATGCATTGTTTTCAACGGATTTGAATCAAATTTTATTATAACCGTAACATATTAAACGAATCGCCGAATTTACAAACTGAATTGTTACAATCACCCCAATCTAATTAAATAAGATTACATTTCGTTTCGGTTATTTTTTGAGTGTCGACTTCATGTAATCTAACCACTTATATAAGGCTAGCATCTTCTGGTGACGAAAATTTCAGCCAATCAAAAACTACATTCAAGATCGAGGGTCTATGCATTGATATGCATTGTGGGAAGACGAAACAGAAAGTAAAGCAACACAACAGTCCACAACGTAATTCAAAATTTACAAATATAAACGTTGTTCTGATTGGCGAAAGAGTGGCACGCCGACAATCAAAAAAATAACCGAAACGAAATGTAACCTAATTTTAATTAGATTGCAATCACATAAAACAATAAACTGCGTGTGCACAGGACTGACCCAAGTTGATACACCTGCAGACTGTAATACTACCAATCTATTTGAAGTTACAGGTGATCTAATACAGGTAAAACTGTCTGCAAACTTCATTTAAGGCGATACCACCTCTTAAAATTAACAAAAGATTTAAGTTCTCAAACTCGGCCAATAAGAGTATATTTTCATCAAAGATATCTACAGTATTTAAACAGAATCTAATAAACCATAAAACTAAGTAATTTTCATAAAATTACAGGTTATTATTGAAAAACGTTTAATATTTTCAATATATTTTAAGAGGTATCGGGTAGTATTCCTTTAAGGCTACGTGTGTCGTTTTTTACATTATGTTGATGTGAACATGGTGCTTTTGAAATTTTACGTAGGTTCTGGGTTTTCAACCAGTCATCGAAAACATGTAATATCAGAGCATGATAAAGTCATAGCAATTTGTTTTTTTAAAGCAAACTTTATTTTTGGCCCAGGTATTAAGTCTCTGTGGGTGGTGGAACTTGAATGCATATCCACCATGATAACACAAAATATTACCCATTTTTTCAAACTTAATGCTCAGTTTGTGTCCCTGGAAATATGTCCAAAATGTCTGGGATATGTCCACCAAGTTGATAACCCATGACTTAGAATTTTTCGACGTTTTCGTGACACATATTACCAGGCATTTTACGCAGTGTCATTTTCATGCGTTTCATCGAATGTGGAATCAAACCTTAGGATGTTAAAAAAAACTATACATTGCAATTTTCATTTACTTATTTTTCATGTTTTCCTTTTGACATATTGCTTTGAAATTTTGAAACTAACGTTCTTTTTAAAATGTCACAAGCACATGTCATATTTTCTCAATAATTGAATACATGAATTTTTTTATTTTCAAAATTGCCAATACAATCAATAGTATTGAATTTCGACTATGAGACGATATTTTTAAAAATAAATTAAAAACACACTGTAAAATGTACTTTTAAGAGGCATTCGCTCTTAAGACACATGTTTCATGTGTGTTGAAACACCACTTTTATATTATTGCATGACCTTTACTGCATTTGTGTGTTGAAACACGAATTTTACATTTTGTTGTATGACCTTTACTGCATTTAAGTATTGATACATGCCTTTTACATTTATTGTATGAGTTTAACTACATTTGTGTGTTGATACACGAATTTTACATTTTGTTGCATGACCTTTACTGCATTGAAGTGTTGCAACATGACTTTTACATTAATTGTATGATTTTTACTGCATTTGAGTGTTGATACATAACTTTTACATACTTTACTGCATTTAAGTGTTGAAACATGCCTTTTAAATTTATTGCATGACCTTTACTGCACATGTGTGTTGATACACGAATTTTACATTTTGTTGAATGACCTTCACTGCATTTAAGTATCGATATATGACTTTTACATTGATTGCATGAACTTTTCTGAATTTGAGTGTTGATACATGACTTTAACATTTATTGCATGCGTTTTATTTCATTTAAGTATTGATACATGACTTTCACATTAATTGCATGACCTTTACTGCATTTGAGTGTTGATACATGACTTTTACATTTATTGTATGATTTTTACTGCATTTAAGTATTAATACATGACTTTTACATTATTGTATGAGTTTAACTACATTTGTGTGTTGATACACGAATTTTACATTTTGTTGCATGACCTTTACTGCATTGAAGTGTTGCAACATGACTTTTACATTAATTGTATGATTTTTACTGCATTTAAATATTAATACATGACTTTTACATTTATTGTATGAGTTTTACTGCATTTAAGTGTTGCAACACGACTTTTTACATACTTTACTGCATTTAAATGTTGATACAAGACTTTTACATTTATTGTATGAACTTTACTGCAATTAAGTGTTGATACATGACTTTTACATTTATTGTATGAGTTTTACTGCATTTAAGTGTTGCAACATGACTTTTTACATACTTTACTGCATTTAAATGTTGATACAAGACTTTACATTTATTGTATGACCTTTACTGCATTTAAGTGTTGATACATGACTTTTACATTTATTGTATGAGTTTTACTGCATTTAAGTGTTGCAACATGAATTTTTACATACTTTACTGCATTTCAATGTTGATACAAGACTTTACATTTATTGTATGAACTTTACTGCAATTAAGTGTTGATACATGACTTTTACATTTATTGTATGAGTTTTACTGCATTTAAGTGTTGCAACATGACTTTTTACATACTTTACTGCATTTAAATGTTGATACAAGACTTTACATTTATTGTATGAACTTTACTGCAATTAAGTGTTGATACATGACTTTTACATTTATTGTATGAGTTTTACTGCATTTAAGTGTTGCAACATGAATTTTTACATACTTTACTGCATTTCAATGTTGATACAAGACTTTACATTTATTGTATGAACTTTACTGCAATTAAGTATTGATACACGACTTTTACATTTATTGTATGAGTTTTACTGCATTTACGTGTTGCAACATGACTTTTTACATACTTTACTGCATTTAAATGTTGATACAAGACTTTTACATTTATTGTATGAACTTTACTGCAATTAAGTGTTGATACATGACTTTTACATTTATTGTATGAGTTTTACTGCATTTACGTGTTGCAACATGACTTTTTACATACTTTACTGCATTTAAATGTTGATACAAGACTTTTACATTTATTGTATGAACTTTACTGCAATTAAATGTTGATACATGACTTTTACATTTATTGTATGAGTTTTACTGCATTTAAGTGTTGCAACATGAATTTTTACTTACTTTACTGCATTTCAATGTTGATACACGACTTTCACATTTATTGTGAACTTTACTGCAGTTCAGTGTTGAAACATGACTTTTACAGTTATTGTGTCGACTGGCCCTATAACAATGTGACTTCATAATAGCTGAACATTTTGAAGATGGTTATAAGACAACACTATAAAAAAAAGTCGTGATTTGTTATTTCATTGGAAGAATTTACAGTTTGTAATTGGTTATATATAAATACCAGCATCACGAGTCATTTTTCATTTATGTACGTTTTCATTTTACTCCAGGGATTAGTGCACAAGTCTGATGTGAACTGATCCATAAATGTAATTGTGTATACAAGATAAGTGTAGCGGAAATGAGGACATATTATATGGCCTTCTTTGTCCAGTATTGACCTACTAGTCTAATTCACTAGATAATCGAGCAGTAAGAATGCAAGTATATATGGCCGATTATAATGATAATAATAATAATAATAATAATAATAAACTTTTTTAAATACTTGGGTCAGGGTCATATATAACATTTAGCCCATAGAAAATACTAATAATTTTTCCGATACAATTAGGTCAAGTATTTTACCTAGTCACCCTTGGACAGTCTTTTGGTATGTTGAAGCCCAGACACGTGAAACTCAGATACGTGATCCTTTAGCAAATGAATACGCCGTTTATCATATCAATAAGTTGACGCCACGTCACTTGTACCAACGAAATGCTTATGAGCTTTTATGAAGTTTTTTTTCGATTTTTAAGAAACAATTCTTTGATCGGAATATGGCTGAATAAAAAGATGCCCATTATTGCTTGGATAAATCTGTTCAGGAAATCTTGGTAGGAAATGAATTCTCGAAAACACCCCTTGATTTCAGGGCCTTTTTACATTTTATAATAAAAGAGGCGCATTTAACACCCAATATAACATTATCATTTCCCTCTCGTTAAAGGCAAAATTTTTTCTATGATCCTCGTACAAAAGTAAAACAAGCTCGTATAATGATTATGCTACGCTGTCAACAAATTCAAAGTCATGTCATGTCCGGAAGGTGGCTTGTGGCTCCTATAACGGTTTCAAGACCCTTTTCAAGAAAAGTTTCTGTGAATCGTGACCAAAGAGGTAGATAGTGCAATTTCTGTCACATGACAATATTCTTATGTCAAGCTTCTATCTTACATGTGTTAGTTTCCAAGCAACTGCAACAAACAATTGACATTTTTTAAAGGTTATAAGCATTTAATAACATAACGGTAAAATTGTTTACGTCAGTCAGGACATAATTTTGAAAGTTTTGACATTAAAAGCTTTTGATATTCATATAATATATATATATAATGTAAAATAAGAGAGAAAAATGTGTAAAACGATTGTAAATATCATGAACAAACTGTTGCCAATCATACACAATAAAATCTAACTATTTTCTAACGGGGGCTGACCATTAATCTACTTAATTGTTTGAAGTGTCTTTTACTCTGTTAGTCAGGAAATCCAATAAAACCATCGTATGATTTTATTTGAAATCACTGAAAATTCTGTTAAAGCCAACTGTATGGTACTTTGAATGACAATTTTTCAAATATGAAAGCATATTTTCACCAACCTTCCATTTAACTCAATTTTATCAATCATGGTTGTCTCATGGCTAGCTGGAATTTGTGATTCGAGTGTTTTTGATGGCGTCAATGCAGATAAGTTGTGCCACTCAGAGTTATAACGGGTTTAACACCTAATATATTTTTTCTTTAGGGTATATGGTTCAAATATTCAATATTCTGACACTATAAAGGGACAATTATTTATGTTCCTTCACTCGTGAAAATTATACGTTTAAAATGTATTATATATTGGTAACGTCCTTAATTTGGTCATGTTTTATACTATATATAATATATACAGAATGATGTAAGGATACAGTAAGAATATATTATACAGAATGATGTTAGAATACAGTAAGAATATAATATACAGAATGATGTTAGGATACAGTAAGAATATAATATACAGAATGATGTTAGGATACAGTAAGAATATAATATACAGAATGATTTTAGGATACAGTCAGAATATAAAATACAGAATGATGTAAGAATATAATATACAGAATGATGTTAGGGTACAGTAAGAATATAATATACAGAATGATGTTAGGATACAGTCATAATATAATGTACGTAATGATGTTAGGATACAGTAAGAATATAATATACAGAATGATGTTAGGACACACTAAGAATATAATATACAGAATGATGTAAGGATACAGTAAGAATATAATATACAGAATGATGTTAGGATACACTAAGAATATAATATATACATAATGATGTTAGGATACAGTAAGAATATAATATATACATAATGATGTTAGGGTACAGTAAGAATATAATATACAGAACGATGTAAGGATAGTAAGAATATAATATACAGAATGATGTAAGGATAGTAAGAATATAATATACAGAATAATGTTAGGGTACAGTAAGGATATAATATACAGAATGATGTAAGGATAGTAAGAATATAATATACAGAATGATGTTAGGATACAGTAAGAATATAATATACAGAATGATGTTAGGGTACAGTAAGAATATAATATACAGAATGATGTTAGGATACAGTAAGAATATAATATACAGAATGATGTTAGGATACAGTAAGAATATAATATACATAATGATGTAAGGGTACAGTAAGAATATAATAAACATAATGATGTTAGGATACAGTAAAAATATAATATACATCATGATGTAAGGATGCAGAAAAAATATAATATACATAATGACGTTAGGATACAGTAAGAATATAATATACAGAATGAAGTTAGGATACAGTAAGAATATAATATACAGAATGATGTAAGGATACAGTAAGAATATAATATACAGAATGATGTAAGGATACAGTAAGAATATAATATACAGAATGATGTAAGGATACAGTAAGAATATAATATATAGAATGATGTTAGGATACAGTAAGAATATAATATACAGAATGATGTTAGGATACAGTAAGAATATAATATACAGAATGATGTAAAGATACAGTAAGAATATAATATATACAGAATGATGTTAGGATACAGTAAGAATATAATATACAGAATGATGTAAGGATACAGTAAGAATATAACATACACAATGATGTAAGGATACAGTAAGAATATAATATATAGAATGATGTAAGGATACAGTAAGAATATAATATACAGAATGATGTAAGGATACAGTAAGAATATAATATACAGAATGATGTTGTGGATGATGTAAGGATACAGTAAGAATATAATATACAGAATGATGTAAGGATACAGTAAGAATATAACATACACAATGATGTAAGGATACAGTAAGAATATAATATACAGAATGATGTTAGGATACAGTAAGAACATAATATACAGAATGATGTTAGGATACAGTAAGGATATAATATACATCATGATGTTAGGGTACAGTAAGGATATAATATACAGAATGATGTAAGGATAGTAAGAATATAATATACACAATGATGTAAGGATACAGTAAGAATATAATATACAGAATGATGTTAGGATACAGTAAGAACATAATAATACAGAATGATGTTAGGATACAGTAAGAATATAATATACAGAATGATGTAAGGATATAGTAAGAATATAATATACAGAATGATTTTAGGATACAGTCAGAATATAACATACAGAATGATTTTAGGGTACACTAAGAATATAATATACAGAATGATGTAAGGATACAGTCAGAATATAAAATACAGAATGATGTAAGAATATAATATACAGAATGATGTTAGGATACAGGAAGAATATAATATACATAATGATGTTAGGATACAGTAAGAATATAATATACAGAATGATGTTAGGATACAGTAAGGATGCACAATGACATGGGAGTATTTCATCCAAAATGTTTACCACTAGGTCCTGTCTAACATTCAGTCCATGGGGACAAACGTAGATATGTGCAATGAACAATATTAAGAAAAGAAGGAAAATAGCCAATGGACAGAATAAGATTCAGTGATTGAGTGGAGCTGGAATGTAAAACAAACATTCAATATGACACAATTCAAAACTACTTATCATCCAATAAAGTGAATAAATCGCGTGAAAATAGATGGCTATGTGGCAATTCACAGCAAATTGGTTCGATACCAATAATAAACATAGGCTTGCGGCAAGTCTTGCAAGCGTATACGTCAACCAACAGCACGACAAAGAGGTTAATGTGAACCCCAAAACGAACGCGCTATCAGAGTTTCATGAACGCGATATCAAAGTTTTAAACGATAAAAATCATCGCATCATCACTATATTCAATAGTGCACATAATGATATTGACACACATACAAAAGATCAAATGAATCCATGGAGAATTATAGTCTGTAGAGTGAGCACGAGCAAAAAAATAAAAAAACCAAAAAACAGAAAACACTATATCAGAGTTTTATGAACGCGATTTCAGAGTTTTATGAGATATCTCTGAAGAAAATCATCGAATCATCACTAAATTCAATAGTGCACATCTTCATAATGATATTGACACACATACAAAATATCAAAAGGATCCATGAAGAATTGTATCCTGTAGAGTGAGCACAAGCAAAAAAACGAACACGATATCAGTGTTTTTCGCGATATCTCAAAGAAAATCATCGAATCATCACCAAATTCAATAGTGCACATATTCATAATGATATTGACACACATACAAAATATCAAAACGATCCATTAAGAATTGTAGTCTGTCGAGCAAAAAAAACGAACGCGGTATCAGAGTTTTACGCGATAACTCGAAAAAAAAATCATCGAATCATCACCAAATTTAATAGTGCACATCTTCATAATGATATTGACACACATGCAAATTATCAAAAGCATCCATGAAGAATTGTAGCCTGTGAGCACGAGGTAAATGTTAACGGACAGACGAACCGATGGACCGACAGGGGTAACCACAATGTGGTAACCAAAAAGGACAGTTTATTTTAGTATGGGCGTATAAAAATAAAATAAACCTTTCTTTTCAACATCATACAACATGAACAATTAATATTCTGGAGACAAAACAACAAGAAATATTTCAATCAAAACTTTAAAATTAATATTAATAATAGACTTAGTATGTGAAATTCACGATAAAAAAAAATTAAACTTACGTTCAATTGTTACTTTTGGCGGAGGAAGAATCTATATTTTTATGCAATTTTCAGCATAGACTGCCTGAAAAAGCACTTCGTGATTTAAAAAAGAATTCTCCATTTACTCTCCACTTAAGTAATAATTCCAATCAATCTTTCACTATTGACATATATCCGAGTGGTTTAAAAGCGTGATATTTTAGTACTGGTTAAACATATATTCTAACAATATGCAAGCACCATAAAAATTCGTCCGACAATTAATTAGCTTCGTTTGCTTAACAGAACAAAGTCATGCTCATATCCGTAAACTGAACGGTTTTGCTCTGTGAGCGATACATTTGATAAATGTGGTCGATATACTTGTTGTTATGTATTATATTTAAGTAAAATCAATGAATTAGTAGAATCTAACAGTTGAATGACAGGTCTTCTCCCAAAAATATCATATAAATAATTTTCAAATTGATTCAATCCCAATAATAAGAAATATTTATAGACTTATGTGACAGATGAAGTTGAAAATGACGATTATTAATATATATTTCACCAACCTTCCATTTAACGCAATTTTATCAATCATGGTTGTCTCATGGCTAGTTGGAATTTGTGATTCGAGTGTTTTTGATGGCGTCAATGCAGATAAGTTGTGCCACTCAGCGTTATAACGTTGTTAGCTAGAGGCTCCCCCAAGTCCAGTTCATTGGGTCTAACACCTAATATTTTTTTTTCTTTAGGGTATATGGTTCAAATATTCAATATTCTGACACTATAAAGGGACAATTATTTATGTTCCTTCACTCGTGAAAATTATACGTTTAAAATGTATCAGGTCTTCTCCCATAAATATCATATAAATAATTTTCAAATTGATTCAATCCCAATAATAAGAAATATTTATACTATAGACTTATGTGACAGATGAAGTTGAAAATGACGATTATTAATATATATTGACATCTGTGGTATTAACGTTGTAAAACAATATTCAATGACAGTGAATTTTAATCAGTTTTTGCTTCAGAAAATCGTAAGGACTAAAGACCTGGAATTAAACAGTATGTGGTTTCACAATTCGACTGCTTGCAATTTGATTATTCTGATCAAGGGAGGAATTCAATCGTCCGGATTCAGTACAAATCTTAAGTTGACAGAATACCACCACGACAACCATCACTCAACTCAACCAAGGGTTGTGGTGCACCTCCGTCGGCGAGACTGAATATGTTCAATCGTAGTTGCTTGCTGTCGGTACCATTCGATTTGGTCCGATCGGCTCCACGATGCGACCCAAATGAACACTAGCGGTCAACCAATCAAGGAGTAGCATCATATTAGGGCTCAGATACATCGACCATACCACCGAATACAACTAGTGGTAAGGAAGTTATTGGCGACTGAAAGAATTTGGCTGACACAAACCAGTCGCCAGTTGAAGTCGATGTACGCAGTGTTACTACTGAAAGTAAACAGATAATCACTGGTTCCAGCGAGTTGCACATGTTCTACTATTTGGCTACTGATTAGTCCCACATAAATACCCGATGTGCGCGTTGTTGCCAATCGCCGGAACCCGGAATGAGAAAAGGTCAATCACATGGCGTTATTACCGCTAAAAGACCTTCTCCATGGGAGTCGCCATATTGAATAAGTCACATGACTTTAAGTGCCGCCTGTCAGATAAACGACAAACAACAGACAGTTATCTGTCAGTGGCTGTCGAGACACTGGTTGATGTACGCTCGCTTAGAACTGAACACAAAACAGATGAAGAAGTCGGGGACTAATCAGTTGCCACTGATGTACGTGTTATTGCGACTCATCTAAACCAGTTGTATTCAGGGGTAAGGTCGATGTACGCTAGGCCTAACGTCACTTCAAAGATGGTCGATAGATGCCTATCATGGCAGTTTAAGACGCTGGCTGTGGTGGTGTTAGGTGGTGACGAGAACACAGTCTCATAAAGGCACTGGCCTAGGTCACAAAGTAAAGATTTATGATGAAATAAAGTACAAGTTAAAGGTTAAATATGTTAATTAAGTAGTCTTTAAATGCATGCTGTATCATTTCTTTTTTTGGTGGAAATGCTGTTGCAGCATTAGTTGTAAGAATTTAAAAACTCTACAGTTGAATTGAGTTGTGTTGCGTACGTATGAGTGACCAAAGACTTACAGTGGTTATTTTCCGTGGTTATCGTAGCGTAAGACCCAACGAACGTAATTAATCATAATAATACATGTATTTTACTTTTCTGTATTTTTAGTTTTCTTTAATAAATAAAGAAGGTAGGTCCGATGAAAACATTATTCCAAGATTGTAGCTATGCAAAAAAAAATTGTATCCTTCCAAATTTAACCCAAAATTAAAAAGAGTATAAAATTTTATTCATAATTTAAAAATAGATATGATCTGTGCTACATAAAATAAAAAAAAACTGGATGTATAAAAAAAACATCATTTAAATTTGGTTCTGAAGGGTGGACACCTATAGGATTTTTGTCTAATAAAAAAAAAGGTGTCCCGTAACGACCTTAAAATATTCTTTTCAATTTTGTGAAGCGTGAAATACTTGATACTGTCTGTGACTACATAACAAAAAAATACAATAAAAACTTGAAACTATTGACTTATTATAAAACATATAATGAACCAACAAAGAAAACATTGTATCCTAGGAGATGAAAAGGCAAATATTATTAAAGAGTAATTTTTTCTCTTTACAGTGAAGAGCTATCTGCACATTATGATCGATTGAGTATAGTTTGACTGATATAGTGATTATCTTATAAATACATTCCATACTGTCTACTACTAAAATAGGTCAATCTTATTGTATCGATGACATTTTGGAATATATGGAATATCAATTTATGATCAATAATTATAATACATTTTAATTTGATTCGGTATTTAAAACATTGTTAAAGGGACAGTCCTCCCATTTCTTTACTCTGAAAACTATACGCCAAAATCTACAAATATGTGTTATTTAATGTATTTGAAAGCTTTAGAGGAATACAACCTCTTAGAATGAAAAAAAAATCGAAATTTTTAAACTTGGTCAATAGGAGTTTATATTCATCAAGGGACTTACCTGGTTGCATAACTATACAATAGATTACCTAAATAATTTGATAAATCCAGAAAACTAATACAATTTTAAGCGTTTTTCAATTATAACTTGTAATTTATGGAAAATGACATAGTTTAATGAGTTTATTTGATTTTTTATGTATATTTTGGACACCGTTAATGAATATATACCCTTATTGACCAGATTTGAGAACATAATTTTTGTGTTCATTCTAAGAGGTGGTATAAAAAAAAATGATAATAATTTTTAAACGCATTTTTTTGTTTAACTTTCTGATTTTTTTTTAACGGATTTGAGTAAAATAAACGACTATTTGTACAGTAATGTATTTTAATTTTATATCGAGTCATTATTAAAGCCAAACACCAAAACTAGGTCAACCTTCTAAATCAACAATAAAGTCGTTCTTGTCACTCCCCATTTTGGCGGGAGTTGAGTACAAGAACGGTGGATACAAAATGGCGGCACATGTAGCCTAAACATAGACGAAAGTGAAAGTATGGTCATTATTGGTTAGATCCTGGGTTTTCAACTTGGGGGACATGTTCCAGACTGGGGACAATTGGACATTTTTCAGGGGACACAAACTGAGGTCTAGGTCTTAAAAATAATTATCATATTTTGTATTATATGGGTGGATATACATCTAGTCTCCACTCTCCTCAATAACTCTCTACTTGTATTATGTACCTCCATGGACAATTTTTGTTTAGGAGACATGGCAATATCTTTATGCGTAATTGGGGACAGATGATCTTGAGAGTTCGTGACTGGAGCACTCTAGTCGATTGCTCGCGTGTCGTCAAGAACGTAGTTGCCTTATATCGGGTGGGCCAAAAGTAATGTCCCAACTTTTGACCTTCACTATCATCCACAGCATTTACTCAAATGGACTGAAATTTTGCATATGATTAGTTTATGATATTATCTACCTTTGGTACGAGTTTGAGTGATATCGCATCATTAACCTTTAAATGGCATACAAAACTAAATCAGAGGTCGAAAAATTTAATGCCGGAATGTTCTGAAATTATCCCTCTATGTGCATGGTGTCACCAGCCAATCAAGGGTCATATGGGATGTTCCCGGGTTTGAGGTGCCAAAATGTCTAAACAGAGGGCCTAGATGATGTTAAAACATAAACTGCCCAGTTAGATTTAATACCTCTAACTAACAACATCTGGGACTCACTCTCGGAAAAGGTCTATTAAGGTCGCACTTTATTCACACAGACAGAATTCAAGGTAAAAATTCGAACATGCGACTGAGAGCTGTACAGAATGAAGATGGAGGTCATAATGATCACCTCTTATAGGAAACAAATGGCATGACAACATTCCGGCATTAAATTTTTCGACCTCTGATTTAGTTTTGTATGCCATTTAAAGGTTAATGATGCGATATCACTCAAACTCGCACCAAAGGTAGATAATATCATAAACTAATCATATGCAAAATTTTAGCCCAATTGAGTAAATGCCTTGGTTAATAGTGAAGGTCAAAAGTTGGGACATTACTTTTGGCCCACCCGATATATAACGTTCTCATTGCATCTCTTTGAGATGGCGCAGTTTCATTCTATGACGGTCATCTCTTACTCTGCGATCTACTAATTAAACTGTTTTTCCTTATTGTACGTTTGAAAGACGACAAAGCTTGGAGATATAAATATAAAACTTCAGTGGTACAGTGGGTGCGCTGTAAACACAAAAAGTCGCGGTTTAAATGTGACTGCCTCAGAGTTTGTACTTTTAAATTTTCATCACGTTTCCAACGACCTAGAACATGTTCTATGCAGTCGTAAAATAGGAAAAAATACACTTTGTTGTTATTGTATTTTGAAATTCTGAATTTTTGCTGTTGCTCGTATTCAATGTGTAATCATACCAAACTAGGTAAAAAACATATATATTTCAGATCACCCTGTGAAGACACACCCAATACACACACTAAATGTAATTTGAAGATTTGTGTGTTATGCACTTTTCAACTAAGTGATTTGCTTGTGGACCATTGATATGTACATATTAATTATAATGTTCTTAATGGAAGTTGTAAAGAGGTTTTCTAAAGAAAAAAAATATATATAATATAATATATTTGCACAATTTTCAAATCCACTGAAAACACGACGAAATATTAATTTTGCTCAAAACATCATCATACATTTGTATGACAATATTCGTGGATATTTAATGATTGATTCTATTAATTTCTTAATTTCATGAGGACACTATCTGCAAAATTAAACATAGCACACGGTTGTTTTAAAAAATAATATGTTCATTTTAATCCAAATCTTGAATTTGCTACGTTAATCGTCTGTTCGACCACTCATAATTTCGTTTCAGAAACGGGATTTATTTTCAGCTTAGCCTACAATAGTCATAGCGTTCACATCATCGAAATATGAAATAGTATATGCATAATTATCAGCGTTGAAAAGTTAAAAGTACAACTCGTATTTAAACGTAAATGAGACTACGCCATATAATAATATAGCAAATAGAATTTCTTACTAACATTTGAAGGGTTGTGCTACTTTCGTAAAATTTTAGTCTTTTTGACATGTTTACGCAAATGCCGACAGTATTATATCTCAAATTATTTGGCGGATGCGGCCAGTGGTGTTTCTAGGAATCGTTAGGTAAAGGGGCTGAGATGGGGGAGATGGGGGGATGGGGGGGGGGGGGGGTGGCTACCAGCACCAGGTATCCGTATGTAACATTATGCAAAATTTCAAAGTGGGGGAGGGGGGGGGGGGGCAAGACCGGGCCAGCCTAAATTCTGGGCCCCCTGAAATCAATAACAATATCTAAGCAAGGAATGACAGAAGTGTGATGGTCATCCGGATGGACAAGTAGGATTAAGGCAGATAAAATTCTACTAATGAGCTGATTCAACTCTAACTTAAAGTGAATATTAGTGATAAAAGTTCAAGCATACCAAGCTCTCAGGATAGATTTTATTAAGAAATAACTAGTATAAATTAAAGCCGACTGTTATCATATTATAGAATATTGATTTTATTATATATAATTATATTTATATACACCACCCTCTGTCATCCTGATATTTTTTGTCAATGAATGCATGTTTATGTCTATGTACCTATTTGTATACGACAATAAAACAATACAATAAAACAATACGTGTCAAAATGAAGAATAATATTTGAACATTGAATAAAGTGAGTGAACACTATAAGTGCCGCATGTTATAAGTCAGATACCACCATAAATATTTCTTTGATTCATGTACAAGTGAATTTCGAATTGTTTTAAATAGACGTGGTCGAAACCTCTGCTACCAGGGTCATAAATGCAGCATAACAACTAGAAGAGCGGTGCATTGGAGATGTGGAACCATTTCCACCGAGCCACGAATCATGTTTAGGGGTGACACGCAAGAATGAAAGACAAACAATCCTAAAATCTTTCGATGCATCAATAACAAAATCTGAGCAAGGAATGACAGAAGTGTGATGGTCAGAAACGCACCAAAACGAAACAGTATCGCCAATTGAAGCATGAACTTGACCGCCTGAAATAACAGCAAGACAATGATGGGGTCTGGAGATGCTGTCTGCCATCTTGTCGGTTTGTAATTTTTTGTACTGTTGTGTAATTGGTATATAAATTTCTGGGTCATAATTAACCTTGCAGAAATAAAAAACGGTGACGTCCCGGGAATTTTTTTTAAATTTGAATTTTGAATTACAGGATTATTTTTTGTTATCTTAGCAGACTTAATCGGGTTATAGCCAATTACACAAAAATTTCTTCAAATAATTTATTTAACATACAACAAACTACTTTCATTTTAACAAATGTAAAACGGAATTAGCAAATTCCAACTTATTTTACATCATTTTTAGTGATTGTTTTCTGTTCTGAAGCAGAAGAGCTTCGAGGGTCTTGTATATGAACTTCCATCAAATATTCATGTATTGGGGTGCGTTTTCCAACAAGTTTCTTGACACAACTATCCAACCTTCTAAATTTTTATTTGTTCTGGGAGTTTCGGATCCATAGTGGTTCCATTTATCCAAGCAATAAACTCCCTTCCATTGATATTAGTTCCACCAATGTGGGTCGTTTGGCAACGGTTTCGTGCATCTAAATGTAGTGGGCAATAGATCAAATAATGTTCTGAATCTTCAAACCGATGACCACAAATTTGTTTATGTCTGATCGATCGCTTTATTACTACTTTATACTTGATGGCGCAAGTGCTACATTTGAAACATTTTAATCAATAAATTTAAGTACTGTACACACTGACAACTCGTTGGGCAGCTTGTTGCCGAATGTTTCCGCTCTGTATACACTGACAACATTTTGGACAGCATGACTTTTCTGCAACATGTTGTCCATAATGCCAGTGTGTACAGTACTTTAAATGTTGTCCATAATGTTGTCGGTGTGTACAGTACTTAAAGTCAACATTTTCGACAACTTGTTGGCCAACAAATCTGGGTTGACAACATGTTGCGCAGATTGTTATAATTCATTGGTGATGACTTTACATCACATGACCTCAGACAGATCATTGAATTGACAGATCATGGGATTAATAGTCAACTTCTGATTGGATGAAATTCGGCAACATCATTTGCATCTCGACAACAAAAATAAACTTGTATTTATTCAGCAACATGTTGCCGATTTTTTCCGATCTGTACACACTGACAACATTTTCGACAACATTGCATTTCGGCAACATGTTGGCCAATATGTTGTTTGTGTGTACAGGACTTTGCAGTGTCTGGTTTAAAGGAAACGGTCAATATTTTCAGCGACTGATTTTAATATATAGAAATAAAAACTCAAATTAGAAATCTCCCTTTCTATTTATTTTTGCGTGGCAAATCTATCGATTTGTCACGCTTTGTTTTCGTTATGATTATTTCTTTGCAGTGCGTTCGATTTCGAACGCACTGCTTTGTTTTCATAATTGCAGTGCGTTCTAGCGAACGCACTGCTTTGTTTTGCAAATGACTTTTTTTTTTTTTGCAGTGCGTTCTAGCGAACGCACTGCTTTGTTTTGCAAATGTCTTTTTGCAGTGCGTTCTAGCGAACGCACTGCTTTGTTTTGCAAATGTCTTTTTTTTTTTTTTGCAGTGCGTTCGATAATCGAACGCACTGCATTGTTTTGCAAACGGCTATTTTTTTTTTTTTTTTCGAATTTTACACTCGCTATTTTAGTAAGAAGGCAACATGCCACATACAGATTTGTTCAATTCCCTACGATAAATTGTTGACCATCAACTATTAAATATAAATTGGTGCCATTTTGACAAACCGGAAATGAGGTAGAACAAAAAACACAGTTTTAGTTTTTGGAATCTCACAGCCCTATTTTTGATCCAATTTTTATCAAACTGTTTTGAACTGTCTTCTATAACTGTTAGCTACTAAATAAGGATTTTAAACTTCTCAAATTTTGACTTTTAGTTGCCTATTTTCTTAATTTTAATTTTTGCTTTTTTTTCAACTTTTTCAATTTTATTTCGATCGATCTGCAAATTTGCATGTGGATAGACATTTTGATTCCAAACAAAATGCAGTTTTCAAAATTTTGATACCACTTCCGGTTATGACGTAATCAGCTTTCAAATTTAAGATTTCAACTTCCGGAATTTTGAAGATATTTGAAATTTGTTTTTTGAAATGTGTTACAATTTGTTATAACAACAATTTGAAATAAAAAAATCCGACCCGGAAGCAACAGATCATCCGCCATTTTGATATGAGTAACTTTTATAAAATTAAAAATGGGGCCTCAGGGTTATGGGCGGAATCCGTAACTTCAGTATTTTTGGAAACTACAGTCGATTGCTAAAAAAGTCTAGCCGCCGATTTTTGAATTTTGATTTCAATTTTTTTTTTATTTTCGTTTTGATTTTGTATGCAATTACTAAAACTTTCAAGGCTCATATCTTTTGACCTTGACCTTTGGTGACCTTGGTACCTGAACAAAAGTTATTGCCCTTGATGAAATATATACAATGATGTATTCATGTTTGTGATCCGATGTATACTTCCGGTTTTATAGGCAATTGAAATTTGTGATTTTTGACTTTAAACAGTCCTGTCACGTGACCTAGCGTAAATACGTCAAAAATGATTTAACAATCATATTATGCGTAATTTGCTCTTTCCAATGATGTACGACAATATACACTTAAAATAAAATTGCACGATTTAAAATTTGAACATTTTGTGCAAATTTCCATTGTAACTGTGCGTGTTTTTTTCAAATTTTATTTCAATCGATCTGAAAGTTTACAGATGGAAAGATATGTCGATTGCAATCCAAAATCCATTTTCGAAAAATTGATACCACTTCCGGTTTTGACGTAATTAGCTTGTAAATTTGAAATTTCAACTTCCGGAATTTGGAATATATTCGAAATTTGTTTTTTGCAATATTTAACATTATGGTATATCAACAATTTGAAATAAAAAAATTTAACCTGGAAGTTACAAATCGGCCGCCATATTGATATGACTAACTTTTGTAAAACTCAAAATGGGGCCTCAGGGTTATGAGCGGAAATCGTAACTTTGATATTTTTGGAAACTACAGTCGATTGCATTCATAGCATTGTTAATCGATTTTTGATCTTCTGTTTTGCCTTTCTTGCATTTCCGTTTTATTTTTTTCAGTAATTACAAAAACTTTAAAGACTCATACCTTGTGACCTTGACCTTTGGTGACATTGTAACCTGAACAAAAGTTTTTGCCCTCGATGAGATCTATCCGACTATGTATTCATATTTGTTGTCCGATGTATACTTCCGGTTTTGTGAGCAATTCAAATTTGCGATTTTTGACTTTACCAGCAACATCCAAGGTTTCGCTAGTTGTGGTAGCTTTCTTTGTCTAGAAATAATACCATTAAAGACCCTTTAAAAAACAGTTTTTAAGTAATTCCAAAACTGTTACGCACTGCTCAGAACCATGCAAAGCCTATGGATCTAGTTTTTTTTTTTTTTCGCCTTCTGGTCAGAGCGCCCAGCAAAAACTACGCATGCCACACATAATCTCTCAAGATTTCCCACGATAATCTACTGCTCGGTATTGTTTAAATGTAAAATGGCGCATGCCCTACCAACCGGAAATGAGGTATGAGAACATATCGGATTTGATGTTTTGGCTATTATCTCCTTTGTTTTTCAACCGATTTCGATCGGATTGACTTTGTTTATTTCTCTAATCGATTGTCCATGATACAAAAGTTTAACAATATCATTGTGAGAAAAATCTTGCTGACTTTTGGAGCACCTTTTCTGGACCACTTTTTCAACTTTTGCAATTTTATATTGATCAACCTGAAAACTTACATATTTATAGACATTTTGATTGCAAACATTTAGCAATTTTCAAAATTTCGATAACACTTCCGGTTTTGACGTCATTCGCTCTCAAAGTTGAAATTTCAACTTCCGGAATTTTGAAGATATTCGAGAAATTCTTTTTGCAGTATGTTTGTTATGTAGACACAAAATTATACAAATCATAAAATTTGACCCGGATGTAACAGATCAGGCGCCATCTTGATATGGTATATTTTCATAAAACGCAAAATGGGGCCTCAGGGTGTTATGGAATTTGCATAATGTTTATGTCTATGTAATCAACAGTCGACTGCGACCAAAACATGGGAAGCCGATTTTTGAATTTCAATTCTGAATTTTTCTGATTTCCGGTAAAAATAAATCAGTAATTGTCAAAACTTTCAAGGCCCATATTTTGTGACCTTGACCTTTTGTGACTTAGTGACCTGTACAAAAGTTATTGCCCTTGATTAGATGTATCAAATGACATATTTTTTTCAGATGCCCAATGGTTACTTCCGGTTTTATAGCCGTTTTAAAATTGTAATTTTTAACTTTAAACAGCCCTACCACGTGACCTAATTTACATATGTCTTATTTTCTTTCACCGTCGTACTATGCTATGTCTGCTCTTTCCAATGATATACAACACAATGTATTTGGATCAAAATTCCGCCTTTTAAAGTTTGAAAAGTTTGTGTCAATTTCCATTGAAACTGTGCGTGTTTTTTTCAATATATATTTCGATCATTCTGAAAACTTACAGGTAGATAGACATTTTGATGGCGAACAAAAATATGTTTTCAAAATTTTGATATCACTTCCGGTTTTGAAGTTATTAGCTCTCAAAGTCGAAATTTCAACTTCCGGAATTTTGAAGATATTCGAAAAATTCTTTTTGCAATATGTTTGTTATGTAGACACAAAAGTATACAAATGATAAAATTTGACCCGGATGTAACAGATCAGTCGTCATCTTGAAATGGTATATTTTTATAAAAGGCAAAATGGGGCCTCATGGTGTTATAGAATTTGCATAATTAAGATGTCTATGGAATCTACAGTCAATTGCTATCAAAACATGAGATGCCGATTTTTGAATTTCAATTCTGATTCATTTTAATTTCCGGTTAAAATAAATCAGTGATTGTCAAAATTATAAAGGCTTATATCTTGTGACCTTGACCTTCGGTGACCATGTGACATGAAAAAATTCATTGGCATTAATGTTACCTATGCACGGATACTTTCATTTAGGTTTTCCGATGTTTACTTCCGGTTTTATATCCATTTGAAAATTGCAGTTTTTAGCTTTAAAGAGCTCTGACACGTGACTTAAATTATGTACGTCACAAATTCTTTCACAATCTAATTATGCTAAATCTACTTTTTCAATTATATACAACACAATATTTTTAAATAAAAATAGCGCCTTTTGAATTTTGAAAATTAGTTATTCCATCTGCTTGTAAAATATTCAATTCAAATTTCAGTTGAAGGGAGAGAACTATATTTTGACATAAAGCTGCGTTTGGGCGATCGCCCTCTCCCATTAACTTGCGTTTGGGCGATACGTTATCATTAATGTACTCTTTTTTACATTGTAACTGTTTAAAAGAAACATTAAGATATATTTTCTTTGAATGAAATATGTATTGATAAAATTCGATCTGTATTTCAAACTATGAAGTATGAATACTGTGCAGTCCGTTTCTAAATTGAGATTTGGCTCTTTCATGTGTCCTTTCTTGCACTTTAGAACTTATTTACAAATCTTAGAAATTTTGGTGATGTGCGTTTTCCACTGATGTATATCAAACTGTGATTACGCTTTTTTTAATCAGATGTCTTTTCACTACCGAACATGAAATGTTTATTTCACTTTTGACTACCGTGTGTGAACTGGTTATTCTACTTTTCACTACCGAATTCAAAATTGTGCGTTTTAAAATTTTGTACCTTCTGCATTTTAATGTAAAACAAGCTTTCTTCTGTAAATCTGACATCATGGATTGAAAGATGTCACTTTTCACCAATGGACGAAACCGGATGCGCACTGCATGGTACCATTCATGGTTCTAGTTTTTTTTTTTTTTCCGTTTTCTGGTCAGAGCGCCCAGCCAAAACTATGCATGCCACACACCATCTCTCAAGATTTCCCACGATAATCTACTGCTCGGTATTGTTTAAATGTAAAATGGCGCATGCCCTACCAACCGGAAATGAGGTATGAGAACATATCGGATTTGATGTTTTGGCTATTATCTCCTTTGTTTTTCAACCGATTTCGATCGGATTGACTTTGCTTATTTCTCTAATCGATTGTCCATGATACAAAAGTTTAACAATATCATTTTGAGAAAAATCTTGCTGACTTTTGGAGCACCTTTTCTGGACAACTTTTTCAACTTTTGCAATTTTATATTGATCAACCTGAAAACTTACATATTTATAGACATTTTGATTGCAAACATTTAGCAATTTTCAAAATTTCGATATCACTTCCGGTTTTGACGTCATTCGCTCTCAAAGTTGAAATTTCAACTTCCGGAATTTTGAAGATATTCGAGAAATTCTTTTTGCAGTTTGTTTGTTATGTAGACACAAAATTATACAAATCATAAAATTTGACCCGGATGTAACAGATCATGCGCCATCTTGATATGGTATATTTTCATAAAACGCAAAATGGGGCCTCAGGGTGTTATGGAATTTGCATAATGTTTATGTCTATGTAATCAACAGTCGACTGCGACCAAAACATGGGAAGCCGATTTTTGAATTTCAATTCTGAATTTTTCTGATTTCCGGTAAAAATAAATCAGTAATTGTCAAAACTTTCAAGGCCCATATTTTGTGACCTTGACCTTTTGTGACTTAGTGACCTGTACAAAAGTTATTGCCCTTGATTAGATGTATCCAATGACATATTTTTTTCAGATGCCCAATGGTTACTTCCGGTCTAATAGCCGTTTGAAAATTGTAATTTTTAACTTTAAACAGCCCTACCACGTGACCTAATTTACATATGTCTTATTTTCTTTCACCGTCGTACTATGCTATGTCTGCTCTTTCCAATGATATACAACACAATATATTTGAATCAAAATTCCGCCTTTTAAAGTTTGAAAAATTTGTGTCAATTTCCATTGAAACTGTGCGTGTTTTTTTCAATTTTTATTTCGATCATTCTGAAAACTTACAGGTAGATAAACATTTTGATGGCGAACAAAAATATGTTTTCAGAATTTTGATATCACTTCCGGTTTTGAAGTTATTAGCTCTCAAAGTCGAAATTTCAACTTCCGGAATTTTGAAGATATTCGAAAAATTCTTTTTGCAATATGTTTGTAATGTAGACACAAAAGTATACAAATGATAAAATTTGACCCGGATGTAACAGATCAGTCGTCATTTTGAAATGGTATATTTTTATAAAAGGCAAAATGGGGCCTCATGGTGTTATAGAATTTGCATAATTAAGATGTCTATGGAATCTACAGTCAATTGCTATCAAAACATGAGATGCCGATTTTTGAATTTCAATTCTGATTCATTTTAATTTCCGGTTAAAATAAATCAGTAATTGTCAAAATTTTAAAGGCTTATATCTCGTGACCTTGACCTTCGGTGACCATGTGACCTGACAAAATTCATTGGCATTAATGTTACCTATGCACGGATACTTTCATTTAGGTTTTCCGATGTTTACTTCCGGTTTGATATCCATTTGAAAATTGCAGTTTTTTACTTTAAAGAGCTCTGACACGTGACCTTATTCAAGTACGTCACAAATTCTTTCACAATCTAATTATGCTAAATCTACTTTTTCAATTATATACAACACAATATTTTTTTAGTGAAAATAGCGCCTTTTGAATTTTGAAAATTAGTTATTCCATCTGCTTGTAAAATATTAAATTCAAATTTCAGTTGAAGGGAGAGTACTAGATTTTGACATAAAGCTGCGTTTGGGCGATCGCCCTCTCCCATTAACTTGCGTTTGGGCGATAAGTTATCATTAATGTACTTTTTTTTTACATTGTAACTGTTTTAAAAGAAACATTAATATATATTTTCTTTGAATGAATTATGCATTGATAAAATTCGATCTGTATTTCAAACTATGAAGTATGAATACTGTGCAGTCCGTTTCTAAATTGAGATTTGGCTTTTTCATGTGTCCTTTCTTGCACTTTAGACCTTATTTACAAATCTTAGAAATTTTGTGATATGCGTTTTCCACTGATGTATATCAAACTGTGATTACGCTCTTTTTTAATCAGATGACTTTTCACTACCGAACATGACATGTTTATTTCACTTTTGACTACCGTGTGTGAACTGGTTATTCTACTTTTCACTACCGAATTCAAAAATGTGCGTTTTAAAATTTTGTACCTTCTGCATTTTAATGTAAAACAAGCTTTCTTCTGTAAACCTGACATCATGGATGGAAAGATGTCACTTTTCACCAATGGACGAAACCGGTTGCGCACTGCATGGTACCATTCATGGTTCTAGTTGCAGTGCGTTCTAGCGAACGCACTGCATTGTTTTGCAAATGTCTTTTTTTTTTTTTTTTTTTCCGTTTTCTGGTCAGAGCGCCCAGCCAAAACTATGCATGCCACACATAATCTCTCAAGATTTCCCACGATAATCTACTGCTCGGTATTGTTTAAATGTAAAATGGCGCATGCCCTACCAACCGGAAATGAGGTATGAGAACATATGGGTTTTGATGTTTTGGCCATTATCTCCTTTATTTTTCAACCGATTTCGATCGGACTGACTTTGCTTATTTCTCTAATCGATTGTCCATGAGACAAAAGTTTAACAATATCATTTTGAGAAAAATCTTGCTGACTTTTGGAGCACCTTTTCTGGACCACTTTTTCAACTTTTGCAATTTTACATTGATCAACCTGAAAACTTACATATTTATAGACATTTTGATTGCGAGCAATTAGCAATTTTCAAAATTTCGATATCACTTCCGGTTTTGACGTCATTCGCTCTCAAAGTTGAAATTTCAACTTCCGGAATTTTGAAGATATTCGAAAAATTCTTTTTGCAATATGTTTGTTATGTAGACTCAAAATTAAACAAATCATAAAATTTGACCCGGATGTAACAGATCAGGCGCCATCTTGAAATGGTATATTTTCATAAAACGCAAAATGGGGCCTCAGGGTGTTATGGAATTTGCATAATTTTTATGTCTATGTAATCAACAGTCGACTGCGACCAAAACATGGGAAGCCGATTTTTGAATTTCAATTCTGAATTTTTCTGATTTCCGGAAAAAATAAGTCAGTAATTGTCAAAACTTTCAAGGCCCATATTTTGTGACCTTGACCTTTTGTGACTTTGTGACCTGTACAAAAGTTATTGCCCTTGATTAGATGTATCCAATGACATATTTTTTCCAGATGCCCAATGGTTACTTCCGGTTTTATAGCCGTTTGAAAATTGTAATTTTTAACTTTAAACAGCCCTACCACGTGACCTAATTTACATATGTCTTATTTTCTTTCACCGTCGTACTATGCTATGTCTGCTCTTTCCAATGATATACAACACAATATATTTGAATCAAAATTCCGCCTTTTAAAGTTTGAAAAATTTGTGTCAATTTCCATTGAAACTGTGCGTGTTTTTTTCAATTTTTATTTCGATCGTTCTGAAAACTTACAGGTAGATAGACATTTTGATGGCGAACAAAAATATGTTTTCAAAATTTTTGTATCACTTCCGGTTTTGAAGTTATTGGCTCTCAAAGTCGAAATCTCAACTTCCGGAATTTTGAAGATATTTGAAAAATTCTTTTTGCAGTATGTTTGTAATATAGACACAAAAGTATACAAATAATAAAATTTGACCCAGATGTAACAGATCAGTCGCCATGTTGAAATGGTATATTTTCATAAAACGCAAAATGGGGCCTCAGGGTGTAATGAAATTTGCATAATTCTGATGTTTTTGGAATCTACAGTCGATTGCTACCAAAACATGAGACGCCGATTTTTAAATTTCAAGTCTGATTTATTTTAATTTCCGGTTAAGATAAATCAGTAATTGTCAAAACTTTAAAGGCTCATATCCTGTGACCTTGACCTCTGGTGACCAAGTGACCTGAAACAAATTCATTGCCATTGACGATACCTATGCACAGATACTTTCATTTAGGTTTTCCGATGTTTACTTCCGGTTTTATATCCATTTGAAAATTGCAGTTTTTAGCTTTAAAGAGCTCTGACACGTGACCTAATTCATGTACGTCACAAATTCTTTCACAATCTAATTATGCTAAATCTACTTTTTCAATTATATACAACACAATATTTTAAAATCAAAATAGCGCCTTTTGAATTTTGAAAATTAGTTATTCCATCTGCTTGTAAAATATTAAATTGAAATTTCAGTTGAAGGGAGAGAACTACATTTTGACATAAAGCTGCGTTTGGGCGATCGTCCTCTCCCATTAACTTGCGTTTGGGCGATACGTTATCATTAATGTCCTTTTTTTACATTGTAACTGTTTAAAAGAAACATTAAAATATATATTTTCTTTGAATGAAATATGTATTGATAAAATTCGATCTGTATTTCAAACTATGAAGTATGAATACTGTGCAGTCCGTTTCTAAATTGAGATTTGGCTCTTTCATGTGTCCTTTCTTGCACTTTAGAACTTATTTACAAATCTTCGAAATTTTGTGATATGCGTTTTCCACTAATGTATATCAAACTGTGATTACGCCTTTTTTAATCAGATGACTTTTCACTACCGAACATGAAATGTTTATTTCACTTTTGACTACCGTGTGTGAACTGGTTTTTCTACTTTTCACTACCGAATTCAAAATTGTGCGTTTTAAAATTTTGTACCTTTTGCATTTTAATGTAAAACAAGCTTTTCTCTGTAAACCTGACATCATGGATTGAAAGATGTCACTTTTCACCAATGGACGAAACCGGATGCGCACTGCATGGTACCATTCATGGTTCTAGTTTTTTTTTTTTTCCGTTTTCTGGTCAGAGCGCCCAGCCAAAACTATGCATGCCACACACCATCTCTCAAGATTTCCCACGATAATCTACTGCTCGGTATTGTTTAAATGTAAAATGGCGCATGCCCTACCAACCGGAAATGAGGTATGAGAACATATCGGATTTGATGTTTTGGCTATTATCTCCTTTGTTTTTCAACCGATTTCGATCGGACTGACTTTGCTTATTTCTCTAATCGATTGTCCATGATACAAAAGTTTAACAATATCATTTTGAGAAAAATCTTGCTGACTTTTGGAGCACCTTTTCTGGACCACTTTTTCAACTTTTGCAATTTTATATTGATCAACCTGAAAACTTACATATTTATAGACATTTTGATTGCAAACATTAAGGAATTTTCAAAATTTCGATATCACTTCCGGTTTTGACGTCATTCGCTCTCAAAGTTGAAATTTCAACTTCCGGAATTTTGAAGATATTCGAAAAATTCTTTTTGTAATATGTTTGTTATGTAGACTCAAAATTATACAAATCATAAAATTTGACCCGGATGTAACGGATCAGGCGCCATCTTGAAATGGTATATTTTCATAAAACGCAAAATGGGACCTCAGGGTGTTATGGAATTTGCATAATCATAATGTCTATGCAATCTACAGTCGATTGCGACCAAAACATGGGAAGCGGATTTTTGAATTTTAATTCTGAATTTTTCTAATTTCCGGTAAAAATAAATCAGTAATTGTCAAAACTTTCAAGGCCCATATTTCGTGACCTTGACCTTTCTTGACCTAATGACCTGTACAAAAATTATTGCCCTTGAGGAGATGTATCCATTGACATATTGTTTTCAGATGCCCAAGGTTTACTTCCGGTTTTATAGCCGTTTGAAAATTGCCATTTTTAACTTTAAACAGCCCTACCACGTGACCTAATTTACATATGTCTTATTTTCTTTCACCGTCGTACTATGCTATGTCTGCTCTTTCCAATGATATACGACACAATGTATTTGAATCAAAATTCCGCCTTTTAAAGTTTGAAAAATTTGTGTCAATTTCCATTGAAACTGTGCGTGTTTTTTTCAATTTTTATTTCGATCATTCTGAAAACTTACAGGTAGATAGACATTTTGATGGCGAACAAAAATATGTTTTCAAAATTTTGATATCACTTCCGGTTTTGAAGTTATTAGCTCTCAAAGTCGAAATTTCAACTTCCGGAATTTTGAAGATATTCGAAAAATTCTTTTTGCAATATGTTTGTAATGTAGACACAAAAGTATACAAATGATAAAATTTGACCCGGATGTAACAGATCAGTCGTTATCTTGAAATGGTATATTTTCATAAAACGCAAAATGGGGCCTCAGGGTGTAATGGAATTTGCATAATTCTGATGTTTTTGGAATCTACAGTCGATTGCTACCAAAACATGAGACGCCGATTTTTGAATTTCAATTCTGATTTATTTTAATTTCCGGTTAAGATAAATCAGTAATTGTCAAAACTTCAAAGGCTCATATCTTGTGACCTTGACCTCTGGTGACCAAGTGACCTGAAACAAATTCATTGCCATTGACGATACCTATGCACAGATACTTTCATTTAGGTTTTCCGATGTTTACTTCCGGTTTTATATCCATTTGAAAATTGCAGTTTTTAGCTTTAAAGAGCTCTGACACGTAACCTAATTCATGTACGTCACAAATTCTTTCATAATCTAATTATGCTAAATCTCCTTTTTCAAATGATATGTAAAACAATATTTTAACATTAAAATAGCGCCTTTTGAATTTTGAAAATTAGTTATTCCATCTGCTTGTAAAATATTAAATTCAAAT
The DNA here is from genome assembly GCA_029955415.1 of Lottia scabra. Lineage (NCBI taxonomy): Eukaryota > Metazoa > Mollusca > Gastropoda > Lottiidae > Lottia > Lottia scabra. The sequence goes on from JARJEI010000036.1 coordinate 1,630,812, forward strand.
TTCAGTTGAAGGGAGAGTACTACATTTTGACATAAAGCTGCGTTTGGGCGATCGTCCTCTCCCATTAACTTGCGTTTGGGCGATACGTTATCATCAATGTACTTTTTTTTACATTGTGACTGTTTAAAAGAAACATTAAGATATATTTTCTTTGAATGAAATATGTATTGATAAAATTCGATCTGTATTTCAAACTATGAAGTATGAATACTGTGCAGTCCGTTTCTAAATTGAGATTTGGCTCTTTCATGTGTCATTTCTTGCACTTTAGAACTTATTTACAAATCTTAGAAATTTTGTGATATGCGTTTTCCACTGATGTATATCAAACTGTGATTACGCCTTTTTTAATCAGATGACTTTTCACTACCGAACATGAAATGTTTATTTCACTTTTGACTACCGTGTGTGAACTGGTTTTTCTACTTTTCACTACCGAATTCAAAATTGTGCGTTTTAAAATTTTGTACCTTCTGCATTTTAATGTAAAACAAGCTTTCTTCTGTAAACCTGACATCATGGATTGAAAGATGTCACTTTTCACCAATGGACGAAACCGGATGCGCACTGCATGGTACCATTCATGGTTCTAGTTTTTTTTTTTTTTCCGTTTTCTGGTCAGAGCGCCCAGCCAAAACTATGCATGCCACACATAATCTCTCAAGATTTCCCACGATAATCTACTGCTCGGTATTGTTTAAATGTAAAATGGCGCATGCCCTACCAACCGGAAATGAGGTATGAGAACATATGGGTTTTGATGTTTTGGCCATTATCTCCTTTTTTTTTCAACCGATTTCGATCGGACTGACTTTGCTTATTTCTCTAATCGATTGTCCATGAGACAAAAGTTTAACAATATCATTTTGAGAAAAATCTTGCTGACTTTTGGAGCACCTTTTCTGGACCACTTTTTCAACTTTTGCAATTTTACATTGATCAACCTGAAAACTTACATATTTATAGACATTTTGATTGCGAGCAATTAGCAATTTTCAAAATTTCGATATCACTTCCGGTTTTGACGTCATTCGCTCTCAAAGTTGAAATTTCAACTTCCGGAATTTTGAAGATATTCGAAAAATTCTTTTTGCAATATGTTTGTTATGTAGACTCAAAATTAAACAAATCATAAAATTTGACCCGGATGTAACAGATCAGGCGCCATCTTGAAATGGTATATTTTCATAAAACGCAAAATGGGGCCTCAGGGTGTTATGGAATTTGCATAATTTTTATGTCTATGTAATCAACAGTCGACTGCGACCAAAACATGGGAAGCCGATTTTTGAATTTCAATTCTGAATTTTTCTGATTTCCGGTAAAAATAAGTCAGTAATTGTCAAAACTTTCAAGGCCCATATTTTGTGACCTTGACCTTTTGTGACTTTGTGACCTGTACAAAAGTTATTGCCCTTGATTAGATGTATCCAATGACATATTTTTTTCAGATGCCCAATGGTTACTTCCGGTTTTATAGCCGTTTGAAAATTGTAATTTTTAACTTTAAACAGCCCTACAACGTGACCTAATTTACATATGTCTTATTTTCTTTCACCGTCGTACTATGCTATGTCTGCTCTTTCCAATGATATACAACACAATATATTTGAATCAAAATTCCGCCTTTTAAAGTTTGAAAAATTTGTGTCAATTTCCATTGAAACTGTGCGTGTTTTTTTCAATTTTTATTTCGATCGTTCTGAAAACTTTCAGGTAGATAGACATTTTGATGGGGAACAAAAATATGTTTTCAAAATTTTTGTATCACTTCCGGTTTTGAAGTTATTGGCTCCCAAAGTCGAAATTTCAACTTTCGGAATTTTGAAGATATTTGAAAAATTCTTTTTGCAGTATGTATGTAATATAGACACAAAAGTATACAAATAATAAAATTTGACCCGGATGTAACAGATCAGTCGCCATCTTGAAATGGTATATTTTCATAAAACGCAAAATGGGGCCTCAGGGTGTAATGAAATTTGCATAATTCTGATGTTTTTGGAATCTACAGTCGATTGCTACCAAAACATGAGACGCTGATTTTTTAATTTCAATTCTGATTTATTTTAATTTCCGGTTAAGATAAATCAGTAATTGTCAAAACTTTAAAGGCTCATATCTTGTGACCTTGACCTGGTGACCAAGTGACCTGAAACAAATTCATTGCCATTGACGATACCTATGCACAGATACTTTCATTTAGGTTTTCCGATGTTTACTTCCGGTTTTATTTCCATTTGAAAATTGCAGTTTTTAGCTTTAAAGAGCTCTGACACGTGACCTAATTCATGTACGTCACAAATTCTTTCACAATCTAATTATGCTAAATCTACTTTTTCAATTATATACAATACAATATTTTAAAATCAAAATAGCGCCTTTTGAATTTTGAAAAATAGTTATTCCATCTGCTTGTAAAATATTAAATTCAAATTTCAGTTGAAGGGAGATTACTACATTTTGACATAAAGCTGCGTTTGGGCGATCGCCCTCTCCCATTAACTTGCGTTTGAGCGATAAGTTATCATTAATGTACTTTTTTTTACATTTTAACTGTTTTAAAAGAAACATTAATATGTGTTTTCTTTGAACGAATTATGTATTGATAAAATTCGATCTGTATTTCAAACTATGAAGTATGAATACTGTGCAGTCCGTTTCTAAATTGAGATTTGGCTCTTTCATGTGTCCTTTCTTGCACTTTAGAACTTATTTACAAATCTTAGAAATTTTGTGATATGCGTTTTCCACTGATGTATATCAAACTGTGATTACGCTTTTGTTTAATCCGATGACTTTTCACTACTGAACATGAAATGTTTATTTCACTTTTGACTACCGTGTGTGAACTGGTTATTTTACTTTTCACTACCGAATTCAAAATTGTGCGTTTTAAAATTTTGTAACCTCTGCATTTTAATGTAAAACAAGCTTTCTTCTGTAAACCTGACATCATGGATTGAAAGATGTCACTTTTCACCAATGGACGAAACCGGATGCGCACTGCATGGTACCATTCATGGTTCTAGTTTTTTTTTTTTTTTTTTTTTCACTTTCTGGTCAGAGCGCCCAGCCAAAACTACACATGCCACATATAATCTCTCAAGATTTCCCACGATAATCTACTGCTCGGTATTGTTTAAATGTAAAATGACGCATGCCCTACCAACCGGAAATGAGGTATGAGAACATATGGGTTTTGATGTTTTGGCCATTATCTCCTTTATTTTTCAACCGATTTCGATCGGACTGACTTTGCCTATTTCTCTAATCGATTCTTCACGAGACAAAAGTTTAACAATATCATTTTGAGAAAAATCTTGCTGACTTTTGGAGCCCCTTTTCTGGACCACTTTTTAAACTTTTGCAATTTTATGTTGATCAACCTGAAAACTTACATATATATAGACATTTAGATTGCAAACAATTAGCAATTTTCAAAATTTCGATATCACTTCCGGTTTTGACGTCATTCGCTCTCAAAGTTGAAATTTCAACTTCCGGAATTTTGAAGATATTCGAAAAATTCTTTTTGCAGTATGTTTGTTATGTAGACACAAACGTATACAAATCATAAAATTTGACCCGGATGTAACAAATCAGCCGCCATCTTGAAATGGTATATTTTCATAAAACGCAAAATGGGGCCTCAGGGTGTTATGGAATTTGCATAATTTTTATGTCTATGTAATCAACAGTCGACTGCGACCAAAACATGGGAAGCCGATTTTTGAATTTCAATTCTGAATTTTTCTGATTTCCGGAAAAAATAAGTCAGTAATTGTCAAAACTTTCAAGGCCCATATTTTGTGACCTTGACCTTTTGTGACTTTGTGACCTGTACAAAAGTTATTGCCCTTGATTAGATGTATCCAATGACATATTTTTTTCAGATGCCCAATAGTTACTTCCGGTTTTATAGCCGTTTGAAAATTGTAATTTTTAACTTTAAACAGCCCTACCACGTGACCTGATTTACATATGTCTTATTTTCTTTCACCGTCGTACTATGCTATGTCTGCTCTTTCCAATGATATACAACACAATATATTTGAATCAAAATTCCGCCTTTTAAAGTTTGAAAAATTTGTGTCAATTTCCATTGAAACTGTGCGTGTTTTTTTCAATTTTTATTTCGATCGTTCTGAAAACTTACAGGTAGATAGACATTTTGATGGCGAACAAAAATATGTTTTCAAAATTTTTGTATCATTTCCGATTTTGAAGTTATTGGCTCTCAAAGTCAAAATCTCAACTTCCGGAATTTTGAAGATATTTGAAAAATTCTTTTTGCAGTATGTATGTAATATAGACACAAAAGTATACAAATAATAAAATTTGACCCAGATGTAACAGATCAGTCGCCATCTTGAAATGGTATATTTTCATAAAACGCAAAATGGGGCCTCAGGGTGTAATGAAATTTGCATAATTCTGATGTTTTTGGAATCTACAGTCGATTGCTACCAAAACATGAGAAGCCGATTTTTGAATTTCAAGTCTGATTTATTTTAATTTCCGGTTAAGATAAATCAGTAATTGTCAAAACTTTAAAGGCTCATATCTTGTGACCTTGACCTCTGGTGACCAAGTGACCTGAAACAAATCCATTGCCATTGACGATACCTATGCACAAATACTTTCATTTAGGTTTTCCGATGTTTACTTCCGGTTTTATATCCATTTGAAAATTGCAGTTTTTAGCTTTAAAGAGCTCTGACACGTGTCCTAATTCATGTACGTCACAAATTCTTTCACAATCTAATTATGCTAAATCTGCTTTTTCAATTATATACAACACAATATTTTAAAATCAAAATAGCGGCTTTTGAATTTTGAAAATTAGTTATTCCATCTGCTTGTAAAATATTAAATTCAAATTTCAGTTGAAGGGAGAGAACTACATATTGACATAAAGCTGCGTTTGGGCGATCGTCCTCTCCCATTAACTTGCGTTTGGGCGATACGTTATCATTAATGTCCTTTTTTTTACATTGTAACTGTTTAAAAGAAACATTAAGATATATTTTCTTTGAATGAAATATGTATTGATAAAATTCGATCTGTATTTCAAACTATGAAGTATGAATACTGTGCAGTCCGTTTCTAAATTGAGATTTGGCTCTTTCATGTGTCCTTTCTTGCACTTTAGAACTTATTTACAAATCTTAGAAATTTTGTGATATGCGTTTTCCACTGATGTATATCAAACTGTGATTACGCCTTTTTTAATCAGATGACTTTTCACTACCGAACATGAAATGTTTATTTCACTTTTGACTACCGTGTGTGAACTGGTTTTTCTACTTTTCACTACCGAATTCAAAATTGTGCGTTTTAAAATTTTGTACCTTCTGCATTTTAATGTAAAACAAGCTTTCTTCTGTAAACCTGACATCATGGATTGAAAGATGTCACTTTTCACCCATGGACGAAACCGGATGCGCACTGCATGGTACCATTCATGGTTCTAGTGATTTTTTTTTTTTTTCGAATTCTTCCCATCTCGCCCAGCCAAAACTACGCATGGTACGTACTCACTGATGCGACTTCCTATTCACAAATGGTAGCCACCGTTACATGAATATAAATTGAAGCATTTCAATCCAACCGGAAATGACGTACGATGCTAAAACGTATTTTAGGGTTTTCAAATTTACGTCTCTAATTTTTGTCCGATTTTTATCGGATTTTTTGGGTAAATATCTCTAATCTAACAGCTACAAGATGACTTCTTACTAAAATTCAAAAATTTTCATTTTGACACTGACTTTTTAATTTGAATTTTTTTGAATTTTTCAACTTCTACAATTTTATTTTGTTCGATTTGAAAATCTACATGCAGATAGACATTTTAATTCTAAATACAACCCTGTTATTAAAATTTCGATATCACTTCCGGTTTTGACGTTATTTGCTCTCAAAGTTCAAATTTCCACTTCCGGAATTTTGAAGATATTTGAAAAATTCTTTTTGCAGTATGTTTATTATGTAGACACAAAAGTATACAAATGATAAAATTTGACCCGGATGTAACAGATCAGTCGCCATCTTGAAATGGTATATTTTCATAAAACGCAAAATGGGGCCTCAGGGTGTTATGGAATTTGTATAATTTTGATGTCTATACAATCTACATTCGATTGTTACCAAAACATGGGAAGCCGATTTGTGAATTTCAATTCTGATCTTTTCTAATTTCCGGTTAAAATAAATCATATATTGTCAAAACTTTCAAGGCCCATATTTCGTGACCTTGATCTTTTGTGACTAAGTGACCTGTATAAAAGTTATTGCCCTTGATGAGATGTATCCAATGACATATTTTTTTTAGATGCCCAATGGTTACTTCCGGTTTAATAGCCGTTTGAAAATTGCAATTTTTAACTTTAAACGGCCCTACCACGTGACCTAATTTACATATGTCTTATTTTCTTTCACCATCTTACTATGCTCTGTCTGCTCTTTCCAATGATATACAACACAATACATTTAAATCAAAATTCCGCCTTTTAAAGTTTGAAAAATTTGTGCCAATTTCCATTGAAACTGTGCGTATTTTTTTTTTTATTTTATTTCGATCGTTCTGAAAACTTACAGGTAGATAGACATTTTAATGGCGAACAAGAATATGTTTTCAAAATTTCGATATCACTTCCGGTTTTGACGTCATCGGCTCTCAAAGTTGAAATTTCAACTTCCGGAAGTTTGAAGATATTCGAAAAATACTTTTTGCAGTATGTTTGTTATGTGGACACAAAAGTACACAAATGATAAAATTTGAACCGAATGTAACAGATCAGTCGCCATCTCGAAATGGTATCTTTTTATAAAACGTAAAATGGGGCCTCAGGGTGCTATGGAATTTGCATAATTTAGATGTCTATGCAATCTACAGTCGATTGCTACCAAAACATGTGAAGCCGATTTTTGAATTTCAAATCTGAATTGTTCTTATTTCCGGTTAAAATGAATCAGTAATTGTCTATACTTTCAAGGACCATATTTCGTGACCTTGACCTTTCCAGACTTAGTGACCTGTACAAAAATTATTTCCCTTGATGGGATGTAGCCAATGATATAATTTGTTCAGATGCCAAACGTTTACTTCCGGTTTCAAAGCCGTTTGAAAGTTGCAATTTTTATCTTTAAACAACCCTACCATGTGACCTAATTTACATATGTATTATTTTCTTTAAATGTCTTACTATGCCCTGTCTTCTCTTTCAAATGATACACAACAAAACACATTTGAGTCAAAATTTCACCTTTTAAAGTTTTGCGCCAATTTCCATTCAAGTGTGCGTGTTTTTTCCAAATTTTATCGACCTGACAACTTACTTATTTTCAAAATTTCATTATCACTTCCGGTTTAGACGTCATTCGGTTTTTAATTTGAAAATACAACTTCCGGAATTATTAAGATATTTGAATTTTTTTTTAATATGTTCATTTTTACGATACAAAGCAAATGCAATCATAAAAGCTTAGCCAGAAGTAAAGGATCAGTCGCCATATTGAACTGACCTGTTTTTATAAAACGAAAATGGGGCATCAGGGTTAAATGGGATTTGTGTAAATTTATCTTATTCAGCAAAGGACTACTTACAAAATATGTTTCAAAATAAGTTTAAAGGCCGATTTAGCGTAATCCTGACCTTTGTTGACTTTATGACCCACACAAAAGTAAATGCCCTTGTCAAGATCTATCCATTGATATATCCATTTTTGTTGGCCTATGTTTTCTTCCGTTTTTTTTAGCCATTTGGAATTTGTGATTTTTAACTTAAAACAGCTGTGTCACGTGACATAATTCGTCTAAACACATGTTATTATCAAAACAGTTGAAGGGAGAGAACTAACAAATCGTAAATCTTTTAATTATTCAGACCACAAAAGTTACCATTCATCTTAATAAGGAAATCTCAATTTAACTTTTCTAATGATCATTATTCATAATCATTTGGTTAATGCCTTATGACTTATGAAAAAATTCAGAATGACGCACTGCTCAGCGCCGTTTTGGTACGGCTCTAGTTTTTTTTTTTTTTTTTTTTTCTCCAAATTCTGGTCAGCGTCTGTAGAGAAAACTGGAAATGGTATAGAAATTCTGGTTTGATCAGCTAGTTTCACTCGAGGGAAATTTTCCCTTAAATATGAAACGGCACATTTTTGCGGAACCAGAAGTGGGCTATTACATAATGTGCAATATTTTTTCATCGAGTCTGTAGGACTTATTTATGAACCGATTTACCTGAAATTTCCTTTATTACGTTAATTGTTAAAAGAAGTATCTGGAGCATTTTCAAAATTTTCAATTTTTAAATATTTTTGTAAAAAAAATTTGAAACCAAAATTTTCAAAAAAAATCAAAATGTTTTTCTCAGCCGCTAATTATCCGATTGATCTGAAATTCACAGGACATAAACAGAATGTCGATACAAATAATACAAGATAATTAAAATATTTCTATCACTTCCGGTTTTGGCGTGAAGACTTCCGGTTTTTCAAAATTAAGACTGGCGACCCCACTTCCGGTGTAAATTTCAGATGTTGGCTAAAACCATAAATATTGTATGTCAGGCATAATTAGAAGGTACTTAGCAGAAAAAATTCAAACTGGAAGTGATACATAAGCTGTCGTCACAGACTGACACATTTCAGCAAAAAATTAATTAGTCCTCCATTTTTTATCCGATTTTTATGATTTTGATGTCTATCAAAACATTGTAACTTTATCTAAAACTTGTAGGCACAGAATTTTGAATTTCGAATTTGAAGTGTTTTTATTTTGGTTTGAATTTTTTGAAAATTCAAAAGGCCATACCATGTGACCTTGACCTTCAACGACCCTGAAAATTTCAATGTAGAATGTCCTTGACCTCAGCTATCCATAGGTGTTTTGATTTTAGTTGAAAAATATTAACTTCCGGTTTTATAGACATTCAAAAATTGACACTTTTGACAACTTTGGACGGCTGTATCACCTTCTCTAATTAACACAAAGAATTATATATTTCAATTTTGTAATGCTGATTTAATTATCTTTTTAACGATATATGACGATAATACCTTAAAATATGTTTTCAAAATATTGCGTTTTTTTCGACTGAGAGTTCTAACTTACAATGTAATTATCTAATAGCAATATCGATTGTTTAATGATGATGTACACAATTTTCTCTTTTCAACGATATATGACATGATTAGTTTAATACAAAATCCATTAAAGTGAAAATAGGCATAGAGTACCCTGAGTAATCTGAGAAAAATAGAAATAGAGAGGATTAAAATGATTGACACGGGTTATAGCAGGTTATATAATACAGTAATAAAACTATCCATGTGAACTTTTCACATGGAGGTGTGAAGTATTTTAGGTCATAAACAGATTAATCTGATTATGTAATCTTTTAACACTCTAAAAAATATATAAAATTTATTCATTTTTTTTGCAAAATTTTCACTTACATTAATTTTACATACAATCATTTAGAGCAGTGAATTTTTGATACATTAACCTGTTCGAATTTTTTTTCTACCATTGACAGAACTCTTTCTACAAGATACACACCAATTTTCTTTTTGTCATCTGCTAAGGTTATTAAAGGTCATAAACAAATTAGTCAGACTACATAATCTTTTAACTCTAGGGCTGGACTCTAGCAGACTGCAATTTAACTGTTTACGCGTCTGCGCTAATCCGTTGCAATAAAAAGTAAGTGCTCAAACTGTTTTTTATCGTCTGCTAAGATTATTATAGGTCAAAAATAAATTAATCTCATTACATATTGTTTTAACTTTATAAAATTAACATGTTTTTACGAGTGTTTGCTATGTTTGATATAATATCAGATTTTTTCTTATTTTGAGGGTAATTCTTACCCACGGCACTTAATTGACTAACATACATCAATTCAACTGGCTACTGTCTGCTCCAATCCATTGAAACAAAAGACAGTATTTCAACTGAGCATTAAAGGAAAATATTGACGTTTACACAGTTCGAATGTTGGGGAAGGGGGCATATCCCCTATACAAAATGGCCCCTAGTTCTAATTGTTATCATTTGAATTGATAATTGAAATGTATGCTCTCTTCTTGTGACCTTGACTAGTGCTTCTATAGGAGAGTATCTTCTGTAACACCCAATTCCAATTTTGTTTTTGTCGTCTGCTAAGCTTATTATATGTCATAAACAAATTAGTCAGAGTACATAATCTGTAGTGATGGACTATCTAGCAGACAGCAATAAATTATTTAACTGGCAACGCGTCTGCGCTAATTCGTTGCAATAAAAAGTAAATGTTTAATCTTGTCATAGTTAATTGGGCCCCTGTCCTAATCGGCTATTAGTCAAAATGGTTTGGTCAAAATGGCCAGTCACCATGGCCCCTATTTTGGTCAAAATGGCCTCTGAATTTCTCTTTTGATTTCAACATTCATTGGTTAAAATGGCCACAAAAATAAAGTCAAGATGTTCCCTGATTTTTTTTTTTATAAATTGTAGCTTATATGATGATAATCAAAGGAATAATTGGAAGCTATTTTAACCCTAAAAAAGGTCACTAATTTTGACTGAAAATTGTACTCTGTTACAACAAATTTTGAAGACATAAATTGTGTTCCAATTTATATTTTCATCAAAGCAAAGACATTCTAAGACTTACAATATTAATTTGAAGTTCCAGTTCCAGTTCTCAAAAAGATTATATAAAAAATATATTATTTAGCGCTTTATGTTTTGTTAATTTGTAACATCATAAATAAAAATATTATTTTGAGACCATTTTGACTTTTTGGAAGGACCATTTTGACTTTTTTTGAAGACCATTTTGACCATTTATCAGGGACCATTTTGACCAAACGAGGGGCCATTTTGGATGGAGGCCCAATTGACTATAACCTGTTTTTATCTGCTAAGCTTATTATTTGTTCGTAATTGTTGAATGTATTTGTAATGTATTTGTAATGTACCGTCTATGCAGTCACTGTTCACAAAGTAGTCGTTATTAGCCGATTTCCAACTGTCTAGGGATCTTTAACGTACACAGCCAATAGCACACGGGGCCTCGGTTTATTGTCCCATCCAAGCGACTAGACACTTTGCCGTGTCAGCCCCTCCGACCTGCATCACTGACAGGGGGAAACCGGGTTGAAAAATCCGAAGGTGTCATCTCGACCCATGCCGGGATTGAACCCTGGACCTTCAGGTTAGCGAGCAAGCTAAGCCACTCTTAAATTTGGGAGTTTAAAAAATAGAACACATTACTTTGAATATTCTGGATAAGAATATTAACGTAATTGTTATCTATAGACCACCTGTTTATCGATTAGTATTATTTCTCCCAATGTTACAAAGATCACTAGTTGAATAACAAGAATCTGGTGTATGTTATTATGGGAGATTTCAATCAAAATATCTTGGGGGGTCATTTGTCTATACTTAATTTTTTTCAAAAATTTGGTTTTCAACAACTTGTTCAGCATTACACTAATGAAGGTGAAACACTTATAGATCATATTTATATCAGTAAAGGAATTCTGTCACATAATGTTCACATTTCACCCATACCTGTGTATTGTAGCTACCATGAAGCTATAAAAATCACCATACTATAAGTTATATTGATATAATATTGAATCTACCCTTTCACAAAACTTTTTACTAAAAATGAGGGAGTGAACACCAGACTTTAGGGGTTTGAAGTTCAAAAAGTCTTACAGCTATCAGGCAAAGTATCACGGGCCACGCTCAGTGCTGTTCACAGCTCTAGTCTGTTTTTGGCATTGTTTCACCAAAATACGAGACGCGTATTTAATTTCAAAATGCGGATAATTATCAAAGACTAAAATGTGTTTTTTTTTCAGGAAGAGTTACAAGTAAGAATGTCGAAATTGGTTTGTATATACATATAAATGAGCAAATCGTATATAGCCTTACGTTATGGGGTTCTATAGCACAGTCCGTTAATGCGTCCTTCTTTACACACATGCCGTTATTTGCTTGGATAAAAGCAAGTGGTTGTCGTTTTGTTAAAAAGTTCGATTCTCGATCGGAATGTGAAAGTCCGATGACCTTCAAAAAGTCATCTTCACTCATAATTCAAGCCGTAAATGGGTACGGATAATCCGGGAAAGATCAATGCCAAGAGATATGGCCAAGGAACCTACGTTGTTATCCTTGGAAAATATAGAATAGATGTTTATTTGTTTTTTTCTCACCCCGGACGAGAACGCATTGGTGTAAAAGGGGTTTGTGGTCGCTGCCTTCTTTTAGTTGAACTACAACATTATTCTGAGCATAACAAATGGGCTCAAACAACTGAATTCACTTAATTTAAAAAAGAAATCAATAAAGTTTTCAATGATGCCTGTAACTGTAATTCATCACGCGTGGAATAGACACATTAAAAGAGAAATATATTAATTTCTAAATAAATGAATCGAAATAAGATAGCTTGCCAGGCAAGGTAACATACGCCCACTGATAGCTTTGATTGTAATCAATCTTTTATGAATTGCTCCTTTGGATCGAGCAAGACCCACAAAATAAAAAAAAATATGTATTTAAGAAATATGTGTTTGACCACAAGCAACTAACTACAGTCTTTAACAGAAAAATATAGTTAAATAAAAGTTTGGCTAGAGAAAACATAGCTTACCAGGCAAGGTAATATACTATGGAGGTATAACGTTGCCAAAATTGCCGATTGTGTTGCAACGTTAAAATACCAAAGTCGTAATTACAAAATGCATTTGTCAATGCTGCAAAGTACAATTGTCGATGTTTTAAAATGCAAACAAACAAAATCAAAATCATAAGAATCTGTAAAGAATTGTAGCCTGTAGACTGAGCACTAGCAAAATGTGGGCGTAGAAAAATCAAATTTTCATTTAATATATTTCAATATAATAGTGTTCAGCTTGAAATTTAATGTTTTTATTTCTAATTACGTGATAATTCTAACGAAATGACGACCCCTCCTGGCCTCCAAATTCTGTCTGAATTACAATTTGAATACATAAAAGTTTTTCTATGTGAGAAAACTGAAAACAGTCTTTTGAAAACCATTTCTAAATGTGAAAATAGCCAATCCAATTCATTTAAATCCATACAAAACCGCACTAACAGTAAATGGTTATCCTCATTTTAATTTCTACAGGTACTGCCAACAAGTTCCTACAATAACTTTCTAATCTTACTTTTAAATGCAGTTAAACCTGGATGGCTACACATGGATTTGAAGGATCAAATTCCGAAGGTGAGCCATAAGCACAGTGCCGATAAGTTAGCTAATATCAATTCGAGTTCCAGTGATTTACGTAGGTCTAGTTGAACGAATGGTAAACAGGGACACTTTCTTCAGATTTTAGCCTAGTTTTCATTAATTCCAGCCAAAAAAGAATTCCAAAAAAATCAATAATCTATTTAGAATTATATTTGCTATTATGACGTCCCATGCAAATGGGAATGCTGCCACTTTTCAAGAGAATATAGAATTAACACAATCTGCTTCTGCCGAACTACGAAAACTTCAGCACATGTCCTTGACTCAAACGCATTCAACCCTTTATCGATGAAGTGATTGTACATACTTGAAAATATCTATCGGCTAAATAGTCAACTTTTGAACCCAAATTATTAATATATACAAAATTAATTGTATTCTCTGCTCATAAATAATTAAATTCAAAGTTAATAAACACATTTTTTCATCTAAAATTCAAAATATTGTTGTTTACAAACAATTCATTGGTCGTTTTTAAACAAACAAAATTGAAGGGTATAAATACGGGTAGTTTTAAAAATTAAGCATCAATAACTTCTTCTTTCGACTACTGAAAACTTCTTTGGTTATTTGTCAACTGTAAGTATTAGACTTTTTAGTAATAAGAAATGGGTTGCGCTTGAAATAACGTGCAGATTGACTATTTCTAGCAAGAGTAGGATTAAAAAATCCATGGACCAAGATAGCATTGAATTTAAATTTAGTTCAGTAGCCTTGTTTTCATGCTTTATGTTTGGCCATTTGTTGAGATCCGCTTGAAATATTTGGGTAAATTGTACAAACTGAAACCGGGTTGGCTTTCGCCGCAGAGTTCCTCTCCCCTTGAAAAATCTAAAATCTTTTGCTTCCAATCCTCTAGGCAGAAACTACCAATGATTTGGCCATTGTTTCCATTGTTCGACAGTATACAATCCAACTTATCTGTACCTATGGGGTTAAGGAAGACGAGTATATATACGCCATGCAATGTGCAGTGAGGGAAATTTGCCATCACAGCTGAAATAACCTACTTTTATTTTCGATTTCCAATTAATTGTCGAAAGATCTTTAACGTGCAAAGTCTGTAGCACACGGAGCCTCTGTTTATTGTCCCTTTCAGAACGGCTGGACCCTTTTTCCATAACTTGCATTACAGAATCAGTAATAAAAGAAGCAGGCAACCCTTTTTCACACCTCATGCCATGTTCCTTTAGCAACGGCTATCATTTCATTTCATTACATTAATCCGTTGCTATCATGATAATATATTCTCGTCATTAATTTTGATTGGTCGAACGATTATTGTTCGACCAGTTATATTCCTTGTAACACATTATTGCGGGATAACTTTCGAATGACCAGACGTCTGATTTCTTGTAGCAAATGTACCTTGTGATAATCGAGTCTCAACGGTCATAACTTGAATGTGACGTAGTGTTTTTAAAACGAGGTTATTAGTTGTTAATGACGAGAAAACCCCGTCAATCCAGCAACGGTAGATAATGCCAATGTCTAACGTTGCTGAAGGAACATGATCTCATGTATGGCTTCATCTGATATTGTCTGCATTTTTAGATAATGGCTTAATCTAGTTCATTCTAATATTCTTATAGATCTCTGTCATAATGGTTGCTTTGAAATGTGTATGCTTGTTTCTCCTGGTCACCATGCCAACTATTTCTTTGGCACAAGGTAAGCTATATTAATATTTAACAATATGCTGTCTTGTGAAACCAAGCGTTAAAATCAATAAAACTTGTTACGAAATAATTATTATTATACATGTTCCGTAGTTTGTTCCTTAAAAAGAAAACTATTTCGTTCTATTATTTAAATGATAGACAAACCAGTTCTATTCTTTTTTGCAACCATTTGAATGCTATTGTCAGTGGTAGCAAAAAACTTTTTTGAGTTTTTGCCATAATTGTTTTGAGAATTGGAATAAAAGATTCAAAGTAGTTTTGTGAGTTCAAGAATGTCTTTGCTTTGATAAAAATATGAACACAGATCATGTCTTCAAAATTTGATTTAACACAGAACAATTTCCCTTTTTGACCTTTTTGGGTTAAAATTGCTAAGAGAGGAATGTATTTCTATTTCATGCAAACTTTACTACTAAAATTATATTTTTTATGTATTTAAAGTATAATGAACAATCCTTTATACCATTTTTCTTCCTTGTTTTGAAAAAATGTTGGAAGTTTTCTTTTATGTGATGCCTAGAGCCAAAGAATTCAGTAATGAGTACTATTGATTACACAAGAGACTAGCTGGAATGTACGATGATGTGTTTTAAACACATTTATATATGGTTTAATATCATGTCACGTTGTTGACTGTCGGACGGCATGGTCGGAAGTGTCGAAATTATTGCGTTGGAACAAGTTCGTTTACTGTAGTCTAAGTTGGGGACACCTTCGTATAGCTTACAACACACAAAACATAGTCCAAGACACCAAACTTTAATTGTCACTTTCAGAAGATTCCGCAAGTAACGTATATATTGAAAGGTCATATTTTATTTTTTTACTTGCAGCTAACCTGTATAATCTTTTAGCTCAGCAGCAGTACTTCCTTCAGCCCAATTTATTCGGGAACCCTTTCTACAATGCTCAATTCTATGGTGATAACGATTTCTACGGTGATGATTTGTTTGAAAACTTCTATGGTGGTGATGACTTTTATGGCGATGACTTTTATGGTGATGACTTTTATGGAAATAACTTTAATGACTTCAAGAAAAAGTAACCACGCAGATATATTTTTTTCCATTGATTGTCTTTCGAAATAGAATACTGCTTACGTACCACTACATCCACTTTGGTTCATTGTTAATGTCTTGAAGCAATATATCAGCTTCAAAATTCAAAACTTGAAAAGGCAATTTTTAGGGTTTTTTTTAAACGGAATCCAGAACGACAAGAGTTAGAATCAATATGCAATGCTTGCAATGCATTTGGCATTATTGAAGCTTAATATATTAGTAAAAACAATGCTCGTCTTTTTTTATGTTTTTTTATAACATATAATGTGTGTGTATATCAATAATCTTTTTTATTAACTTGTATCTATAAATAATAATTTGTATTTAGAATCCATATTAAACATTTATCATATAATATATTTATTAATTATTGTGTATTGTACGAAAATATATATAGCGGGTGTCCCATAAAAAACCGTCCCCAAGTTTGACAGGAAATATCTGAGCTGTTAGTGAACCGATCTCTTTCAAAATGTTCACAGATTTACTTCAACATGACCTTATCATTCCCTTGTCCATCCTGAGATGCTCTAACAGATCTCATCTAAAGGTATTATCTGTCATAAAGCGATCATCAATTTCTGTTCAGCCAGTGTGTCCCTCTAACCTCAGTGCAGTACAGCTGTTCCTTAAGAGAATCCCATACTGCCAGCATCAGTGGGAGCAAAACAGGTTGAGCATTATGATAGTAAAGGCTACAGTAAAGCCTTCACCCTGCACAACACCATGACGAAAACTGTCCAAGACATATTCACGTCAAGTTACTTTGCCTTACCCTTATAGAGATGGCAAACTGATCCAAAATGTGTATCGAAACAATGTATAGCTTTTACATGCATTTTTCCAGTTGTTCATTAAAGGTCTGTGCTGCCTGTAATTTAACAATACAAATTTACGTTACTGACA
Organism: Lottia scabra; assembly: GCA_029955415.1. Classification (NCBI taxonomy): domain Eukaryota; kingdom Metazoa; phylum Mollusca; class Gastropoda; family Lottiidae; genus Lottia; species Lottia scabra. The sequence goes on from JARJEI010000036.1 coordinate 1,647,756, forward strand.
ACATCCTTTTTGTCATTATGTTATACCATCTAAAGCGTCAATGAACCGTTAAATAGATACGTAACATAATATGTGATCGATACTTATATTCATCTGAGTATAATAAATATATCCATTTATGACTCCATTCAATTTGGCCTTGACTAGTTTAAGATGACTATAGAACTCGCCTCATCAGTTATGTAAACAATGCGATACATCATGTAATTTTTCTATGATATACTCAATTTAAACTAGTAATTCCCAAGCTCAGGAATTATTACGTATCTCTGTTATGAATACGGAACCTACTTAACTGGAAGCTTAAAGCTGTACGATCTGTGGGCATTAGTTTGAGTCTGCGAGAAACATTGGTTTTGGAGAATGAAGGGTTTGATTCTACCAAATTTACAGGCCTAGGATGGCACAAATACCTTATTCAAAGATTGGGATGAAGGGTCTGGATTCTGGACTTCCAATTCGACTAAAATATATGACAAAATTCTGCAGCTCGTTTAATATCACATCAAACCATTATAATTCTCTCTACACTGGTTACCAGTTGTTTAACGTATATGATAAATTGCCCTGGTGAATTTTAAATGCGTCCATAAATTGACTCCATTGTATATCCTGTGTATGTCCTTACATACACCACTCGTTGGTTGGTAGATGACAAGTTAATGTTCTATTCCAACGGGTGCTGATATCGCAAACTAGGAAGTTATTGGTAGTCGTAGATGTTGGTGGTTGGTGGTTCTATCGGATGGCACGTTGATGTTGGTTTGGTAATTTGAGAATTCGTAAGATCTGGTGGTGGTGAAACTCAGCCCTGAGTTGTGTGGCTTGAGTTACTCGGTTCGTCCAACTCCTTACTTATGAAATCTGATTCTAAATCCGCAAGCCTTCATACGACATTTTAATTACTAGGCTCCATATTTAGGGGACAGTTTACCAATAGAACTGCGCTCTTGTGAGCCTAAATGTAAGCAGAAACTTAGCAAAACCTACAATTTAAAGAAAGCTTTGCAATTTTTTTTCAAATGAATACTTTTTAACACAATTGTGGAAAGCGTAATTGAGCACTTATGTGAAACTTTGCTGTTAAATTATCATAAAATAACTTTTCAATTTTAGTACTTTTAACATATGGATACTCATTTTTTCTAACAAATTTATGTAAAGCGTTATCGAGCACTGATGTGAAATTTGCGCGATAAATATTAATCTATTCCATATGTCGCTTTGTTCTCATATATTCAGACAAGTCACACTTCATTATGAAGTTCATATCGTTAACAATAATGTTTGTTTAAAATTCTAAACATTATAAAATATTGACGGAAAGCTTTTCAATTTACAATAGTGTATATGAAAATCGATTGACGGTATACGTTTGATCTTCTTTTCAATAAAGTCAAATATAAATTGTTTATGTCATGTGCTCGGTTCCCAACCTTTTTGACTCTTCGTACCCTATATTTTTTTTTCGTAATCTCTAGGAACCCCTTTGGCCACTTAAGTAACATTAAGAACCAAACATGAAAGTCAATGGATATTTGTTGGTTGATGTAGTTTGATATTTAATCATTTCTAACTACTATAACAGTTTGACGTATGTATTTATTGTTAAATATTAGATGTTATATTTCAGTTATTTGTAAATCATTGGTAGATTGATTTTTTGTATATAACACTACTTTTTAAAATTGTTTAACGGCTTCTCAGGTACCCCTTGTGGTGTTCGTTGTTACACCCAAGGGGTACTAGTACCCCCGGTTTGGAAACGAGGGTTTTTGAAAACTAACCAACGCTTTGAGTGTAAATTTATCCTGAAAAGTGGCATTGCCTGCATGGCACTTTGCTTCTACCTTAGGAATATTGAGTTGCCAGAACTGGGATAAGAAGAAATTTCAATACTTGCTTAAAATATAGTTGCAAGACAAGATAACATACGCCCACTAGTAGCTTTATTTGAAAAAGAAAGGAACCCAAAACCACCACAATCATTTAACCTATGATCATACATTTCTTTCAGAAACAGGTGACAAAAAGTTTTTTCAAAATTCGTCAAGAATTGTGCTCTGTAAAGGGTTTAGGAGCAAAAATTAAAACGTGTTTTGAAGAACAAGAGCAATAATTCATATAAAAGATTTTTCAAAGGGGTTTTCCATCGGGAGCAAATAAATAGAGTGAAACGCTAAGTCGGACACGATATACATGTATCGATGAAAACTATCCGATAATCACGATAATCGATAGGGATCATCTTCATAATGACATTGACCCACAACATAAAATAAAAACAAAATGTATAACAAATTGTGAAAATCAAAGCATTAATCTTTGCCTTGCCCAAAGATCGAGAAAATTCTCATAATTCCCCTCTTGTTTTAATTTTTTCTGTTAATTTTTTTTGCATGAGGGTAATTATTGAAATAGGAAATTATATAATATACAGAAAGAGATATATTATTACAATCACATGGAAACTTCTCAAATCGAAGTTGTTTTAGAGGGCCCAAGATCTCTGAAGCAGACCTTCTAAATTAATTTTTTAAGAGGGCCAAATGCATTTTATTAATGAAATATAAGGGTCAAGTAGAGCTAAGTTAGTGAAGCGAGCGGATCGTTTTAAAGGATGGGGTAAGGAGAAAAGTAAGCGATTTAATCTTATTATGTGTTGCCCCCGGAATATAAAATAGCACTAGATACTTAGTTTTAAAGACTTTATCTGATGACAATAAAGAAAACAGAATGAAAACATAACCTCATAAAACAAAAATATTTCAGCTTATATCACACCTAAAAGAGAGAATTCCAAACGGCATATGAGAGTACCAAAATCGTTTCTGAACATTTCCCTTTTTGAAAATAATGTTCTAAAAAAAAGGGAACACAATTTATTCTATACAATTTCTAGATTGTGTTCTACACGTTTCAACAAATTGCCAGCATAATTTACGACACTATTCGTTGGTTTTGTTGTATATAACGTTCAATAATTATTGACAAAGTCATAAACAGTTAATATGGTATACTATTTCTGCGTTATGTTGTACACAACATTTCATCAATTTAAGTTTCATTTGAATACTATTCTTGGGTTTTATTATCCGGACAGCTTGCCATGAAATTGTGTTCCCTTTCCCATGGCATGGTACTTTGTCGATGGACAGTTTGGTTTTTATGATATAAATATACAAAACATTAAACTATGAACTATACATCAGTTAAGTATTAGTTATTAGGTAATAACAAAAAAATAAATACAAAGGTCTGGATTAGTAAGTTATATATTTTCCACGCATTAAAAAAACAATAAGGGTTGAATAATGGCTTTTAACTTTTTCATTTGATGCATTGTTTTCGTATCGCCTTTGTTAACCGAATATAAATATAAAGGCATATAGAGCTAACATATTTGTTCACGTTCGAGAACAATTCCAAACGTAACCATGCAAAGTTCATTGAGTATGCCTGATTAACTGTAAAATATCATGATGATCATGAAGTGCAATACGACACATTAAACCATTTAATACATATGTAATATTTCTATATTATTGCTATATGCGATATAGTCTTTCAAATATTTGTGCATATCAGGAAATGGGGTAGAATAAAGATCCATTGACTATATGAATCATATTTATTCAGTGGTCAGTACTACCTAAAAAAGAACATGGAGTGTTGTATTTATGTTTTGAATAGTCCTTGACTCTTTAACTGTTATCTGATATTTATATAATTTGAGCACTCTGACATGATACGATACCACATAACGGATCATCAGAGGTTACTTTATTGCAAAGCATCAACGTCAGCATCAGCATTGCACTGATGATATCCAGAAGGCTGGTTGCAGTACGATTATGTTCCTTGGCTCATACCTTGTTGAGCACTCTATCTGAAGCGTACCATTGCCGCTAGCGATATGCATAGCTCAATAGTTTGAGCACTCTGACATGGTACGATGATACCACATATTATGTGTGGGATCTTCTGAGGTGGCTTTAAAGCCAAACCTCAATTTCAGTATCAGCACTGCACTGATGAGACCCAATACTGTTTGCAGATAATGTACAATTACAATACAAAAAGAAAGTTTAAAAAAGATAATAAATAATATGAAACACAACAAAACAGATATAACTTCTATAAGAATGCCAATATCGTGGATTTTGGGGTTGATACAATAAATTAAAGGGATTAGATCACACGCGGTATCTGACATTTAGTATGATCACTATCAAGATGAGGCACGAAAGACAAAGTGAGGGACAACATCAAAAATAACACATCTTTAAAAAGTAAAATGCGATTAATTATCAACACACCTGTAACGCTGTATCAATGTAAATATGAGAAAATTAAAAATAAAAATTCGTAATTAGAACTTTTGAACTACTATATCAATGTGTAGGGTTATCTGAGGCGACTGTATTGCCAAACTCCTGCATTAGTACTGCGATGAGGCCCATGACGCTGCAACGGTAGCGCTTTCGGTAAGAAAATATGTTGTCTTTTGACCTGACCTACGAACAAATATATTTCTTAGAGACGTTCTTGTCTAGTGACTTAAAAATATATCGTTTAGTGGCCTAGAAATAAATTGTATAGAGATCAATCTTTACACAAATAAATCGGCTAAAGCAATTCAATGAAAAAGAAAACTGTCATAGTTGTGAATCGTTTGTATAAGTGTCTCTTTAGAAATCCGATAAAAAAATGCTTAAACAATAATCAAACAGGCGGTTGTCACGTAATTGAAATATAAACTTTGATCGACTAGAAAAACAATGTGTTAGTCTCTTCATTTCTTCTTGTCTTTCTTGGAATCTTTCTTAGACTCTTGTGGTTCAGCAGCTTCCGCCGATTCAGCAGCAGGCTCAGCAGATGATTCCGCGTTTGGAGCGGGATTTGGTTCTTCATTAGTTGTTGGTGCTGTCTCATCAGATGTCACCAATCTGGTTTCCTCTTCGTCAAAAGGATTAGCATTGTTTTCTGTTGGTGCAGCTTGAGTTTCTTTCATCTCTTGCTTCTCAACGTCTTCTTCAGCTTGTAGATTGGTAGCTTTGTCATCAGCTTGCTGGAATAAAACAATAGTCAATTTACCACACAACACTAGTCAATATACCACACAACAAGTCAATATACCACATAACAAGTCAATATACCACATAACAATAGTCAATATACCACATAACAATAGTCAATATACCACATAACAAGTCAATATACCACACAACAAGTCAATATACCACATAACAAGTCAATATACCACATAACAATAGTCAATATACCACATAACAATAGTCAATATACCACACAACAATAGTCACTATACCACACAACAAGTCAATATACCACATAACAGTAGTCAATATACCACATAACAGTAGTCAATCTAGGGCTGGGTATCGATTATCAAATTGAGATCGATTATCGAAGGCAGGTTACCGATCAATAGTCGATTAATAATCGAAATATTTTAGTTAGGAAATCTTCTAATCTTCATATATTCGTGTACATTTTTGTACCTGAATGTTTGTTATTTATCAATATCAGGTATCGAAGACAAAATGAAACTGAAGTAATGTCCAGAATTTTGTATGATTATCATGATAAAATGGGTCGTGAATTCTCTGATAAGCGTGTAGCAGATAATATTAAAAGAAAATTTGACTATGAATTTTAATCGATTATGAAATTTGATAATCGAAATATAAATAATTCGTAGCGTCGATAATCGATTATTTCAATTATTAGATCAATAGTCAATATACCACACAAACACTATATGGACTTTGTTTGCGCTTGTTTGTGCTTTTTAGTCACACCGCTATAGGATGTGTCTTGGGAAGAATGTTGAGTTTAAAATCTATATGCACCCGATGTTGCATGATTAGAACAGCCGTTACAGTAAATCAAATAAATTATACACGTTCGGTAGGTCTGACTGTTTTTGATGTAATAAATAAATAATAAAATGAATATCCAAATGTCAAAATTATTAAAAAAAAAAAAAAATATTTTTCCCAAATGTTTCAAATTCGCCATGTTTTCAGTTGGTGTTTGAAAACTAATGTACAGATTCAAGTACAAAATTTTTGAAAAATCTGTATCCCACTTTTTAACTTAGAAATTTCGAAATATTAATGTCAAGTTACAAGGACTAGTTTGAACTCCCTTTTTTTTATCAATAAACACACTCAAATATTTGGATTAAACTATTTAAAGGAGAATGTTCAGCATTTTCGAGAGTCGATTTAGGCCCTATTATATGTAAGTAGCCTTCAAAAGTACTAGAACTGCACAAAAATCACACAATCCCTTCAATTATACCCCTACCTAAACATTAATCTTTCATTTTCTGTATATGTGTTTTCAATATAATGCATAGTCTTACTAAACGGCGAGTCGTATTTTTGACTTACAAACGCTCATATTTATGGCTACATGGGGATTTGAAGGCTTATATTTCGAGGGAGAGTTGTGAACAATATTATGGATTAGAATAGCTAAAAAAAATCCAGGTTCTGAGACTAAAATTTTATTGGTCGTATAGTTAGTGAACATATCCCTTTAAAACTATAATCAGGTTGGACCAGTAGACGTATTTTATTACCTTTTTCACTTATTATTGTCAACTGTTCCCCAATCCTTTTCATATTACTGTGAATAAAATATTGTTTAAAAAAAAAAACCCAAAAAACTGTTTTGTTCAAGAAAAAGACCAAGTCTTTGTAAAAAAAAACCACTTATGTTAAAAGGACTCTTCACATGTTTGAGCACAATTAACAAACGGAATTCGCGTATGAAATATTAATTTTAGTACATAGCTAGAAATCGTTATGTCATGAAAATACGAACTGTGTACATATAATAATTGGAACAAGGACATATTTAAAGGGATATGTTCACTAACCAAAATTATTTTAGTCTTAGAACCTATTTTTTTTTTAGCTAATCTAATCCATAACAATGTTCCAAACTCTGCCTTAAAATTGAAGCCTTCAAATCCCCGAGTATCCATAAAAAAATTAGCATTTGAAAATAAAAAATACGACTCGTCGTTTAGTAAGACTATGGCTTATATAGAAAACGCATATATACAGAAAATGTATATCGATGTAATCGAAGGGATTGTGCGATTTTTGGTCAGTTCCGTTAAATTTGAAGGCTATTTAATTTACTTAAATTCGAGGCCCAAATCGATCCTCGAAAATGCTGAACATTCCCCTTTCAAGATGGGTTTCCTTATTTTTATTGTCAAATTAAAAGATCAATTTGATTAATTGATGTTTTTTATAAATTATCCATGAATTATTAATCATATAACCATATTTATATTGAATATAATTAGGAGTTATCATCAATCATAATTAATCATACATGTTCGTGTATGAGCAGTATGGATAAACAATAATGACTTTGTGACTTTTCATGATCGGTCATTCGTCGTTATTATGTCGCTACTTCTCTTTTAATTAAGCTAATATTATTGTTAAAGCGATACAACCTCTTAGAATGAACAAACAATTAAAGTTCTCGAACTTGGTCAATAAGAGTATATATTTATAAACGGTGTCCAATGTATACAAACAGAATCCAATAAATCCATAAAACTATGCAAATTTTCATACAATTACAGGCTATAAATTGAAAAAGGCTTTAAATTTGATTATTATTTGATATTATTATTCACCAAGTTTGAAAATTTAGATTTTTTCTTCATTCTAAGAGGTTGTATTCCTTTAACACCTCTATTTTCTATTCATATAAGTATTAGTTTAATAAAAGAGAACCCATCTTTAATCATGTAATTCTTACCTTGTTGCGGAATCTAACGAACATTATTTCACCGACCATGATAACCAAAGATATAATGGCACCAAAGAAGAGGAGTAAGAGTGGAACTGTCAACTCTCGGTATGATAAGGAATAGACGTTGAATGGTGGAGGATCGTCACCAGTAATAACATTACCACCATCATCCTTGCTACAAACACCACTATGGAACCATTTATCGTAGATAAGTTTAATACGTCCAGTTTCTCTCATGCTCAATAAACCTTGGGATAGTTTGTCACAGATACCAGATCCTAAAACAAAAATATAATAGGAAATGTACATCATCTTACTAATATTTTAGTGTTTGGGTCTTGCTTGAATGACTCGTATATCCCATTTGGCAGCATAGCGATGGCAAATAAAATTTAAATCTTATAATCTTGTGTCTGCTTGTGACTGCAATATTCATGAGGGTTCAGATCAAATGAAAGAAACACATTTAACAAAAAAGGGTCTAAATTCCTTTAGAGTAACAACATTTCTCTCGGCTAAGCGGAGTGACATGCCAAATTTGACAGAAATTTATTGCAATATGATATAATATTTCTCAATGCGAATTTCCGTAGGACAAAAAAATGATGGCAAGATTTGTTTCAGAAAATATCATTTGATCTCGAGTAGGAATGACAGGTTGCTTGTTAATGTACCGTACAGGACTTTGTGTACAGCAAAGAAAATTTGTTTTCCGGTTGCCCGCAAGAGAACCAATATTAAAGAACAGCTGGGAATACGTACCCTTCTTGCAAGCGAATGCTAAATTGATGCTATTGAAGAGTTCTCCAAATAACGCCAATTCACAATGTTTACCAGTAATGAAAGCACCATCTGTTTGATCGACTACTAAAGCATATTTTCCATCAGAATTTTTAACTTGGGTAATACCCTCTTCATAGGAATCGAGGAAAGAATTCTTCTTCTTGACATAATCCCACAGACCAAATCCACTCAAAGATTGCATTCTCTCTACAGATTTCTCTTGAAAAGTGTCTCTGACTACCCCGACTAAGACCTCATCTTGTTTCATAAGATCATTGATGTCCTTGTAAGGCAGCTCTGATACTGACGTACGTCTGATCAACAAGAATGCTGTCAGATTGGCAGTGTACGCTATTATCATGAAGAAAGTAAATATCCACCAGAACGCAGCCAAGACACGACCAGAAAAGCATCTCGGAGCTTCTCGATAACCTGCAAGATAAACCATGGCGTTCGTGAGAAACATTTAAAGTGAACCATACTGCACTGAAACCAGTTCACCAGTTCGATTTTCTGAACCCATTCAGAGCTAATCAGTTGACTGGGGAGACTTCTTACTTGCCGTGAAGCAGTAATACTACCTACATAATATGCAATACTGTAATTTGTGATCAAACTTGTGCCTGTCCTGGTTTCCTACATTATAACAATAAGCACTGCTTGTTTGTGAATTTACAGCAATGTAAAACTGATGTGTGTTTTTTTTTATACGAGTTACTTCCCTTGAAACATGTAAAAAAGGGCGATAACCGCATACAAAATTATTCACATTTTCTTGATGAGGATAAGTATATTATACTCACCTTGCCAAGTTGCCGTACTAAAGACGAACAAGAAACTGTTCTTTATATTGAAGGTGTCGACAGCAGCTCTCCTGTCCTTTTCTGGTAATTTTTTCAACCAGGAATAAGGACTCAGCCTTGAGATGATGTAAAACAATAAACTAACAATTATAATAGCTAGAAGAATGAAGAACCATAACTCGTGAGTAAAAGGTTTAGCCAATAGACCGAGTCCCTCCCATTGAACTTCCGGTCTTTTGACCAATAGCTGTGTTCCACTGGTTATCACCGGTTTTGAGAAGTCTACCACCTTTTCTCTTTCCAATGTTATCTGTAGTGGTCCTACTGCTACATCTGCTCCCTGAAAATCACATTTTGAACGTTATCAAGTATCAGAGTAATACAGCTAATGGAAAGTATAAGATCATAGTCTACAAGACCTTCTGAAATTGGTGGCATTTGAGAAAAGTTTACTCCTATTTTCTTTATTCAAATCCAGGTCCTCAAAGAACTAATAAAAACTTCAGCTTTAGAACAAGACGAATGCTCTTTTTAAAAATTGCTCACGGTAGGCTTTCATTTATATATTAGAACATACTGTCGATTTCCAGTATACCTGTATCCAGTATACGGATTTCCAGTATACCAATATCCAGTATTCATCTTTAAATTCCAGTGAAGAGTCCATGGACTAAGTTTAATCAGACCTTATGGTGGCCAAGCAACTGGAATAGTGTGACATTGGATAGTTCAACGTAACATTTGGAGGACTAAACTAGTATCCAAAAAAACGATACCAACTTAATTTCAAAATTGTTTTTTTACTAAGTAAATTTTCTAGTATGAAAACATGCCAATTCGTATTAAGCATCCCAAACACAGTATAGTCGATCAAAAATACCGGGAACACATGATGACTTCCGGGAAAAATGTATATTTCGTGCATCGTTGCAAACAGGTGGTATCGTTTATTTGGACACTAGTTTATATGTGTTGAATATATTTTGAGTGCAATTATCTTACCCCACGTATAACATCACCGATCATACCAGTCCAGGTACTGTCGGGTAACTTGTGTCCATATCGACCATCAGGAGTAGGTCTAATTCGATAATCAAACCCAACTAATCCAGAGATATCATTAATAACATCAATCATAAATCCATCGAAACGTTTGCGGTCAGTGGCTTCATGTACAATCTTGACATAGGGTGGGGCCTGAAATACAAGACCATTGGCTATACAAAATGTTACTGCAAATGTTGGAAATTGATGCATCAGGCCTGTGTCATGCTTGGCTGTTTAAGGTAATTTAATCGGATGGTCAAGGCAATGATAATGTCATTGAAAGGGATGGCCGTCAGAATTTGTTAGGGGAGTAAATCCATCTTTTATTTCGGAAAAGCATTTCTTTCGTCCTTCTTTGTCTAGGACCCACTGTGCAAAATAAATAAAATATACGGACTGCTAATATAGTCAAGTAAGCAATTTAAAACGATGATGCTTCTTTACACGACATAATTCTAGTTCGTGACTAAATATTTTCGATTGGATCTTGGAGAATATTCAGTATTTATAAAATATATAATCTTTTAACGTGCTTTATCCTAGCAATGATGTATTTTAATCATAGCCTGCACTCGTTCCAAGTTCATGTGCTAGTAATTCAGGACAGGACCGTCTTTCATACTACGGATCATTTTCATATAATAGTAGTTCTATGACATCTACTTACGTCTATTGCAGCAATAACATAATATGGTCTATCAGGGGCTATTGGTGATAGATTGGCGGGGGCTGACGAACTCACATTCTGTAATGAAAATAACAGCAAACTTAAAAAATATGAATTGAAATTAAGACTGGTGATTTAAATGTTTAAAATTAATCAAATCCAGTTACAGAGTGCTAGTTTGACAACATTGTTACGCAATGTCAGTTTGACAAACGCTGTTTCATAGTGCCAAGTGGGTCATGTTTCCCAAGTTAACACATCCTGTTACAGAGTGCGTTGTTATCGAGAGTCAGATTGACAAACTTTATTATGGTATCAGTTTGACAAATCCACTTAGGAGTGGCAAGTTGACAAGCTCGGTTATTGCCAAGATTTTTTGGCCAGTTTGACAAACGTAACAAAGAGTCAATTTGGTAATATCACTGCAGAGTACAAAGTCTGTGTGAAAAGACAAACTTTACTGAAAAGCGTTCATGCAATATTCAAATCAATTGCATTCTAGAAATATTTGAAGGCGGTTATTTCCCTTGGTCTAGATAATAAATGCTCACAACTTTGGTGCATTGGGCCTAATTATAATATGAAAATTGAGTTTATTATTATAGCAAATGAAATGAAATGAATGGAGTTTTACGTCCTACTTTTCTGCACATATATGGGCTAATTGAGGACAGGCAGTGAAGGAAGTTTTGCCAGGACAGCGGCATTAACCCTCTTATTTTCGATTCCCAACTGTCGAGGGATCTTTAACGTGCACAACCAATAGCGCACGGGACCTCGGTTTATTGTCCCATCCGAACGACTAGACGCTTTTCCATGAAAGCCCCTCCGACCTTATTATTATAGCTAGGCCGTTATTTTTAATATACATGTAGATGTAACTTCAAAATGCCATAATAATACAATGACAGAAATGTCATTTTATGAATAGACTTTTTATTTACGTATGTGAACTCGCTCTTGTGTTTATTTCAAACTGTCTATTAATATTAAACCCGATTAAAATTTATTTTATTGTGCGCACGTGTTTATGTCTTCAAATCTGACATGTAAAGAAAACCAGCGAGACGTAAGATATGTGATATTTCTAACATGCTGAAAATATTGACATCAGTCCAAGTCATAAACAGAAAATAATAGAAATTCTCGAGAATTTACTTTCAACACTACAGCCAACGTTATCGCTCTATCAAGTAGAAAATGGGTGTTGATGTCTATGGTTAATGAAATGCATAAATAGAAATTTATATCTGGCATTCTGATAATGAATGCAATGGAATATATTTTATACAACTTTATGTTCTGGTTTTAATATACTAACTATTTGAATAATTAGCTTAGACCATTTTTATAGAAACGGTAAATGAAATGGAGTTTTACGTCGTCTTTTTCTGCAACTCAAATCGAATACATAGATATGTACAGAATGTTTAATTTTGTAATCGACATTTGTATTCCTGTTCTGCAAGTTCTCAAATTATCCAGTTTCGGTGTCAGTAGCGTAAGATGAACCTCCAAGATGATTAAGATAATTAAAATGGAATTCCTTATGTAATCGGTTAGAGCTGTTTGTTTCAGAAAGCAACGTATATGGGCTAGAGGCAGTTCGGAAACCACAGGGGCCTGTTTCTCAAAAAATCTAACAATTAAAAACTGTCGTAAGTGTGGAATTATTCATTGTAAAATGTTAAGACAAAATTAATCGTAAGATTTTTTGAGAAACAGGTCCCTGGTTCCAACACTGGGGTGTTTCATTATTGTGGGTGTGGTGAAGTGCCGCCAACTGTTGTGGGCGATGATCGATATGGTTTCAGGCTACAACAATTGCGCAAATTTAGTTCACAGACCCGCCAAAATTCGAAGTGCATCTATTGAAATTTTTCCTAACAATAATTATGCGAATGTCAGGGGTTCATTTGGTGTGAGAATACAAGCTCATTGATACGCTTCACAGTCATTAAGTTTTTTGTTTTTTTAAATCGCTACAAATCTATTTTTAACATGTGTATTACAAAATCTTCAATCATAATCACGAGTTATTTTTAATAATGCATGCAACCTTGATTCACAAAATGTAACGAAAAATTACTCTCATTTATAATTTCTCGCTGTGCCTAATCATTAATACCGGTATAGAACTCTCTACATTAGAAGTTTGTTAATGTCCCGTGTAGTATTTAAGTATACGTTGTCAAGGTAACATGAGGATATTTATCACTTTTCTACCAAATATTTTCTCATATCTGTTACCGCCCCAATAAAAACTTGTTTATGAATGCATGATAGATTATGTACTATGGTACTGAATGTATATTGAAATCACAGAGTTTGGGTTCACCTTAAGATGCTGTTCAAACGGTTGTGTAGGTTAAAGATCTCTAAAAAGTTCACATTGACAAAAAAGAATTTGCTAATTAGCATTTTTGTCCCTGAAAACTTCCGTTTATTTCACACTACATCAGTACATGCCGTCAATTTGACCTGCCGGTATTCTGAAGCTATGAACATCAATTGAGGCTTGTTCAAGGGCGTAAATAAGATCTAGAGATGACTTTTTTTTTTGAAAATACCAAATCAAGTATCATTTTCTACACTCGAGGTCAATGCTAACGTCGACACAATTTCCCATGTACAATAGTTTAGCAAGTATTGATAATCTTGCAGATGACTGGTTCTCAATTGTAACAGGATATGTTCAACCAACTGTTCGAAAAATTAAATTTTAGTCTCAGAACCATGAATTTTTTAGCTATTTTAATCCATAATATTGTTGTTCACTACTCTCCCTCGAAATATAAACATTCAAGTCCCCGTGTAGCCATAAATATGAGCGTATGAAAGTAAAAAATACGACTCGCCGTTTAGTAAGACTATTCATGTCGATTGGTACTCGAAAATATATAAAGTCTTCAGAAGCACTATAACTGCACGAAAAGTAAATCCGCTTAGCTTAGAAAAAAATCCCGTTGTTGAGATTAATAAAAATCCGTAAAAGTAAACCAATTCCGTTAATCAATTCCTAAATTTCTAAAAGTGGCAAAATCGAAAGCATTAGTTTGATAGTTGTGAACTGCATGAACTCCAAAGAGAAGTACCATCAGGTGTTTCGAAAAGAGTAAGCATGGTCTGCTTTACGCGCGACACCCGACATTTGTTTAACAGATGGTGAACGTACTTTAATGCAGCGATATTTAATTGTATGGTCTAAATCACAGAAAATCTGCAGAAAATGTGTATGGCATCATCCGGTTCTTATATAGATAAAAATCTATAATGTTATAATAACAGATCCATTCCATCGTCTATTAGAGTAACAGCCAAAACAAACACCAAAAACATTCTTACAACTTTTTAACATCATTAATTCTTTAGACCTTTATCGTTGCACTGGATTTTTGTCTTAGTAGTAATTTCATGATAGGCCATTCTGAATATCTGATCATTTATTTCAAACATGTGGAAACCCAAATCCATAAAACAATGCAACAGTAAACAAATGTGATATCGGCATAAAATAATGCAACATAAATTGTGATATCACCACGAAGCAGCCATTATATTACTTTTCATAAAAAATATTTACTCATTTATTGACATACTTCCTCATATGATATTTCTCCGATATATTGCCAATATTATGTTTAAGTCGATTTCCAAATTCGATTTCCAAATTCGTTTTACGGTAAAGATCGTTTGTTTCTGGACAAATTTCTGGATGCTTAAGAATTTCATATACAGTATACAGTATTGCAAATTTTATTTTTGTGAGGGTCATTATACTTTCAAATCTACATAATGATATAAAGGTCGTTCACACCAATGGTTCATTTCAGAAGGTTCGAAAGAATTCTCCTTGAAGATAATTCGTTCATATTTCGACTTTCGAATGTCAACAATTCATAACCTTATAAAACAGAGAAAACAACTCGCTACTAAAACCTATATCGGGTTGATATATTGGGTATTGGTATTTCAAATTCTTACAGGTATTAAATAGGTCGAGCGATGTATCATAGCTTCTAGCTCTCATCAGGTGGTATATCTAACCTTTTACAAGATTTTTCCTACTGATCTGTATATTCTGTCTAACTGTACACAATAACACTCTCGCCAAAATTCCCATTAAGATACCTATCATGGGCGTTTTTAGATAAAATCCTTGGTTCGAAGCCGTAAAATCACCTTGTCAATTCTAAATCTCCTATGCTGTTTTTGCATACCCTATTCTTGTTCATAAAATTTGTATTCGACATCATCTATGAATACATGATGTCGTACAGACAATTTTCATTTTATTTCGTTTCATGTCTTGATTTAATTCTGTAATTTGAATACCCCTAAAATTCATAATAGTTAATGCGAAACGAAAACATAACGAAATATCTGGGAGATTCAAACCCTCCCTTCGCCGAAATCTATGACATTTTAGTTTTGTTTTACGAAATCGTAATCTAATATGGCTTTAACAAAAATCATCTTCCGAAATCGCTAGAATATTCAAAGGTGTTGATTGACACATTAAGGGAAGTAACTCTTACAAATATTTTGTGACCTACATTTGGTATGTAAATACATTTAAGGGAAGCAATCTTTACATTATATTTTGATATATTTGAAGCTTATTTAAAGTATTATATTCAAGCATAGTAGCAAAGTGACCTAAATCATCTAAAAGCATCTAGCAAGCATGCAAAGCATACTAGTGTGTGTTTCAATTTAAAAATTTTCATGCATAATTTCAGCACGGCAGAAGCAAGAGACAAACATAACTTAAACGCCGAATCATGCTTAACAAGTTATAAAGGAAACTAGTATCACATGACGCAATTTCGTCTTATATTTGCAATCAATGGGCGTTTGCATGTAGGGGCTAATGGATAAAAAAAATGTTAAAAGTCAAGATGAAGATGAAGAATTCGCATTTGTCAAATTTCATCATTAAAAAATTTTGCTACTAGAATACTTGAAGGTTTATTTGAACTAACATTCGGGAAAATATGCAAATCACAAGCCACACGTTTTGCCTTTTCACGCAGCAAACTACATTCGTGAGCTTACTGACCTGGGCTGCTGCAGCTGCTTGTGGCACCTTGTATGGCCAATTATACTGGAATCAAAAATGGAAAATCTATAAACAATCGATCATATTTTTTTTAGGATAGCTGATATCATTGATTTTCTATATTCCAATCATCAATAAGACGTTAAGTCAATGTGACCATAAATCACTCATATCTAACGTCCATTGTTATAGGTTTAAAGTGGAATTGCAGAAGTTTGACTGAGCAATGGAATGGTGCAACTCGTCGGTGCATTAAAGGGATATGTTCACTAACTGTTCGACCAAAAAACTCTGTAATAATGTTCACAACTCTCCCTCGAAATTTAAGCCTTCAAATCCCTGTGCATCCATTATTAACAGCGTTTGAAAGTCAAAAATACGACTCGTCGTAAAGTAAGACTATTGCTTATACAGAAAACACATATACAGAAAATGCAAGATAACTGTTTGGGTAGGGATATAATTGAAGGAATTTTATGATTTTCGTGCAGTTCTAGTACTTCTGGAGGCTATTTAGATATATTCAAGCCCCAAAACGACCATCAGAAACACCGAACATTCCCCGTTAAGCGATGTAGATACATATTTTTGAGACATTCCTACAATCCATTAATTTGCTTTCTACTTTCTACTTGGTGTGTTCTATATACAAAACATCGATCAACGCTTATGACATACGCTTTCAAATACGTTACCTCCCTTCTTAGTATTACATGTATATTGTTAATTTATTGTTAAAGCAGTTAAATTTTCTAATTTATAACATGGTTATTATCTATAGCTGTCTGATTAAGGCTGTATGTCTTCACATTCAGAACAACTTCTCATAGTTCCGCGTTCAGTTGTCAGTTTTAAAACAACTTTATTTCGTTTTGTCTTTCCTTCCGTTACCAACGACACCCACTAGTCGTTCAGAAAAAGCAACAACGAAATGCTACAAAACTACATTGAACACAACATCTTTATGCCTACATTTAACATACCTCAACGTTTGTATCTTAGCATATGGTTAACAAATACTAACTCATCAAGTTTTGTAACTACATGCGATTAGGGAGTTGAAAATGTTTTTGACATCAAGAGCAAGAATGGTGGGTTGTTTTTATTTTGAGAATCGGTAATAAATATTTACATGTTGTAAAATAGTATTTATTTTCCTTTTTACCTACACCAAGGGAAATAACACCATTTCAATAACAACATCATTTCATCGTTCAACAAAGTAAAGTAAAATGTATTATAAGGGTGTTTTACTGCTTTGTTTTAGGGCATAGCGTCAAATTTCATCGTGTTCAAATACTACAGAATATAGCTTGTTTGGTGCTGATGTTCCTCAACGCATTTCATTTCATTTTTATACGCCCACGTGAATATGTATATTGACGTCACCCCTGTCCGTCCGTCCGTCAACAATTTCTTGTGTACGCGATAGAAACCATAGTTTTTATCCGATTCGAATGAAACTTGGTATGTGTATTTATCTTAATAATATCTCGAATGAGTTCGAAAATGGCGCAATTCCAGTCGACGGTTTATGAGTTATTGCCCTTGATTTAGTGAAAAAACGTTAAAATTAAATTGTGTTCGCGATAGAAGCAAGAGTTTTTATCTAATTTGCATGAAACTTGGTATGTGTATTCATCTTGAGAATATCTCGGATGAGTTAGAAAATGGCGCGATTCCAGTTATTGGTTTATGAGTTGTTGCCCTTGACTTAGTGAAAAAACGTTAAAATTGACTTGTCTACGCGATAGAGACCAGAGTTTCTCAAAGAATGGAATACAGTTTTACTGCTTTTCAGCTCTAGATAAGGCTTTTGGAGGCGTAGTAGCGATTGCGTTTTATCAGGGTTCTTCAACTTGCAGTTTATTCAACCTCATACCTCTATGGTACAAGACACGCAATAAACAAGACATTTGAAGTAATTCAATCTGACTACGTGCATTTTTGTATTCAATTTTAAGTTAAAGTTGAATTTTTAATTAACTTATACTTGTAATTAGTTTTTGTGGTTCCTATTATACTGATGTTCCTCCAACTTCTAAGTTAGTTCAAAGTAAAGATTATTTTAGAAACTTCAATTAAATTTGATAAACTTCGCCATGATATCTTAATGTAGTTTATTACACAACGTATACTTTAAAGAGGCAGACTCGTTGATTATGACGTGTTTTGAAATTAAGGCCCTGTTCTGCTATACAACTGTTGCTCTCGATTTTGTCATGATTTGAATGTGATAGTTGAATTGTCTTGCTTGTGTGAATTTTTGTTCCAGTAACTTTGACAAGCGAGAGAAAATTTTAACGTGAAAGGTATTTACATACATTTGTTACAAACAATCCAACAACTTTATATTATGATTAACGATACTTATGAATCGGTCCACCTAACAGCTTAGGAGTGGTTAAGTGAAAGCAAATTTTATATTGATTGCCGAATTTAGGGTAAAGAGAAATCTGATCGAAACTAATTAGTAAATAAATATCAAATATCCCACTAAGTAAATAGATACAATATTAATCGGTGTTTATAAAACATCCATCTATATGTGGACGAAACTGTGGCAGTTGTCCCAATGGTCATTTTTATACCCGAAAAAAAAAGTCGTATGTCGTATGTCGTATTGTCCTTGACCAACCCTGTTCGATTAGGGTAATTTTGAGTTGTCCTAGTCAGTATTTGCCTTGTCTGAAATGCGTCCAAAGCATTATATGATCTCCTTTTTTTAAAAAAAAGCAATATTACTTCATAAAACGAACTTAAATTGTCAAATTTTCTCAATAAGAGTATATTAATTGCTGTCGTAAATATACAACTGAATCCCTGTATAATTTGACAAAACCATAAACACATTTAAGCGGGGTTTTTTTTCAATAATTACTTGTAGTTTGACAAATAATTACCGTTTTCATATTTTTTTTATGCTTTATCGGATTTTAGATATTATGTCATCAGGTAAGTTCGCTGAATCCTTCTTGACCATTTTTAAAATTTTGAATTTTATGTTTATTCTAAGAGGTAGCATTCCTTTAATGTTAGAGATCTTGTACAGTCTAATTATCGACGAGATGTAAGATAGATAGACGACTATGTCAGTGGGTACAATATTTGAGATATATATAGCATCTACTCTTCACATCTGAAGGTAAAAAAGATCATCTACTCTCTATCGATTGGAGGTAAATAAGATGAACACGTCGAGGTAAATTTGTCTCATGTTACCAGATGAAAGGCGAGTGAGTCGTGCCAGCTATTCCAGCGCTAATACCTTAGTATAATGAGAAGAAAATATGTTCGGTGATTAATAAGCGGAAACTATTAGCTCTATTTTATTACAATATGTCGACGTTCATCATTTTCAGCAGAATCTGTAGAATCTATCATCTTGACCTTTGATGAATGAACGGATAGACTTGCCAATATAAAATGCCGGTACATGATTTTGCTGATAAGCTCAATATATGTTATACACGGATTTGTTTCTATATTTTACTAAGGTTGCCGGGTTCACATGTTCCTTTAGCAACGATATACGATCTAACAGTTGCTCCCACAACACCATATTCACGTCATTATAATTTTCACTAGTACTGCGGGAAAATGTCCATTTTACCATTCTCACGAAAAACATCCCATTCAAAACTGTAAATTGATTCAGTTAAAAAGTAGCGTAAGAATCGGCTAAAATCTGATTTTGATAACTAGGACACATATTAGTATATTTCTGTAAAGTTTGCAAAAGGAACATGCAGGGTTCTATACTCTTATCGCAATGTTAGAATTATAGCACAGCATGAAGTACAACTACTACCATTAATTTCATAGATATGTAAATATGTAACATCTACACGTTATATTCTGCTAGTTTTATGATATAAAAATACTTTTTCTGATTAAAGCTCTGTAATGACATTTTTGTTATATTGACTGATTCTAGCTTTGAATTCCTGAAAAATTGGAAATACAACTTAAATTTCGTATAAGATAAAATATGCACGTTATGAAATAAACATAACACCGAAGATATGTATTTAAATCAATGTTGGTTAAACCAATTTTCTTTCAATAAGTTAAGCATCGCTGAAAAATGTAAATGTATTGGATTATATTCACTACTTTTAAAGGGAGCCATATCTGGAAAATGACCGGAAATTGTTTAATTATAAGTCCCGGCAGTCTCGAATTTATTTATTTTCTGGTGACCATTCGTAGATGATGATTTCTCATTATTCAAGAAAATATACCTTATTTTAATCATAACGTTTATTCATCTTGTTTATTTGCATTAGAGAAATATAAACTCCCATTGACTAAACAAACAAATATTAAGAGAATAATATTATAATATATGAGCGCATTTTTTTGTGAACATTTCGTTAGGATATCATACACGCTAACAAACAAAGCTATTAATATCCCCCACTTCTAGAGACGATGAGATATCGCATGAAAACTTTGCCAAAATATATAAAACTATAGTTTCTAAAATTAACGTAATGGTAAAACCATCCAATATTGTGAGAAGATGTAAAATATGTCTGAGAAGTTTTCTGACTAAAATTCTATTTTCGAACATTTCGTCTCAAGTTGTAGGCGTGACCTTGAACATTTTTCGAAGTTTTATTGTATCATTTGAATTGAACCAAAAAATTCACCCAGATCTCATTGCTCATCGTTTTTTATTTTGTACGTGATTCAAGCATATTTCTAGGTTTATGACGTTATCAAACTTAAAGTCGTCTTATTGAAAAATTGGAAAGGTGCAAATTGATGCTATCAGTGTCCACCGATACACATGCAAAATTTAGAAAACATATCTAAATGTTAATATGACATATGGCAAGAAGCAAATCATAAAAGGTGTCATTTGAAGAATGGATAAGCTTGCGCTAAGGTGATATGGCATTAGTGGTGTTTCTATGGTCACAGAATTGTCCAGGAAGCTCACGGTATCAAATTTAAAACTTCAAACTTAAAATCTTTTGATATCATTTGGATCATATCATGCTGCGTCAGTCTTCGATGGATCACGATGATCTTCGTGAAAATACCACATTGCAATAGAAACCTGAACTAATAAATTTTTCATTTTTTGAAGAGTTAAAGTTTATTTTATCAAGTTGTTCTACATCTGCTACACCAGGTGAATCAGCATTTAGAATATACAGTCATATTGGTCAAAAAACCTAATTTCATTTCCGCTGGCATCACTTTGACTGTCTGTTTGCTTATCGTCTGCGATATCAGGCCATGCCCAAGAATTCAGAAACGTGTTACAAACTTAATCATTATCGACCTTTTTCATGCCAAATCATATTATGACCTTCTCTTGTGAAACCTTGCTTAGTGTTTTCTTCGGATGTTCTACCCAACTCAGTAATGCAGAATTTTTAAATTTGTAAACGACACACAGATTTCGCGAAGACCTTTCGAGAAAATAATACAGGTCTGTTGCCCCTGCCTCAATCTAATTAAAATTAGATTACATTTCGTTTCGGTTATTGCCTCTACAATGCATAAGGGATGCCTATTTTTATAGTTTTTAGAGGTTGCAGGACATCAAACTCTGTTTCATTTGCTCCTAACGTGCCTTCCGTTTGTAATATCCAGAGCTGACTGACATGATTAACGTTTGATTTAAAGATGAAGAATTAGATCTAGCTAATCTTTCATGTGTCCAAATAAACAATACAAAGTTCATTTTACAACACAGTCGATAGACTGTTATCAAAAAGCTGAGTTGGCAGCTCTCTCGATCCCAAAATATCTTTAATCGATGCGAGTGACCTTTTCTCCCACATTCTTAATGCTAAATGATAAAACCCCATTGTGAATAGAAACATCTTTCACGAATCGCCTTTTCTCTCCTGAATTAATGAATTGCCTATTTAATTGATAAACCTTTCTTGTTGAATGGGGGTGCTGGTGTGTTTATCCTTAATACAAAATTCATCTCTCTATGAGGACGTATATTGTCGGCACCCCTGTCCGTCCGTCCGTCGGTCCGTCCGTCCGTCCGTCGGTCCGTCCGTCGGTCCGTCCGTCCGTCAACATTTGCTCGTAAACGCTCTGAAAACTAGAGTTTTTGACGGAATCAAATGAAATTTGATATGTGTATACATATTCATGAAATGAAGATCAAGTTCGAATTTGAGCTATTTTCGATTGTTAGAAGCAGAGTTATTGCCCTTGCCCCAAATCTGTCGGTCTGTCAATCAACATTTGCTTGTAAACGCTCTAAAAACTAGAGTTTTTGACGGAATCAAATTAAATTTGATATGTGTATACATATTCATAAAACGAAGATCAAGTTCGAATTTGAGCTATTTTTCGATCGTTAGAAGCAGAGTTATTGCCCTTGCCCCAAATCTTAAATATGCTATTACTCTCTTAGTTTTCAACCGATTTTGATAAAACTTTAAATGGATGTTATTGGACCTAAATCGCAAGGTTTGAGAAAGTTTAGTTTACTCCTAATTAAATTTAAGACTTTTTCGTTAGGCGTATTTGGCCGTGGTCCACTATCTTTGAACATTTTGTTGTTTTTTTTCCTTCTGTGAGGGTTAAAGCTCGATTCGCAATTAAAATTGTTAATTCTCAATAAATGGTCGCATACGATTGAAATGGATGAAGTGTCACACAGTTAGTCCTAATTCCTTCCGTAACAACTACATATATTCTAAAACCTTGTACGCTAAAAGTTGACCAAATTCGATCGGCAATTAGTGAGATATTTTGAGATTTCGCAACAATCGACATGCATTTTTTAAGACAACAGATGTTGAAGTCAGATCACATTAAGAATGTTCTACCAACAGAAACCGGCTCCAATGTACCACTGTTTCACAGTTAATTCAAGAATTTTACTCATTCCTAACCTGCAGGGATTCCTCGATACAAGAACATCAATTTCCAACTGGTTCAACTTTTCTGTCTGCAATACTATGCAATTTAGGCTACAAGCTCGAAAAGGTGCAAAAAAAGTCGAAAGTGAAATTTCCTTTCAATTGAAATTACCTGTCTTTTTCTTGTTTTTCTTAATAAAAAAAGGGCATCCTTGGTGGCTCAGTGAGTTAGACGCTTGCTCGCTAACCTGAAGGTCCGGGGTTCAATCCCGGTATAGGTCGAGATGATACCTTCGGATTTTTTTAACCCTGTTTCCCATTGTAAGTGATGCAGGTCGGAAATGGAAAAAGTGTATAGTCGTTCGGATGGGACAATAAACCGAGGTCCTGTGTAATATTGGCTGCGCACGTTAAAGATCTCTCGACAGTTGGAAATCGAAAAAGAGAGCAGGCTAATGCCGCTGTCCTGGCAAAATTTCTCTCATTGCACACTGCATGGCGTTTGCCCGTCCTCAATTAGCCCAAGAGGTGCAGAAAAGTAGGACGTAAAACTCAATTCATTTCATTAAAAACAATAAGTTGCCTTTCTACATGTAGGTTACACAATAGGCGTGACAAAAAAATTCATGCTAATGGTCTCCATGACCAAGTATTATACTTGAAAAATGTAATTGGGAGTTATATACGCAATTTAAGACATAAACTAAAGGTTTCATAGAATGCACTTCTGTTAGCTATTTAGAAAATTTAGTTGGTTGCACTTAAACTTTGATGTCTTTGACTGTGAAACTTGATATGTTTGCGTGGGTTTTCGTGAATGTATTAAATCTTTTCTATTTAAATTGTGCAGAAATGAATCAAACCGTCAGATAAAATCATTAAAATATCGGTTTTCAACAGAATATACATACTTATATCTTTGAATTTATTTGATGGTCTTGGTCAGTATTCAATATGGCAATTTTTAAACGATAAAGTTAAGTGCTTTTGGCTTGAATTGAACCTAAATGAAATTTAACGTCCTTCTTTTTAGATCCTTTTTGGGCTAATGAGGACGGACAAACTCCATACAATGTATGTACTCCGTCGAGGGATCTTTTACACATGGAGTATCTGTTTATTGTTCATATTGTATCGGGTGGGTCTAAAAAAGTGGCAACACACTTTAATATGATATTATGAAAAATGTATGGGAGCTATAATTTTGATATTACACACCCATCACAATATGGTAATTTGACATCTTCACTAGAAATTTCAGACCAAAAGACCAAATAGTGTTAATTTGCCAGTAATTTTAAAATTAGAGGTCAAAAAGAAAAATATCGAAGAATGTCAAATGTTATCTAAACTTTGTTTCACTTGAAAAGGTGATCAATGTGTCCACCGTCTTGATTGCAGACAGCCCTCAATCGTTTTTTCCATGAAGAAATACACTTTCTGATCTCTGCCTGTGGGATTTCGTTCCATTTTTCACGAATTCGATCTTTTAGTTCATTTTCCGTGAACACCTTTGTTCGATCCGCATAGACTTTTTCTGAGAGAGAGTCCCACACAGTAAAGTCCATGGGATTGCAATCAGGGTACTGCGGGGGCCACTCATCTTTTTTAATGAACTTTGGGGTCGCGTCATTTGGGTAACTTTGTGTTGCATTGCTGGTATGGGAAGTTGCACCATCCTGCTGAAACACATAGTCATTGTTCGGATAGATAACATTTGACATTCTTCGATATTTTTCTTTTTGACCTCTAATTTTAAAATTGCTGGCAAATTAACACTATTTGGTCTTTTGGTCTTAAATTTCTAGTGAAGATGTCAAATTACTATATTGTGATGGGTGTGTAATATCAAAATTATATCTCCCATACATTTTCCATAATATCATATTAAAGTGTGTTGCCACTTTTTTAGGCCCACCCGATATAAAAACATTGGTGGTGTCTTATACGCCCACGATTTTGTTTTATGAATCTGGAACTGCAAATAGAAGTCAAAAATGACTCTGCACATTGAATTTACAATTGTTTACAACGAATTGCAACACAGTTTAACGTTTTCAATGTTGATAACTACAGAAAAGATGGCCAGGTGATTTCTATATAATTCGACATGGATTCGATATTTGCGATGCCATTAGCTTCTTTCTTCTAATATAAATAGAGTCTACTTTTTCAAAGAAAACAAAGAGTTACTGATAGACAGACTTTCTCTCCACTAGGTCTGATACTTTTAACTTAATAATTCCTCTATTCTTGACCTAAACGTGAATTCGATCTTTTCCTGTTTGAGACCAAATCTTCAAAAATTGTTTTTTGGTTTCGTAGACTTTGACTCGGGCTCGGTCTTGACTTATTTATTTGCCTACACACAAACTTTAATGTCCGTGCATATTGACTTGAGCATATAACATCAACTTTCAGACATATTAAAGAGCAGCACATTTTTTTTCAGATGTCTAATATTTCATGATTTGCACTTATAACTTGAATGTCTAAGGTGTTTGGCTTGAATCTGGATCATGCTTGACCATTTGCAACACCTTACATTAAGGACAATATTACACAGATATTTCAAAATTTAGTATCTGACATTTACTGCATCTGCATCATAGCTGTGTCAGATGTCTTATATTTTATAAATTTACACTTATAACTTAAACTAAAATTTACATTCATGCTTCTAATTCCAGCTTAAATCTGATCCTCGCCTTACCATTTGCAGTACCTTATAAAATGAACAGTATCACACAGATATTTCACAATTTAGTATCTGAATAATTATGTGAAATTTAATATCTTCGTTATAGCTGTGTCAGCTGTCTTATATTTTATAGATTTACACTTATAACTTTTATGTACCTGGTGTTTGACCATTTGCAACATTTTATTACACAGATATTTCAATATTTGATATGTGATATTTAGAGCTGCAACATAGCAGCTGTCTTATATTTCATACATTTACACTTTATAACTTTGATGTCCCTTGATTCTGGGACATCCTTGACCATTTACCACTTTCAAAGAAGGCATATACTATACAGTGCAGCTGTCTTATATTCTAGAGGTTTTCACAGAAACTTTGATGTCCTTGACTTTTGACACGCGTTTAATATTTATGTAGCTAATAACATTCGTAAAAGATTACTAAAGTGAGAAAGTTCACAAAAATGTTTCTGAAATGGTATTTCTTTCAACTATCTGAAATCTTAAAGGGATTGTAAAGAGGTTTTCTTAAAAAAATTATATGTAAGTGTATTAGGAAATCTGATAGCATCAATTTGCTGCATTCCAATTTTCAATCTGTGCAATTCCACTTAAACTAAGTGTTTGATTACGTCACAAATCGTGAAGGTATTCTGTGATTCAAGCATATTTCGCGATGTGGAACGTCTGTAAAACCTCTTAACAATCCCTTTAATGCATATTTCTCTTATCTTTGATGTTTGAACTGCGAATCTGTTGTAAAAGCTGGTATTCACGAACAGATATTGAACACGAAGATTGCGCAGGTGTTAGGTTGGTGTAAAGTTTCTCTGGCTCGGGGTTCGTGCACCTATATTTTGACAGCTGAAGTGATATTTATGTTGATAGGGCGGGGATTGAACGATTCATTTATATTCCCCATATTTGATACACGCCTCGTTCTATTTATATATACGTCTTACATTTTGCTTATGCATTGTGTTTCTCTTGTTGAAATCGCATTACACGAATAGCTTTTTGTCATGTTGTCCTATAGAGGTCACAGGAATAAAGCTCTAACGTTTTACACCTGGGAAACACCTGGGAACTTCAAACCAAATTGTCAGAATTATTAACATCTCAATATTTTTTTTCCTTGTGTTATTGTATAGTGTGAAATCGAAAGACTAACATTATGGCCTTAGCATTTGCAATAACCAATTTTTAAAAAAAAAATGCATCATGACCATATTTCCACTCTAAAACTTTTAAACGCATGACTGAAAAGAGCGAAGGTGGCTTATAAGGTCATTAGTTTTTGCACTCGAATATACCTTCTGTTTTTGCCATCACTGAAGGTTAACTGTTTCGTGAAAATTACCAAAATCAGCAAAATTAGTAAATGGGGGAAAACTTTCAAATCTCAAAAATGATGTAGGCTTTGTATGAAGGTATATCATTAAATTTGTTAAAAATCATCAAATTATACAATTATAAAGGAATAGACGTAAAACTACCTGAAAAGATATCCTTAATAACAAATTGTATTTTTCGTGAATAAATGAAGCAACAATTGTTTTCCTAAAGACACATTTCAAGAGAAAAATGTTATCCAAATGGCAAAAAATATAAATTCAAAAATTGTCTTACCATGGTGAAAAAGAACCTCTATATATATATATTCTTATATACAAGATATATACAGTATAGGTACAGTCATCCACTACCGCCAATAGGTAAGAACGGTAAGAAGAGCTTTGGCCAAAACAGTGCCAAAACGGCACCAATTCTGTTAATCACGTGAGAATGGGCGTCCTCCCATCTCATTATATCGCTTTACTTGCAGGAATTTGGCGACTCGGTGCAGAGTATTGAATGTTTTCAGTTATAGCCCCATGTTTTTATGTTATATTGCAAACAGATATAAACAAATTGGTTATAAGGACACAGTGCATATCTGTTTTATATAATGAAGCTTATAACATTGAATGCGCTCAACATAAATTGTTGAATTAGGGGAAATTCGAGAAACTTTATTATTTGGAATGAATATAAACTTACATCAATGATTGAAAAAATATCGAATATAATCTTAATTTTTGAATATATAAATTTGAATTAAGCTCGATTTATTGAATATTAGCTTGATACATTGAATAAAAGCTTGTTACATTGAATAAGCCTAAATTATGATATAAAAGCTTAACCTTTTGAATATAAGCTTGAATTATTGAATATAAGATTGAATTATTGATTATAAGCTTGAATATTGAGTATAAGCTTGAATATTGAAAATAAGCTTGAATTATTGAATATAAACTTAGATTATTGAATTAAGCTTGAATTTTTGAATAAAAGCTTGAATTATTGAATATAAGCATTAATTTATTGAATATGAACTTGAATTATTGACTATAAACTTGATTCATGGAACGAGACTAAATTATTGAATAAACTTATTGAATATAAACTTGATTTATTGAATAAAAACATTAATTATACATTGAATATACACTTGTATGGTGGCCCAGGGCTGCCATCCTTTAAAATTGTATTTTTCTATCTAAAATAAATATTTTAAGTTGAATTTGAGGTTAAATTGAAAAAAAAGAAAAAAAATTTAAGTAAAAAATATAAAAAAAATGAAAATGAATTGTAAAAGAAAACATTTGGAAAGCAAATTAAAATGATTTTCATTTAAAAATCAAATTAAAATTATTTTCATTTAAAAATCAAATAAAAATGTTTTTCATTTGAAAATCAAATAAATTTGAAAAAAAATTGATTCCAAAAAATAAAAATGATTTGAAAAAAAAATCAAAGTAATTTAAAATGAAAATAAAAAGTTGACTGGCCTAGAGCTGCCAAATTTGAATTATCTCCCTTTGATAGAATCTTTAATTGAAGAGAGGAAAGGTCCAATGAGGTCAAGGACGTTTGTTTGTAAACAAAAATAAAAATGTCTGACAATCACAAATGGACACATTTCAAAGAATGGTTTAATAACTACTATTATGCACCTGATACAGAGACGGAGGACAGACCAGTGTCATGCTGTGAATTATGACAGAAATTTGACCAGAAGCCAGAGGACAGCATCATTTACTTGGTCTTTTTTTCGATTTCCATCTGTTGGGGGTTCTTTAGTTTACCACGCACAGCCTGGAGCACACAACAGGGCCTCTTTTTATTCTCTGACTCCCAAATGCTACCTGTACCTTCAATCTGCATCACTGTCATTGTCACTGACAGTGAGGTTATAGAGGGTAATCTTGATTGCAAAATCAAAAAAGGTTAGGCCTACCAGTAAGTACCAATATCCCCCTGCCACCGGTTTTGGAGATAAGACATTTTAATTTTGCCAAATTCCCATCACTACAGACTTTATACTGGCGATTTTTTTGTTTGAAAATAAAATTTACTAAACAGCTTATATTTTGTCCCAATATGATCGTTTTCTGACAAATATTTCTGGGAAAAATTTGGGTGAAATTTCATGATGTGAAAACTGGGTCACCTATTTTGGTTAGTGGTATTAAAATCAAAATGATTTAATATCTGTGCAGTAAAAATTCACCCTCCAAAATGGGTTCTCACCGATTCAGGTTACGGCAAGATCCAATACTACCATAGCATAAAATATAGCTTGCCAGGCAAGGTAACATACGCCCACTGATAGCTTTGATTGTAAGTGTGAGTGTTTGTTTGTTGCCCATTCACAATTAGTTGAAAGAAAGAACTGTGAATATAAACTGAATAAACACTTAGGAACATACTGTCAAGACAGTAAGACACGTGAAAAATTATCGGATCATCACAAAAATCAATAGGGATCATCTACATAATGACATTGACACACATAATAGAGTGAGCTCGAGATGCACAATATATACAATAGAGTGAAACGTCAAGTCGGACACGATATTTTCATGAAAAATTATCCGATCATCAAGAATATCGATAGGGATCATCTTCATAATGACATTGACCCATAAAATCAAAATCAAAAGAATCTGTAAAGAATTGAAGCCTGTAGAGTGAGCACGAGATGCAGTAATATAGCTAATAGAGTAAAACGTCAAGTCGGACAAGATATTTCGGTGAAAAATTATCTGATCGTCACGAAAATAGATAGGGATCATCTTCATAATGACATTGACCCGCAAAATCAAAATCAAAAGAATCTGTAAAGAATTGAGGCCTGTAGGGTGAGCACAAGATGCACAATATAGCTAATAGAGTGAAATGAAACGTCAAGTCGGACACGATATTTCGGTGAAAAATTATCCGATCATCACGAAAATCAATAGGGATCATCTTCATAATGACATTGACCCACAAAATCAAAATCAAAATCAAAACAATCTGTAAAGAATTGTAGCCTGTAGAGTGAGCACGAACCAAATGTGAACCGACGGACCGACAGGGTGATTACAATATACGCCCATCTTTCGAGTGGGCGTATAAAAATGAGATAATGAATGGTTGACCCATGAGTCATAAAACAGTGCTGACAAGCCGAAATTACACGAAAGATATGAAAGAACTAAACATACCTGTAAGGAAATTGATAAAATTTGGCTTTAGACAGATTTGTTTGTGGTCTGAGTCCATAATAGACTCTCCGTCTCTTCTTGAAAAAAGAGTTCCACAAAAGGGAGATAATTCAAATTTGGCAGCTCTAGGCCAGTCAACTTTTTATTTTCATCTTAAATTACTTTTTTTTTTCAAATCAATTCTTTTTTTGCAGTGCGTTCTAGCGAACGCACTGCTTTGTTTTCATAATGACTTTTTTTTTTTTTTTTTTTTTTTTTTGTCTACTTCTGGTCACGCTAATTCGGTATGAAGGGAGCATGCCACACATTATCTCACATGTTTTCCTACAATAAGTAACTGCTCGGTGTTGCTTAAATGTAAAATGGCGTTTTTTTGTCTAACCGGAAATGACATATGACAGAAAAACCCATTTTATGTTTTTTACCTTTTTTACCTCTGTTTTTGAACCGATTTTGATAAAACTTTTTTTGTTTGTTTCATTATTCTAATGTGTACATAATATATTTCAACATAAATGCACTTTTAGACATTCTCTGCTGACTTTTTGAAGCACTTTTTTAACCATTTTTTTAACTTTTGCAATTTTATTTCGATCTATTTGAAAACTTACAGGTGTATAGACATTTTGATTTCTAACTAAATGGTATTTTCAAAATTTGTATATCACTTCCGGTTTTGGCGTCATTCGCTTGTAAAGTTGAAATTTCAACTTCCGGAATAATTAAGATATTCAAAAAAATCTTTTTGAGATGTGCTAGAAATAACCATTGACTAAATATGAAATGAAAATATCTGACCCAGATATTTCATATCAGTCGCCATCTTGAAATGACTGATTTTTCTTTAAATCGAAATTCAGAATCAGGGAATCATTTGATTTGAATAAAAATGATGTCTATGGAATCTACAGTCGATTGCTAACAAAACATGGGAAGCCGAATTTTGAATTTCGATTCAGAATTTTTTTTATTTCCGGTTTAGAATTTTCGGAAATAGTCAAAACTTTTTAGGCTCATATCTTGTGACCTTGACCTTGAGTGACCTTGAGACTTAAACAAAATTTGTTACCCTTGACGAGATTTATCCAATGGCATGAACATTTTAGATGCCCAATGTTTACTTCCGGTTTTATGGCCGTCAGAAAATTTCATTTTTTAACTTTAAACAGCTCTGTCACGTGACCTAATTTACATACGTCATAAATTTTGTTTCGGTGTTACTATGCTTGATCTACTCTATCCAATGATATATGATACAATGTATTTGAATCATAATTCCGCGTTCTAGAATTTGAAAATATTCTGCTAAATTCCATAGTAACTGTTCGTGTTTCGTTTGCCTGTCTGCTGGTATTCCCGCGTCCCTTTTAGTTAACCTGCTTGTATTCTGATAGCTGTGCGCCCCTTTTATTTGGTATGACTGCTTGTAGTTCTGCACCTCTTTTATTTAGTCTGTCTGCTGGTATTTCTGATTCCATTTTATCTGCCTTTATATACACCCACATGAAAATATGGACGTATATTGCCGTCACCCCAGTCCATCCGTCGGTCCGTTCGTCCTTCAACAATTTCTTGTACACGCAATAGCGACTAGAGTTTTTATCCGATTTGAATGAAGCTTGGTATGTATAATTATCGTGATACTATCTCGGATCATTCATAATTGGAGCTATTCCAGTCGTCGGTTTATGAGTTATTGCCTTTGACTTAGTGAAAACGTTAAAATTAACTTGAGTTTTTATTCGATTTGAATGACCTAATTTACATACGACACAATTATTTTTGATTCGTATGATGCTTTATGTACGCTTTCCAATGATATATGACACTATGTATTTGAATCATAATTCCTCGTTTTAAAATTTGAAAATATTTTGCCAAATTCCATTGTAACTTTTCGTGTTTCGTTTGTCTGTCTGCTGGTATTCCCGCGTCCCTTTTAGTTAACCTGCTTGTATTCTGATAGCTGTGCGCCCCTTTTATTTGGTATGACTGCTTGTAGTTCTGCACCTCTTTTATTTAGTCTGTCTGCTGGTATTTCTGATTTCATTTTATCTGCCTTTATATACACCCACATAAAAATATGGACGTATATTGCCGTCACCCTAGTCCATCCGTCGGTCCGTTCGTCATTCAACAATTTCTTGTACACGCAATAGCGACTAGAGTTTTTATCCGATTTGAATGAAGCTTGGTATGTATAATTATCGTGATACTATCTCGGATCCTTTCATAATTGGAGCTATTCCAGTCGTCGGTTTATGAGTTATTGCCTTTCACTTAGTGAAAACGTTAAAATTAACTTGTGTATGTGATAAAAGCTAGAGTTTTTATTCGATTTGAATGACCTAATTTACATACGACACAAATTATTTTTGATTCGTATTATGCTTTATCTACGCTTACCATTGATATATGACACTATGTATTTGAATCATAATTCCTCGTTTTAAAATTTGAAAATATTCTGCCAAATTCCATTGTAACTTTTCGTGTTTCGTTTGTCTGTGTGCTGGTATTCCCGCGTCCCTTTTAGTTAACCTGCTTATATTCTGATAGCCGTGCGCCCCTTTTATTTGGTATGACTGCTTGTAGTTCTGCACCTCTTTTTGTTTGCTGGTATTTCTGAATCCATTTTATCTGCCTTTTTATACGCCCACATTAAAATATGGATGTATATTGTTCGTCGGTCCGTCCGTCAACAATTTCTTGACACGCGATAGAGACTAGAGTTTTTATCCGATTTGAATGAAGCTCTAGTATATGTATTTATCTTGATAATATCACGGATGAGTTCGAAACTGGCGCTATTCCAGTAGTCGGTTTAAAAGTTATTGCCCTTGACTTAGTGAAAACATTAAAATTAGTTTGTGTATATGATAAAAGATAGAGTTTTTTTTATTCGATTTGAATGAAGCTTGGTATGTGTATTTATCTTGATAAATTCCATTGTTACTGTGAGTGCTTTTTTCAAAATTCTTAAAAAACAAATTATGTCAAGTGACCTAATTTACATATTATTTATATGACACTATGTATTTGAATCATAATTCTGCGTTTTAGAATTTGAAAGTAATATGCCGAATTCCATTGTAACTGTACGTGTTTCGTTTGTCTGTCTGCTGGTATTCCCGCATCCCTTTTAGTTAACCCTGCCTGTATACTGGTAGCCGTGCGCCCCTTTTATTTAGTCTGACTGCTTGTAGTTCTGCACCCTTTTAATTAGTCTGTCTGCTGGTATTTCTGAATTCATTTTATCTGCCTTTTTATACACCCACATGAAAATATGGACGTATATTGCCGTCACCCTGTCTGTCCGTCGGTCCGTCCGTCAACAATTTCTTGTACACGCGATAGAGACTAGAGTTTTTGTCCGATTTGAATGAAGCTTGGTATATGTATTTATCTTGATAATATATCGAATGAGTTCGGGAAGCTAAAGTTTTCATAGTTAATCTTTCTGTTTACTTCTTGTAGTTTTGCATCCATTTTATTATCCCTGCAAACATATTATCTTGCAGTGCACTTTCTACTGACACACAAAAGAGAGTGAGTAATTTGACAAGTACGCTTTTATATTATTATGTAAAACTCTTATCATTGGTGGAAAATGTGACATTTCATCCAAGTATCGGGTGGGTTGCGCACTGCTCGGTACCGTCTTCACGGTTCTAGTTTTAAATTGATTTCATTTTCAAATAAAAAACATTTCAATTTGATTTTCAAATGAATTTCATTTTAATTTGATTTTCAAATGAAAATCATTTTAATTTGATTTTTAATTGAAAATCATTTTAATTTGACTTTTAAATGGAAATCATTTTAAATTGATTTTTAAATGAAAATCATTTTAATTTGCTTTTCAAAACTTTTACAATTCATTTTCATTTTTTTTTACTTAACTTTTTTTCCTTTTTTTTTTAATTTAACCTAACCTTTTAGATAGAAAAATACAATTTTAAAGGATGGCAGCCCTGGGCCACCATACACTTGAATTATTGAATAAATATAAACTAAACTTATTGAATAAAAGCTTGAATTATTGAATATAAACTTGAATTATTGAGTAAAAGCTTGATTTATTGAATAAGAGCTCGATTCACTTTCTAGCATTCACTTCACATCTTAACTCTACATAATTATAACATGGTATGGCTGGCATTAATCTCATATTTTGGTACAGCTGTCCCGTAGAATCATCCTATTCCTTATTGCATAGACAGTGCCTTTAATATCTCAATCTGTAGCTGAAAAGAAGAACATGAATTTGATTTGTTTTTCCTTATTATATGAATGCAACTATGTTCTCATCAGATCAAGAATGTGCAATGATACGAATTCTTACTTTGTTATTCATCAGAAGTTTGTTTTTTTTTGATAAAATTTCCCTATGAAATAGCTAGTACAGCTGTCCGGATATATCGTTGATCTCTGAGTTCGCCTAATTATATAATTTTTAAATTACCTTTACTATACTCTAACTTTTAATATAAAAAACCTACACACCAATTTGTTTGAATCCATTAAAATGAATCCATTTAAATAACTATACGGAATACCGCATGACACAGTTATTGGACAACAAGTTTTGAAGACCTCATCGTATGTTAAATTACCGGATTTACTTTCCATCGAGGAAGCTCTGGGCCCCAAGCAATTTGTTAAGCACACTACCCTTTTCCTACCCTACCTATTTTATTGTCCCATAAATGATTTGGCCCCTTAATCTGCATGGAGAGATATCGAGTATTCCATATGACAAACATGTATCTGCCCCAATCACACACAGAGGCGGCAACATCGTCCAAGTACTGGGAAACAAACAGGAGTCAGGCTGATTAGCTCTCGGAGTTGAAGTTCCAAATATAGAAGAGATGAAGGCGGAAAACTCCATTTTCTGATTCTTTCTCTGGAAAACTTTTGAAAAAATATAATTTGTTTTATGCTTTCTGACAAAAACGTATCAAACGGAAATTTTAAAATTTCTTAGAAATTATGTGGGGTGCAATTGGGCGTAGTTCTTTACCCCCTCTAGTGTCGCCACTGTGGCGAGATGCAAGATTTCTTCATTATTTCTTTCGTTTAAAATATTTAATAGAAAGCTGTCAACACTTGAGGTAAATATCTACTTCAATAATTTCAGAACGTAAGCCAAAATATGTTCATGTTTGCTAGCTAACTATAATTATCTTGGCAACAGATGGATACATGTTAGAAATTTACTTCTCGTCATTATAATATTATAATGACGTCACTTGACCCACCTTCATCGTGGTATAACCATAGAACTCTATGGGTATAACTCATTATTTATCATAAAGTTTAGCTTTTTAAAACGTCGATAGCTGATGGCTCATCTACTAATTGAATCATACTTTATTTCAATATCCTGATAAGAAATAACATGTTAGTTATAGCTGTTTGAAAACGATACGCTATAAATATTTCAGTAGACTTAGACTTATTGGTAATTGGTGGGCCAATTAAAATGAAAAAAGAGTAAAATTGTTCACTTAATTAGTGGCGATATATATACATAACTAATCAACTACGTGATATTCGGATACACAGTTTCGCAAAGCTTCATATAAGCCATGTTCCTTCAACAACGTTAGATATCGTTCGACCAATCAAAGTCAATGACGAGAAAAGCTTATCATGATAGCAACGGATTAATGTAATGTAATGAAATGATAGCCGTTGCTAAAGGAACATGCATATAAGCAGAGTTATCAAGAAAGATTCATTACTCCTCTATGAGCATGTTCTTCTTTACCTATAGGCTTACCTATTTTAACGTATATTGAAAATGAGAACAGTCGGCATTTTTTTATATCAATTTGGGCCTTGAATAATATATGTAAATAGCTTTCAGAAGTAGGTTCTACTAACTCGAAAATCACATAATACCTTCAAATATCATTGAAACTAGATTTTTCACTTACAATTTATTTAAAAGTGTTTTCTATAAGACAATTTAAAGTCTCACTAAAATACGAGTCGAAATTTTGACTCGCAATCGGCAGTGTGAGAACTATAATAAATGAATGTTATTGTACGGATATCTAATGATGTTTATTTGATATGAGCCTTCAGCTTATTGGTAAAAAAAAACACACACAAATTTCGACATTTATTCGAATTAAACAGTAACATGTACTGCGAAGGACATTAGAGGGGACAAACATAAATTTATAATTGGAATGAAGTCAGTCTATAAAGGTTACCTCGGACACATTTGGAAATAATAAAGGAACGTAGAAATGAGCTCAGTTTTTCGCCTGCTGTGTTTATCTTTCTGTTAACCAAATGGTTTAGCAATGAAGAGGTATTCAGTAGCAGTCCACACGTGTTATTCAGAAAGAGGAATGACTCGTAATCTATTTGTGTTGATCGACTCCCAGTCTCTATCTATATTCATCTTCTAGTATTATAAACCTCGTATTGCTCTCATAGTTCATAGTTAATGACCCACAAATCTTTCCACATGATGGCCAAACAAATCGGTATGATATAGTAGAGGTCTGCTTGCTTCGTTAAAAGTGTAGTCTGCACTCTGTTGTAGCCCAAACTTAAAAGTACTGGTGCTGGAATTTATTTTTGGGAAGGTGTGACTAATATCCTTCTAAGTAGGCCTACCAAGTGGAATGAGACAAGTTGGGACCACATAATGGTCAATGAGATTGGAGCAATTACAGCACCGGGTTCTCCCTTTGTAGCCTATTCCCTTCTACAAATTATGAAAATATGAGGGGGTGTTTACACCGATCACAGGTCCCTGAAGACTAATATTAAGCATAGGAGAGATTAACAGATAGTATATATCTAAAGGCGAGTAAGCTCGTCAACACATTTCAGGGGCGGATACAGGATTTGACGTTGGGGGGGGGGGGGGGGGGGCAGAATAAAATTTCGCCGAGCGGGGCTAGTCGAAATATTATATGAGGTTTAAATAATCAAAGTTATTGAAATATTCTTCTAGGATGGGTGCAATGTAGATAGATATCAAGCGAAGTGTGGCGAGAAACATTTGTGGTAAAATGGTGCGGACAACTCATGGTTTGCAAATTTTAGGGGGGGGGGGGGGGCGCACGCATTTGAAGCTTCCAGTGCTTTTGATATGCAAATTACGATCGAAAACAGGCGTGGATATATTGAATCGGGTATCGTATATGGCGTTGATAAGCACAAATTTATAAATTCGGTGGTGTTTTCTTGTCGTACGAACGGTTCTGTCGTGGGGATGTGTCTCGCTTCAAATGTGTTGACGAACTTCTTCACCTTTAGATATACTATCTGTTAATCTCTCCTTTGCCTAATATTAGGCTTCATGGGCATGTGCACCCATAGGCGTACGGGCTGATTTTTCTAGGGGGGGGGGGCTGAACCATTTTTGCCCGAAAAATATGCATGATGCCCGAAAATGACCAATTTATTGATACCGCCTAAGAGCACCATCAACTTTCAGTAACACCGAGATAATTGACTTGAACCACAATGGAAACATTTTATTTTCACCATATACTGTACATACAGTGTAAGAAAAAGTGATCATTCATACATAAAGAATTTTAATTTTAATACAAACGTGCAAAACTGATGTGACTGTCGTCTGCCGATGAATCCCACATCTGCGCAGAGGGTAATAAACGAACAGCACGAAAATGAATGTGGATTAATCTTTGGCCATGGCGTTTTCACAGTTTACATCCACTAGCAAAGCAAAACACGTACACTGCTGATAGCGAAAAAAATAATAGTCTGAAAATTGAGGTGTCCTGTTCAAAAGAAATTTTGCGACTAGCAAAGACATCGATGATTCTGTCCATATCATTTTCAATCACAGCATTGGCATAAAATCGTTCGATGTTGATCAATACGAGGTGGCTCAAACGTTCCTGGCCCATGGTGCTTCTCAGATAAGTCTTCTCAACGCACTGAATGAGCGTTCGGAAGAGCACGATGTCGCAGGAATGGTACACAGCAATTTTACCACGTTTGAAAATTCAGGAAGAAAATCTATCAGATCATGATTATACATAATGGAAAGAAGATCAATTGCATTGGAGAAGTGAAGCTTATTCTGCGATATATTTCATGTTCAGCTTTCAGAACCTCTGAATCTAGTTCATAGAAATTGG
Organism: Lottia scabra; assembly: GCA_029955415.1. Taxonomy (NCBI): domain Eukaryota; kingdom Metazoa; phylum Mollusca; class Gastropoda; family Lottiidae; genus Lottia; species Lottia scabra. The sequence continues at coordinate 1,686,154 of JARJEI010000036.1, forward strand.
CCACTTGGTGCCGTGGTCTTTGGTCTTTGGTTTGGACGACATTTTCAATTATCAACCTGTTAAAGATTCGGGTCTGCTTAATCACGGATCGCATAAGAATTAATTTAATAAAGTCACGAAGATTGACTTGCAAAGATTTGAATGATCACAATCTGCAGTTTCATTGCATGGAAATCTTGAAATGAAATTATACTGAACTGAATGCGTAAGGCATGGAATTAGTTAAATGAAAACATTGGCTATATCCTACCTATTAAAATTAGGTATGTGTATATAACACAGAAAGGCCTTTGATAATAGCTGGAATCATAGTTATACTGCAAAACAATCTCAAGATCTTAACAAATCTCAAAAAGCAAGATTTGACTTAAATAAAATAGAAGATCTGGTCTGTCGATTAATATGTAGTTACCAATTTCGGGCTCCAAACAAAATTTCCCGAGACGGGCTGGGAAGCTCAGACCATCTGATTTCGGGCACTTTGTTCTGGTGGTCGGAGAAATTTTCTAATTTTTGAAATATTTTCTTGACAAAAACATTATTTTACAATTTTTCGGGCGCCAACAGAAGCCAAGAAGAAATTTCCCAGAGACGGACTGGGAAGCTCAGACTAACCCTACCTCAGGACCAGCAAAAAAAAAAAACGGATTTCGGGCTCTTTGTTCTGGCGGTCGGAAAGATTTTCTAATTTTTTGAAAAATTTTGATTTTTCTTGACAAAAACATTATTTTACAATTTTTCGGGCGCCATCAGAAGCCAAGAAGAAATTTCCCCAAGATGGACTGGGAAGCTCAGCTCGTACGCCTATGTGTGCACCGATGGTTGCCAAATCTTCGATAAAATAATTTACTCAATAATTATAAGGGGCTACAATGATCATAGGCAGCATTAACTGAGAAATTATAATAATCCAATCCCATCTTTTGCCATTGCCTTCCAATCAATCAGTAGTTTACTCCAAAAATTGATTAACCTTGACAAACATTTTCTCTTAATAAAAATAACGATGGGTTTCGAATGGTGGTTATTTGAGTTATATTTTAGAGGCAAATGTTCTGTTATGTTCCGACTGAAAAAAACCGGAAGTGAATTTCTTGACAAGGAAAGATAACCCCGAACAACAACAAAGAAAAAAGAGAAAAATTGCAGTGAGTATTTTTATGATTTATTTCTCATAAGTATAAGGAATATTTGTGTTTTTTCGGTAAGCTTACTGTACAAATAATCATAATGGTGCACCAAATCCAAATTTAAAACCAAAGCTAAATCGAATCTACTAAAATCATAGTTGATGATTTTTTAATTTTGGTGATTCATGACAATAGCCTATTTCAAGAAATTTATTTTATTTTTATAGAATTATGGTAAAAATCATAGCATAAGTTCTAGTCAATAAAAAAAAGATCAATTTTATGCAAACTGTGTAAGGAATTTTATTCTGTAGTGGTGAAAATATAAAAACATACGGTACCGTTCCGGTATCATCTTACTCTTAGGTTTGGAAAAGACTTGTATGAGCATGAATATGATATATCCTAAGCTTGTTGGTTTATGATTAATGTCAATAAGACTAATAAGACAATGAAACTAATGAGCTCATTTATCTACCAGAATGCTGCAAAAGGCTGTACAGTCATTGGTAAAGTGACTCAAGTTAACAGATTAGGTGACTTGGGATATCAGCTGCAAACTACTATATTTGTCTTAGGATGAGTAGGCCTACATTACGTTGATGTAAGTGCCAACACATGGTAACTTGATTTTAAAATCAGAATTTACAGAGGGCAATTTAAGCCCAAAATTTTAAACTAAAATTACCTGGGATCTGGTCTGACATTCTATGTGCTTGTAAAAAGGTCAAAAATGCTCACATATGAGAGTAGATTTCAATTTCTCAAAGTTGGACAATAACAATTTACACCTAATAATTTTACAGTGCATTTTGATAACTGTTAGCTGTTTATGGATGATTTCTTATTTTTTGGATGTATGCTTATTGTATTGGTGTTATTCTAGTGTTTTATTTATGACACTAGGTTAGTCTAATCTTGAAAATATAATACACATTGACAAAGTTTGAATTGTATGCCCATTCTATGATGTACAGGTAGTATTGTTTAACATATAAAATATGACCTTTCTTTTGTACTATTTTGATTTATAAGCTTACCGGTATATGTCTAATTTTGTATTGAAGGTAACCCTACAGTACAGAACTGTAATTGTTATATCTATCATGGCGTTATCACTAGATGATAAGTTACTAGGTGAGAAAGTTGACTATTATTGTAGTAGTAGTGAAGATGAAGATGGTGATGGTATACCTACTAATAAAGATAAACTACCAGAAATAAAACCACCAGATACTACTTATCCTGGCTACTGTACTAATGTAAGTAGGAACTAGTCCAGTAGCATCCATATTTTACAAGGATAACAACTTATATTCCAGGTGGATCCTTTTTACCAGCTGGTCTGATCTTTTCAGGATTATCCATACGGTACGGTACCCATTTACAAATGGTCGACAGAAATTATGAATGAAGATGACTTTTTTCATATATAAAGTGTTAAATACTCCAATTTGCATATAGAAAGCTATTTGTTGTTAGTAAGTTTCATATTGACAGTGCTTTTGATTACCTTAATTTGGGCACATCCCGTATTCATGGAGCAAAATGCAGAAAATATTGGCTGAGGAAGGCTACAGAAGCATTTTTACTAATTTAGAACTCTCTAGGGATTATATAATTTCATGAAGGTGGTGGACTACTGTTCTGATCAGTCCTTCAAAATTGTTGGCATCTCTCATTCTGCAGTGTTTAAGCAGAATGACTTGACTTTTTTTTTTTAATAATAATTAGGGCACAGCATTTTCTACCATGTAAACGAAAGCCCTGATAGAAACAGACATGAACATAGCTAACTGACATTTATGTCACTCAGAAAGTCAGAGTCAACAATTGATTTTCCAAGCAAAAATTTAAAAGCTAGTACTCAATTGTCTCAATATATTTATTTTGAATGGGATATTTTCTAGACTGGACCTAAAGGTGTGTTAACAGATTGGAGAGAGTATAAAAGATTAGAAACAGAGAAAAGAGATAATCAAGAAAAAGAGAGACAAGCCTTAGCTAAAAAATTAACTTTAACTTGTAGATCTCATGTAAGTATATGGTCATCAATTGGCCCGTGGATTCTTGTGAATTTAGTACCATGCATGGCTATAGGGCAGCAATTCTAGTAATATTGAGGCAAAGGGGAGTCTGAAAAAAAAGTTTTTAAATTTGGTGGTTGTTTTTATTAAGAGGCATTTGTTTGAGTTGACCCTTGTGACATCTTATAAAACACACTGTAGTTCGTTTGATTTTCATATTTAAAATGGTTTCCTTCATTTTTTTTCAAAGTTTTGTTGTGTGTCAAACTCTTATATAAATTGATTGGTCAGTTATCCTAACGACTTCCGAGTACAAAAGTTAATCTGTGCGTTCCCTAGACCCTAATTAACTTATAATTAACTATTTACCGAGGGAATCCCCATGTTTACATTTCCGATCGGCCCGATTTCCAATATTCAATTTGATTGGCTATTATTTTTTAAAAAATGTGCCGATATCCTCTTGTGTATTTTCGTATTCCATTTATTTTCTCCAGCAACAGGACATAATTTATTCAAATATCATTTTTCAAAAAGATAATTAATTAATCTAAATCAGTTTAAACTCACCATTTCTCCTTTTGAACAGATTTAGTTAATAATAATAAAGTACCAAAAACTAATGCCTTTCTACGTCCACATACGGCTAAATAACTTACAAATACATGGATTGTTCATTAGAAACACCAATTAATCAATTAGTAAGCTTGATTTGACCCATAAAAAATGCGAAAACCCATCTTTAATAAAAGTTTCTTATTTCACCAAATATATTTCATCAGGACACTTACTTATCCAAACACCTACTAATAGTACTTTTCTTTGGTGGAGTCACTTATATACATTAATTTTGACATGATTTGGACGTTATTGTTTTACTAGTATGGATTTTTATTTTTTCCACTTTTTTTTAGTTAGATGATGAAGCTGAAAAAGACAAAGATGACGATTTTTTAAAAGATTTAGAAGAATTAGAAGATGAATTTATTAAAGAATATAGATTAAAACGATTAGAAGAAATGAGGAAAGCTTTAGATGATGTGTAAGGAATTTAAATAAGCCCATTCTGAATAAAATGCATTTCAGGATGTTTAAGGGTTCTGTCTGGAAGCACAGATACCAAAAATAAATTTCATTTGTCTAACTTAAAGCAATACCATCTCTTAGAATGAAAAAAAAAATTCTCAAACTTGGTCAATAAGAGTATATATTCATCAACAGTGACCAAAGTATACTAACAGAATTCAATAAAGCCATAAAACTATGTAAATTTCCATACAATTGCAGGTTATAATTGAAAAACGCTTAATATTTGATGAAGCGTTTTTCAATTATTATATATAAACATAGTTTTCTGGATTTATCAGATTATTTAGGTAATCTGTTGTATAGTTATGCCAATAGGTTTGTCCCCTGATGAATAAATACGCTTATTCACAAAGTTTGAACATTTTGATGTTTTGTTCATTCTAAGAGGTTCTATTCCTTAATACAGGCTGAAATAAATCAGTTGTCTGAAAATTTCTCAATGTGAAAAAGTTACCTTTATTTAAATTGAATTTTTTTTTCAGGCCTAAATTTGGTCGAGTAGTAGAACTGACATCAGATAGTTTTGTAGAAGCTGTTGATAAAGAGAAACCTGGTGTAACTGTTATTGTTCATTTATTTGAAAATGTAAGTCAGGAATTTTGCTTTTTGGTTGCAGATTTGTCCAATTACTCATATGATGTCTTATAAATTCAATGATATGAATTGAGAATGGTCTGTGACCTCTGACATTGAGAATGGTCGTCCACCACTGACATGTGGCATTTAGAATGGACCATGAACTCGGACATTGAGATTGGTACTTGACCTGTGACATTTAGAACGTTCTACATTGAGAATGGACCATGACCTCGAACATTAAGAATGGTACTTGAACTGTGACATTTAGAACAGTCCATAATGAGAATGGACCACAGCCTCTGACATTGAGAATGGTCCATGATCTCTGACATTGAGAATGGTCCTTGACCTCGAACATTGAGAATGGTACTTGAACTGTGACATTTAGAACAGTCAACAATGAGAATGGACCACAGCCTCTGACATTGAGAATGGTCCATGACCTCAAACATTGAAAATGGTACTTGAACTGTGACATTTAGAATGGTCATCCACTACTGACCTGTGACATTTAAAACAGTCCACAATGAGAATGGACCACAGCCTCTGACATTGAGAATGGTTCATGACCTCTGAAATTGAGAATGGTCCATGACCTCTGACATTAAGAATGGTCCTTGACCTTTGACATATTATTTTGAGCTACGACCTCTGTCATTAACAATTTCAAGGATTTCTAGAAATAAGAATATTCTGTTTTCTATATTTTAGAATGTTGAAGCTTGTGAAGCAATGAATGGATGCTTGTTATGTTTAGCTCAAGAATATCCTACATTTAAATTTTGTAAATTAAAAGCATCAGAAGCTAAACTGAGCAGTAAATTTGTAAGTACTGTTTTACGTATTGTTATTAATTATACTAGGTTTATCCATCCATTCTTGTCCATATTTGCTGGAATAAATATTTAAGAATTGGGATTGTAGAATAATTTTTTTTTTTTGAATCTGTGACACTTAAATCAACTATTTGCACCATTTTATGTCACACCTAAATACAGTTAAGTGAACTATACATCGATATACCAGACATGCAAACACAAGACGTTTTTGTGGGGCGATTCACTTTGGTTGATTAGCTATTTTGCGCATTTGTGAGCCAATTCGATTAGGCTAATCGGTGCATTTGTGAGACTGTTTACCTAAACTGATTAGGCTAATCGGCCTAACCGTCCCAAGAGGTGGTTAGGCGATTCGTTATAAGATGGCGGAATGTGCCAGTTCGTAATACTATTGGCTGATATATCAATGACGTCATATATAACATACACGTGACCTTCTTTTGTTGACAGTCAAGGCTGCCTAATCGCCGGTACATTTGTGGACCACAGCAAATTACACCAAATTGTACTAGCAAATCGAAACCAAATCGAATCGTCCCACAAAAACACCTAATGACTGAACGCTAATAGAACTTAATTTTAATATATTGATTGAATTGTAATAGATTGTAACCTTTTTTTTACGACACTATATCATAACAAACTAATATGTGGTGTTTTATTTATTTACAGAGTAAATTAGGTGTACCAGCATTATTAATATATAAAAATAGTGAATTAATTGGTAATTTTGTTAACCTAGCTAGTCATTTAGGGGAAGATTTCTATGCCGTAGATGTAGAAAGTTACCTTCAAGAGTAAGTTTAATCTTTTTCTTTTCTCCTTTGAACAGTTTTAAGATATATGAGATGCCTCAGAAAAGCAATACACATCAGCAGACTACTTGCCACTTTGAATTTTGAGAAAGAAAAAATTCTAATGGTGAAACTAACAAAACCCAAAGTAGAGTGATATGATGGCCTCTTTGGATCCCGCAGTCATCATTGATAGCATGAAAGAGTTCCGCTTTTACAATTTTGTTGTTAAATATACAGGCCAAATAGAGCTTAGTTAACATAGCGAGCAGAGCGTTTAGGCGGAAGGAGTCACTTTTGAGGGCGTCGTGGGCCGCCATTTGAGGCCTCATGTAGGTCTTCACATCTCTGCAATAGAAAATAATTAGTTTTAGTCATTGCTTTTTCTTCGTTTAGAAACTTTTACAATTCCTTTAAGTCGCTATAATTCACTAAAGTTATCTTATTATTGTAGATTTGGGTATTTACCAGATAAAGAGTTAGGAGCTCCTGTTATACGTGATAAACACACTGGTCAAATACGAGGCTCACTACCTAGTGATAATCACTATGATAGTGGTAGTGATTTTGATATTGATTAAACTCACAGAGCATATCAAAACATTTGGTGCAACTGTCATTGAAAATTCATTCATAGTAGCAAATTTTTTACTTTGATAGTGATGTTATAATAGCTAAACTCAATTTTAAGTGATAATCACTATGAAAATGGTAGTGATTTTGATATCTTTCAAAACTGTCAAATCCATCTTTTAAAATATAATGTAATGTAGTTTAAATCTCCAGAAATTGAGCTGTGTGAAAGCTGAGTCAACCTTTCTATTAAAGGATTCAATGTTGTTAGTTCCCCAGTTAATGCCCTTGTTTGATATTTATGCAGCTTAATCATAAAATATAATAATAATATATAATATATATTATAATAAAGCCTAGTCTGATTGTGGTACAGAGAAAATATTCTGAAAGAGCTTCCAATTTACAAGAATTGTTTAAAAATCTGTCTCCATTTTGTGCACAGATTTTAGATCATTCTTTGCTTGTCAAATAATGTCAATAGAGGCAGTAATTATTGTTTGATGAACTTCATTCACGTGCCACCCTTGTGCCAATCAGAATAAGGTTTACAAGAAAGTTTTCGCATTATGTCATAATTTGGACTGCCGTGTCATTTTACTTTCTGTTGGGTCTACCCAAAATGCAAATCAATGCATAGACTCGCAATCTTGAAGGTAGTTTCTGATTGGCTGAAATCAACTTTACCAGAAGACGCTCGCCTTATAAACCTTGTTACAATGACACTGTGTCGAACATCAAAAAATAACCAAATCGAAATATAATCTAATTTTAAAAATTTAAAAGGTCTTAATTTTTTTTACAAAAATCTTTTGATTGTTTTGGCTACAAAAATTTATTTTTTATCTAAACTTTCATCAATTGGAGCAAACAGTCTTCTAACATCCAAAAGTCAGAAACACCATTGAAACTATGTCTATGCTCTAACTTTAATATTAAGATTTTGAAGTTTAAAACTGTACTATACAAAGACTAGCATTTATTCTTCATTTCAAAGGACTTTTATCATATTGAATGTAAAAGTGCAATAAACAAATGAAATGTTGTGTATCATTTCTACCAAGTTTTTGTTGTTAAGGTCATTGTTGTAACCTTTTCATTTGCTATATAAGTTATTATAATTATGTTAATATTGTATAATGTTGTCATTTGTTTGTGATCATTGTTGTTTATAATGAACAATGTTTTCATTATATTATTACATCATTGTATAATGTTGCCATTATTGCATGATGTTATCATAATTGTAATATTCTTTCATTGCTCTATCATGATATCATAATTGCATTATATTATTATAATTGTACAATGCTTTCATGTTGTATAATATTATCATTATTGTATATTAAAATATATTCAAGTGTCATTGTTTTTATTTTTTGGTTACAGACTTTAATGTTGCATTCTTACTAAGGTTCAAATAACCTCCTTCACCCTTTTAAAATTGTCACTGATTGAAAAGGCAACAGATTTAACAGTAAATTAAAACATTTTTTGTGATTTACCATTTTATTATTGCAATATAAAATAAAGCCCTCTTTGAAAGGAATATGGTCCTCAATAATTGCTTGACCAGCTGATATAGCTCAATTTCTTTTATCCATATCGCTTTTCAGTATTAAAATTAAACATTGTGTTTCTATACAATTCAATAAAAATGTCTCATCAATATTAGGGCATTATGAATATATTTTTGCCTTGGAAGTGACAAATTGGGGTGAAATTTATTCTTGAAAAGTGACACGGATAGAAATTGAGCGCTTACAGGCTGGTATAACAATTATTAAAGATGACTATATACCTTTTGGTTTGTAAATATTTAACAATTAACTAAAATAATAACAACCCACATAATATACATACATTACACATATTTAACATTACACATAACATACTTCATTGTAATAAAAAAACATGAATGATTATTGTGATTTCTAAAATTCATTTCGTCAATTTATGGTAATAAATATTTCAAACCAAAATGACAATTTAAACTTGAACAAAATTTTATTCAAAGACAACTTAACACCAAAAATTATAAATCATACCGGTAAGTGACAAAATGCAATTTAGAAAGCAAAATAATCATAAGTTTTATCACATTATTTCAACATAATTCGCTTTACCAAGGGAGGGAATAAGTTTTTAGCAATTTAGCTTCAAAAAGCAGTAGGATGTTGGCAAACAAAGTATAACAAAAATTAAACCCTGATTTTCCATTTTGACGTTCGTTTTACAATTGGATTTCTCAAAATAATAAGCATAAATACATAAATGACTATATCTTCTTACAAAAGAGACAAACTCTTATTCTTGATACATAGTTACCGTTTTGATAACAAAACTAATTCAAAATGTGAAAGATGAATGTTTTTGTTCAGAGTTTTACTCTTTGATAGATTACATACCTATGATATATAAATGACGTCATGAAAACTAGAATTTTATGAACTTACCATAATATAAGTAAGGATTTGATGTCATAATTCCTATTTTTTTTAAGAAAAATTCACAATTCCTATGACACAAGTGAAATATTTGTTTTTTTAAGTACAAGAAAGAGGTGATGTAAAATACAATGATGTGTATTAAGTGAAATACAAGTTGTATCAGTGGAATCTGATACATGTAAGTATGAAGAAAACATCTTATGTCATGTGTATTATGACATGTATCAAGTAGAATACAAGTGAAATATGAATATGAAGTGAACTACAACATGTACCAAATGAAATACAACTTGTATTAAGTGAAATATGGTTTAATGCAAGAATAACAGGGAAATATAGCTAATCACAAAATTGCAAATATGTCTAATGGAGGCTTACTTGAAATGAAAATTGAAATACAATGTAAAAAAACAAAAATAATGACAATGAAATATAACTATGTTAACTAAAGCTTATTAAATCAACTACGGTACTCGCATTTGATTTAGTAGATGTACACATTAAATCACTGAAATACTAGTTTAAGTGAAATATGACACAATACTAGTGAAATACAGCTTATATCAAGTGAAATACAGCTTATATCAAGTGAAATACTATTTATATCAAGTGAAATACTATTTATATCAAGTGAAATACTATCTATATCAAGTGAAATACAGCTTTTATCATGTGAAATATAAGTACTACTAACGTCAAGTTTTTTTTCTCAAGTAAAATGCAGCTTATGTCAAATGAAATACAGTACTTATCAAGTGAAATACAAGGACAGTTTTTAATCAAGTGAAATACAATTATATTTTTTTATCAAGTGAATACTGTTAAAATTAGGGGACCTTTTAATAACATTGACCAGCTGATCATATGTGTTCACATTATCCCTAGTCATCCTGTTATTTTTTTAAGATTACATTACAGTAGTCTTGCAGTATTTCATTCTTTGAAAACTTACTATAATTCATACTTCAACTCTGAAAAGGGCAACATATACTCAACCTAGTCATTAAAATATTTGCCTTCAGTTCATAGAGATCAATTTAAGGCTTTTCAGAATGAAAACAGATATGATATTATCTGTAATATGTAAGGTCCCATTCTTATCTATTATTGAGAAAGGATACAGATAGCTGGAATTGAGCTATCAATTAAACCACTGACTATAAGAACACCATGGAATGTATACTTTTATACCAAAAAAACCCTTAAATAGCTATGGAACCCTCTTTCTAATCATTTTAAAAAATATCCAAAAAACCAAGAATCTAACCACATATATCATCCAATAAGCATTTTGAATAATGTTTTAAGAGGACTGCAGTGCACAATAGATCTATGTTTCTATAAAAACTGACCAATTAAACCTTTTCAGGAAGAAGTTTTTCCAAATCATCATCTTGTGGTTTTGGCGTTGATTTCACCTGATCCAAATGATGCTGAGCTTTCATTTCTCGGCGTTTTACTTCGGTATAACTACTGGAACCAAACATAACGATGGCATTACTGAGCCACCATAGAGTTGGTTTTAAATCTTCGTGAATAATACAAGCAATAACAGTCTGAGCACATGCTTTAGCTGTACCCGATATATTATGCGTTAAAGGTGAAGTGAACTGAATTTGAAGTCCGGTGGCGTATCCGATGCCGAACCCACAGATACCAGCAGCAAACATGATAAACCAAAAGTATGAATCAAAAAGTTTGGGAAAAGAAGCGACTGTTCCAACTTCTCCAAAAATTATGATTAATGGAATGAATAAGAGCGAAGCATTGAGATTATTGTACAGCGATAATCTCCAAACATTGTTATCTACTACTGGTAACACTTTTTTGGTGAAAATCGAATTCAGTGCCACACAAGCACTGGCCATTACACCAAATATTACACCAGTGATTGATAGAGATCCTGTAAGAAAAACAGAAAAAGTTACAATTTTTCAATAAAATCATATGAAATGAAATGGAGGTTATATAAACTGATCTAAGACATTTTCCAGGGGTCAGTTTCACAAAATCCTAACTTAGGATAATTTTAGGGTTTCAGTCTTCTGATTGGTCAATCACTAAAATCAATTTTAAATGTTGTTTTATTATCCAATCAGATTACTGTATTTCTGAAAATCTCGATTTTTTTTATCTTAGTAAAACTGGGCCCTGGGGTCAATTTATGAGGTATTGTCTCACAGTTTGAGAGACAAACTGGCTCCTTTTTCGATCCAATATGTTCAATGATAAGCCAAAATTAAAATTCATCATGGTTGTCTGAGAATCTAATTGAGTAACATATTAATTTTGCATGAAAATCTACTTTAAAGAAATACTATCTCTTATAATGGTAAAAATATAGCTTGCCAGGCAAGGTAACATACGCCCACTGATAGCTTTGATTGTAAGTGTGAGTGTTTGTTTGTTGCCCATTCACATTTAGTTGAAAGAAAGAACTGTGAATATAAACTGAATTAACACTTATTAACACATTTTCAAGACAGTTAGACACGTGTCCGTGAAAAATTATCCGATCATCACAAAAATCAATAGGGATCATCTTTATAATGTCATTGACACACATAATCCAAATCAAAAGAATCTGTAAAGAATTGAAGCCTGTAGAGTGAGCAAGATATGCACAATATAGCTAATAGAGTGAAACATCAAGTCGGACACGATATTCCGGTGAAAAATTATCCGATCATCACGCAAATCGATAGGGATCATCTTCATACTGACATTGATCCATAAAATCAAAATCAAAAAAATCTGTAAAGAATTGAAGCCTGTAGAGTGAGCACGAGATGCACAATACAGCTAATAAAGTGAAACGTCAAGTTGGACACGATATTTCAGTGAAAAATTATCCGATCACAAAAATCAATAGGGATCATCTAGATTATGACATTGACCCATAAAATCAAAATAAAAAAAATCTGAAAAGAATTGAAGACTGTAGAGTGAGCACGAGATGCACAATATAGCTAATAAAGTGAAACGTCAAGTCGGACATGATATTTCGGTGAAAAATTATCCGATCATCACGAAAATCAATAGGGATCATCTTCATAAAGACATTGTCCCATAAAATCAAAATCAAAAGAATCGGTAAAGAATTGAAGCCTGTAGAGTGAGCACGAGATGCTCAATATAGCTAATAGAGTGAAACGTCAAGTCGGACACGATATTTCGGTGAAAAATTATCCGATCATCACAAAAATCAATAGGGATCATCTACATAATGACATTGACCCATAAAATCAAAATCAAAAGAATCTGTAAAGAATTGAAGCCTGTAGAGTGAGCACGAGATGCACAGTATAGCTAATACAGTGAAGCGTCAAGTCGGACACGATATTTCTGTGAAAAATTATCCGATCATCACGAAAATCAATAGGGATCATCTTCATAATGACATTGACCCACAATATCAAAATCAAAAGAAACTATAAAGAATTGTAGCCTGTAGAGTGAGCACGAACTAAATGAGAACGGACGGACCGACAGGGTGATTACAATATACGCCCATCTTTCGAGCGGGCGTATAAAAATCTGAATTCTCAATTGTCCAATTAGAGTAAATATTCATCAGTGGTGTTGAAAGAATAAAATCCAAATCCAAAACATTCACCAAACTAAATAATTATCCATAAAATTACAAGTTTATATTGAAAAACGCTTAAAAAACTTTCTAATTTTTTTTTAATAATTATATATAACGTAGTTTTTCTGGATTTATCAGATTATACAGGTGATTTGTCGTATATTTATGACACCAGGTAAGTTAAGTGATAAATACAATATACTCTTATGTACCATGTTTACAAATTTTGATTTTCTTATCATTTTAAAGGAAAACAACCTCTCAGAATAAACAAAAAATCTAAATTTTCAAATTTGGTCGATAGGAGTTTATATTCATCAAGGGACTTGCCTGGTTGCATAACTATACAACAGATTACCTAAATAATCTGATAAATCCAGAAAACAATGTTTGAAAACAATGTTTATATACAATAATTAAAAAACCCTTAATCAAATTTAAGGCGTTTATCAATTATAGCCTGTTATTATATGGAAATTTACATAGTTTCATGGTTTTTTGCATTCTGTTTGTATACTTTGGACATCGTTGATGAATATATATACTCTTATTGACCAAGTTTGAACACTTAATTTTGTTGTTCATTCTAAGAGGTATTCCTTTAAGAGGTAGTATTCCTTTAAGACAACAGACATATCTCAACAATTTTCATATTCATATTTTCTTTGAGAAGTCAACTACTGTAAAATTAAAGCTTAGCGGAATAGATCTGCATGTACAGATTTTCATCAACGATAAATCATATTAACACCTCAGTCAGTTACAGCTTAAAGGGATTGTAAAGTGGTTTTCTAAACTTTGTATGTGTATCGGGGACACTGATAGCATCAATTTGCACCATTCCAATTTCCATTACGATGTCTGTGGTTCTTGCAATTCCACTAAAACTAACGCGTTTTATGATGTCACTAATAGTGATCTGCATAGATATCAATGGTAGCTTCCGGTAGATCACTATTAGTGACGTCATAAAACGCGTTAGTTTTAGTGGAATTGCAAGAACCACAGATGTCTGATTGAAAATTGAAATGTTGCAAATTGATGCTATCAGTGTCCTCGATACACATACAAAGTTTAGAAAACCTCTTTACAATCCCTTTAAATTATACTAGCATAATCATGTGTTATTTTTACATACCTGATGTGCCCTCTTGATTAACACCCAACAAAAATCCAGCAATGATAATAAAACAACAGCCAATAGCTTTTCCTGATGTAGATTGTCCTAGTATCAAATACGTAAACACCTGAAAAAAGAAAAAATTCCATAAGTGGCAATTCCAGAAATCAAATTAGTTTCTATGAGAAGTCCACTGCTATATAATTATTGCACCTGATTTTGTCATGCTCTGGAATAGATTTTTGATTAACGGAATTGTTTTGCTTGTACAGATTTTTATTATTCATGTAAAACAAACACAGTTCTACATACACATACAGAAAATTCCACAAATGGCTTCAAGTATCAGTATATATACCAAATTGATAAGCTTCTGAATGGCGACATCACTAATGCTTAGTTTAGGTCATGTTCCTTCAGCAACGGCTATCATTTCATTTCATTACATTAATCCGTTGCTATCATGATAAGACATTCTCGTCATTAATTTTGATTGGTCGAACGATTATTGTTCGACCAGTTATATTCCTTGTAACAAATTATTGCGGGAAAACTTTCGAATGACCAATTGCCAGATTTCTTGTAGCAAATTTACCTTGTGATAATCGAGTCTCAACGGTCATAAATTGAATGTGACGTAGTGTTTTTAAAACGAGGTTATTAGTTGTTAATGTCGAGAAAACCCCGTCAATCCAGCAACGGTAGATAATGCCAATGTCTAACGTTGCTGAAGGAACATGAGTTTAAGTGGAATTGTAAGAAATGTCTTCATTCAAAGATGTGCTTAATCGCTTAATCTTTTTCCATGTACAGTATATCAAGATGTTAAGAGTGCATATATATCATGGTCCTGATGCATCTCATATTTTTTAACCAGGTCAATACAGCATTGGAAAGGAAGGAATCTTGCCATCCAAGATAAGAAACCACTGTAGCCAACTGTTCCAAAAATCAAACGATGTCACAATTTAAACACTCTAAACAATTATGCTACAGCCTACCAACTCCATTAATAGAAATTCAATTGTACTTACCACATTAAAAACAGTAGTTAGTGATCTACCAACAAAATAAAATGCTACACCAACATATTTTAAACATAGGTTGTTGAATGATATCATACACACAAATATAACAGACAGTGGTAATACCTGCAAATACAAATATAACAGACAGTGGTAATACCTGCAAATACAAATACAATAGATAATGGTAATATTTGGAAATACAAATACAATAGATAATGGTAATATTTGGAAATACAAGTACAATAGACAATGGTAATATTCGGAAATACAAATATAACAGACAGTGGTAATACCTGCAAATACAAATACAATAGATAGATAATGGTAATATTTGCAAATACAAATACAATAGATAATGGTAATACTTGGAAATACAAATACAATAGATAATGGTAATACTTGGAAATACTTGAAGTACAATAGAGAATGGTAATATTTGGAAATATGGATACACTAGATACATAATATGTTATCTGGAAATACAAATACAATGGTAATACATGTATTTAGAAATACAATAGACAATATACAATGGTAATAACTAGAAATACAAACATCATAGATAGTATAATCTTTTGAAATATTAACACAATAAGGGGTAATACAAAAATAAAATGGAAATACAAACATGACAGACCTTGAAATATTTCTAATCGGAAAATCATACTTACTGCTTTACATATTTCCAAATTCACTTGAAATGGTGGAACTTTAACTATATTGGGCATGACCATCCCTAATCCACTGAAGAAAGCTATAAATAGCACACTCAAAACACACTGAAACCATGTCACAAAGAAAGGGGCATTTAACTGAAAAAAAGACATAAACAACATATGAAACACAATATGAAGGCCAAATTGTCAAATACCAAACCTATTACTGCAAATTTGTGCAAAAGACAAAAGTACAATCCAAATGGATTAAGATTAAGATTAAGTGCAAGAAAATAGCTTTTTGTTCCCTAAATTCTACAAAAGGATAGGCTACTAAAAAAGACAGCAGCAACATTATGCGGTGTACAACTAGTAAATTTTTCCTCCCCTAGAAAACAAGCTTGTACCCCCCATTTGCACCTTAACTTTTTTTTAAGCAATTATAAAATATGATTTTTATAATTCCTGTCCCTAAATATTTGTCAGAAACCACCAAATCATTTCTGAAAATTTTCTGACAGTTGTTTCCACTCAGTCTGCTGCCACTATTTAAGACAAAGTAAATGATTGGCTAACAAGTTTTGATATTTTTTACTTTCAATTTTAACGTCTTACCTTTAAATCATCACTACTTAATAAATATTTGTTAAGAAATACCATAGAGATAGAGATTAACCTGAAATAACAAAATTAAACATCAGGGGCGGATACAGGATTTGACGTTAGGAGGGGGGGGGGGGCGCAGAATAAAATTTCGCCAAGCGGAGCGAGTCGAAAAATGATTTGAGGTTAAAATAATCAAAATTATTGAAATATTCTTCTAGAGTGGGTGCAATGTAGATAGATATCTTGCCAAACGAAGTGTGGTGAGAAACATTTGTGGTAAAATGAGCGAGAAATTAAAGTTTCAACCCATGCTTTGCAAATTTAAGGGGGGGAGGGGGGTGGGGCGCACACTCTCCACGCCCCCGCCTAAATCCGCCCCTGAACATAGTCAATCTATGATCATAAAACATCAAAGGCAACAACGGTGTGGATTTGTCTGAAATATTGGGAAAGTCGAACCAGAATGTTTTGTCCAAAATCTGTCTTATCAATCAAATTATGTGGGGCAGGCAAGATCCTTTCGCCCATGCTCATTTAATAATTGGATACTTAGTAAATGGATAATGAGTAAAGGGATAAGTAATTGGACAATGAGAAAAAGGATAATTTAGTACATATGTAAAGGGATAAGTAATTGAACAATGAAATAAAGGATAATTAGTAAATACCAGTATGTAAATGGATAATGAAAAATTGGACAATGAGTCATTGGATAATGAGTACATGGATAATGAGTAATTGAATAAGTCAAAAATTGGATAATGACTAAGTGAAAAATGAGTAATTTAATAATGAGTAATTAAATAATGAGTAATTAGATAAGTGGATAATGAAAAATTGAATAATGAAAAATTGAATAATGAGTAATTGGATAATGAGTAATTAAATAATGAGTAATTGGATAATGAGAAATTAAATAATTCATATATTATTATATTCATCATTTTGAATAAGCAATTACCGTACTTAATTAAATAACTTGAATCATTTTGAGTACCGGTATTGACTGATTGATACTGTCATCTTTTTCATTGCCTTGCTGAGACATGGCAAGTTTAGTTTTTGGTATCCAAATTGAAATTGATTAGGCCTATCAACTCCACGCTATTAATCAAAATATTTTTGTCTATGATGTACATTTTTGTAACTGAATGTTTGTTATTTATCAATAAATGCCACTGCCAGCCATGTGACCTAACTTGATGTCATATTTACTTAGATACGCATTACAAAATGAAAGTTTATTGCTTAAATATCTGGTATTGAAGACAAATGTAACTGAAGTAAATATCTAGATCTAGATGTACAATGATCATGATATAACAGGATTTAGCTTGTCTTAAGGCCTTTTTAAATTGATTTTTTTTACTCAGCCCTAGGCAAGTTATTTATTAAAGTTAGTGTTATCCATATAATTGGGATCCCCAGTAGCAATATAGGCTTATCTATTTTAAAATTACTATCGGTATGTAAAATGACCCATCGCTATTTTTTTTACAGGATAATACTTTAATCTGATCTTATAGCACAGCTGATTCATATCACAATTACAAACAATAGTATTGGATTAACAGACCCTATAGAGTTTATTACATATGTTGATTAAGATATTATTACAGAGGTTTACAAGCTGTGACATGCAACTGTTTTAATGACTTATTGTATAATACATCTTAATGAGCAACTACATAAATTGAATAATACTGTAATAAACTAATAAATTAAAGATAGGTTCCCTTTTTTGGTTTAAATAAACGAAAATGCTAATTAGGGCCAACTAATAATTGAAATAATCGATTATCAACGCTACAAATTATTTATTTCGATTATCAAATAATAGATTCAAATTCATAGACAAATTTTCTTTTAAAGGGACAGTCTGAATTTTTTTTAGGTCAAAAATATTTTTTCCTTAAATTTGTGAAAACTTTACACCAAAATCTGTAACTATGTGCCCTTTAATGTATCTGAAAGTTTTAACTAAAAAAATCCAGCCATTAATTTTTAAACACTAAAAACATGCTCAAATTTTTAAATTTGGACGCTGATAGGAAACTACTGAATGGATTTGAATAAAATAAACGCCTAATTGTAGAGAAATGTCCCTCTTGTGTATTTAAAAGGTAATGTTTATAATTAACCCTTTAAAACCAAATTCAGTTTGATCAAGAAGATATAGAGATAGGCCCACTAAGCATGCTTTAAAAATACTCTCAGGTAGCATTTGCGATTTTTTTGATATTGTAAACTTTTTCAAAAAAACAGAATAGCCCTTTTATATATCACGATTTGGGTATATAAAAAGGGCTTTTACTGGTATTTGAAACAAAATGTTCATGTTTTGTTCTATCAAAAAATCTTAAATGTAAGAAAAACAGTAAATATCTGTCAAAAACAACCAAATCTTCAATAGCATGAAAAAACACATCTTTTTCAAATATCTAAAAGTATTAAGTTATGGTTTAAAACGATAACGATATAAATTCCTATCCCGGTATTTATCGCGATACAAGGTATATCGCCCAGCCCTACTTACTTATTTTTTTGCCGAAAATTAGATCTTTGATTTTGATTAGATGCAGATTTAACCTTCCACCAATCAAAACTGATTTTGCAATCGTCAAAGATATGTTACGTCATACTTGAGATACGTCAGAAGACAACAGTAAACAAAAAAATGCATATGGCGTCACTTGAACTAGTTGAAGATGAAGTGATTCGACATCCTCTGCTAAATTTGACGATAAGGCAAATACACTGATTGCCATTTAATAAAACAATTCATGACTTTTGGTTTCAGTTGACATGGGATTTATCAACCTCAGGGATGCAATATTCACTTCGTCCGTTGGCGGCAGGCCTCGGCAAATATTAGACCTACGCCTACACCTTTCTTCAGGTTGTTAAATCCTCATGTCAACCTCACAAAAGTCATTAATTGTATATTATTCATCAAGTTTGAAAATTTTGATTTTTTTTTATCATTCTATGAGGTAGTATTCCTTTATTAATTAATGAATGTTTGGTTGGTCGAATTCGGATTGTGGTTTATGTTTATATTTATCATCATAAAATTTATGGTATGGCAAACGTGCCCCTTTCCTTTACTTTAACTTTAAACAAATATAGTAAAACACTCACCAGTAAAATGCCACTACAGCAGCGATCTTCAACGATTTAGATGCTAAAGACTCCATTACTTCTCTCTTACCATCCACATACGAAAATGATTGCATGCCCCAAACAATTCACGGTTGATGAACTTTTATTTAGTCATCCACAACCAAAACAATGTATTGGATACGTCAACAATTTTCAGACCTATCGGATATTGTCGTAAAATCGTAAATTTAAATGATTTTTAAAGTTGAATAACAATTTTTTATTTTTAGAACTCGTAAGCATATTATTGTTTGAAGATGTAAGTATTCCATGAATTTTAGGAAAAAAATACCGACAAAATCTTTTACGACAATAAAATAAAAAACCTTGTGATGTCACTGTCAGGTGCGTTTTCGTATGGACTAGCCTAGTAGACAGAACCGAGTGTGAACAAGAGTTCTCCGAACTTCGGGCCTTTTGATCAGCCTGTCTATGGCGGGGGAAAGCGGCAAAAACCTAATGCTATGTAGAAATGTCTAATTCAAAACGCAAATGTAACATAATGCAATACCAAATACCTAAAACGTCTAATGCAAAAGACAAAATACAAGAAACCTCTAATACATAATACCTCATACGTCTAATTCAAAAGACAAAGTACAAGAAACCTCTAATACACAATACATTTAACTTCTTATGCATTATTGATTTTACAGTGTGAAACATCGTTAGCATTAGACGACATATCTCGATAAACTTACTTACATTTCTACATTGCAATATCTTTATTTGGGTCATTGGGTCAATGTCAAGGCCGTAGTATTTGGCTGTGTTTGGTTACTGTCTTCCCGTTGAGCTACCGTTATCAAAGTTGGCAGATAATATCTTATGTCTTATTATGCATCCTGAATATTCATTGACAATTCTGAAGCCTTATTCCTTTTTCTTTAGGGCCGTAGGAAGCAAATGAAAACTAGGGCTGATTTTTTTTTACAGCCATCCAATCCTATATATTTTTTTAATTTTGAAAGACTTTGTACAAATTTAAATTTAAATTGAGATTAGTTTTTCCCAACATATGTATTTATATGTATTTTTTATGTATGTATTTCTATGTATGTATTTTTATGTATTTTTTATGTTTGTATGCTGTCCAATCAGGGCGAACAATACAATAAATATCTATCTTACTATCTATAAAGGATACGGCATTGAACATCAAAACGCTTGACCCCCCCCCCCCCCCCCCCCCCACCCCATATATTATGTTTTCAGGCAAAAGATCCAATAAATTGGGCAAAATATCATTAAAATTCTGGCAATAAGTCGGTTTACCCTCCCCCCTCCCCCTCGTTGATTCGTGGACTCCTACGGCTATGCTTTAAGGGATTCTGAAAATTTTGAAAGTTGTTGATTTCCTGGCGTCTCATGCTTTTTGAAGAAGGTTTACTTTACCTAAAGAAATTTTAAAAATTTTAGGCTCGGTGCCTTGCATCCGATGCTTTTCCGAACAAAATTCCTGTAAGAACCAACCCGCTCTGCCCCTTTGAAGAAGGACATTTTTTTGTTATGATACCTTTCCGAACAGAATTGTCGTTAAAAGAATACCTACCTCTTGAATAAGACTTTGGGCATATAGCATATACAGCAAGAAAATTTTGAAAATAAAATTTTATTTCCTTGCATATTAGGCCTTTCCGAATAGCAGGCGATTTTGACGGATTGCACCCTCAGAATATTAAAAAAGATATAATTTGATTGCTTGCATCTGTAGTAGGTTTTATTGGGGATTGTAGTCCAAGAAAAATTTCCTTACATCTCAGACCTTTAAAACTGCATGCGGTTTGGAGAGTTGGCACCCTATAAGGAAACTTTGAAAATTAAAGTTAATTTCCTTTCATGCGACGCTCGGCTTACGGTCCTATTATCTTTTGACGAGTTTTGGAAGACATCGAAGCAAAGATTCAAAAAGTGGGTGTGTGTTCTAAACGAGAATTCTGTTCGGAAACCCCTAAACGCAAGGAAATCAATCCTGACTTTCAATATTTTCTGAATGGGAGAATCCCTTAAACAGTTTTAATGTTCGATGCCGTATCCTTTACAGGATTAGATGTCTGTGAAAGGAAAAAAAATCAGCCACAAAGTTTTCATTTGCTTCCTACGGCCCTGAAGATAGAGAAAAAAAGCTTCAGAATCATCTGAAATTTTCAATAATTATTCAGGATACATAATAGAACATATTTGCCAACTTTGATAACGGTAGCTCAACGGGAAGACAGTAACCAAACATAGCCAAATACTACGGCCTTGACATTGACCCAAATGACCCAAATAAAGATATTGCAATGTAGAAATGTAAGTAAGTTTATCGAGATATGTCGTCTAATGCTAACGGTGTTTCACATTGTAAAATCAATAATGCATAAGAAGTTAAATGTATTGTGTATTAGAGGTTTCTTGTACTGTGTCTTTTGAATTAGACGTATGAGGTATTATGTATTAGAGGTTTCTTGTATTATGTCTTTTGCATTAGACGTTTTAGGTATTTGGTATTAAATTATGTTACATTTGCGTTTTGAATTAGACATTTCTACATAGCATTAGGTTTTTGCCGCTTTCCCCCGCCATACCTGTCCTTCAAATGCATTTTTATCCTACAATTGGTGAAAAAATAAATTAAAGAGTTATTTATTATCACAACAGCATTCATTACACAATTTATTTAGTATAAAAGTTGTGACAAGTTTGAATTTGGGTACGACTCGTCGGAATCTCACATTGGATTTTTTTTATAAATTGATTACATACTTTTTAACGTTATTTGCAAAATTTATCTCCCGTATTTGCATTGACCTACTTAAAATATTTAACACAAATTATGACAGAGTTTTGTCCCTTACTGACGAATTTCATGATTTTTATACAATTACCTCCCTTGAAAATTGAATGCATAAAGTTTATAAATGAAAAGCCAATATATTTACATACCAACAAGTACATGTACCACCATTAAAGGGATATGTTCACCAATTCTTCGACCAAAAAACGTTCAGTCTCATAACTTTGAATTTTTTAGCTTATCTAATCCATAATAATGTTCCAAACTCTCCCTCAAAATTTAAACCTTCAAATCCCCGTGTATCCATAAATCAGCGTTTGAAAGTCAAATTTACGACTCGTCGTTTAGTAAGACTATGACTTGTATTGAAAAAACATATATAGAAAATGAAAGATAACTGTTATGGTACGGGTATTTCATTTTTTTTAAAGAGAGAGAGGAAGACTCCGAAAAATAACACTCACGACAGGCTTGTCGTGCGCGGACATTTCAAACCCAGATAATTCCCGCCCGTTCAATTCCCGCCCGACCAATTCCTATCGGGACATTTCGCTACAGGATGATTTGAATCAGGACAACTTCCACCCGAGACATTTCACACCCGGGCACTTTGCACCCAGGACAAATGCTACCTAGGAAAATTTCCCATCGCGACATTTCACACGCGGGCACTTCACACCAGGACGATTCACATCCAGGAATACTGCCCCCGGAAATTTCACACCCGGGCAGTTCGCACCCATGACAATTTCCACCCATAAGAAACTATGCATGATTTTGAACTTACGAATTTTATTGGAATGGACCCCTTGTAGATTGTTGTCTATGTAGGAGACGGGAAAGCGTTTCTTATGGGTGGAAATTGTCATGGTGCGAACTGCCCGGGTGTGAAATTTCCGGGTGGCAGTTTTCCTGGATGTGAATCGTCCTGGTGTGAAGTACCCGGGTGTGAAATGTCTGTGGTGGAAGTTTTCCTAGATGGAATTTGCCCTGGGTGCAAAGTGCCCGGGTGTCAAATGCTTCGGTGGAAGTTGTCCTGATGCAAATCATCCTGGTGCGAAATGTCCCGATAGGATTCGGTCGGGCGGGAATTGTCCGGGTGGGAATTATCTGAGTGTGAAACGCCCTACTAACAGATTGACTGGTATGGAAAAGTCAAAGGCAACGCCCTATCACCCACAAGGAAATGGTCAGTGTGAACGGTTCAATAGGACGCTGCTGAATATGTTAGGCACTCTACATCCCGACCAGAAGAAAGACTGGAAGTCTTATGTTCCATCCATGGTCCATGCCTATAACGGTACCACTCATTCAGCCACAGGCTATTCACCGTTCCAGCTTATGTTTGGTAGGAAGCCAATTCTCGCTGTTGATGTGATGCTCGGACTCGTAAATCCAGGCAAAGAGGTCTCTAAGAGCTACAACACTTATGTTGACACATTGAAGGAGAAATTGGAACACGCCTACCAAACAGCAGCTGATGAAATTGCCAAGAACCATCAAGGACAGAAGAATAAATTCAACTTAAGAGCAAGAACCAACCGTTTAGAACCTGGCGACATAGTTCTAGTGAGAAGACTCGCTTTCAAGGAAGGACGCCATAAAATAGCCGACAAGTGGGAAGAAGAGTGTTAGAAGGTCATCTGACAACCCAATGCTAGTATTCCTGTCTATGATGTTACAACTGAGAATAGTGATGGGAGAGTTCGCACTCTACACAGAAACCATCTGTTGCCCATTAGTACCATTCCAGTTGTGGACACCTCACCATCTAGACCAGAGAGACCACAAAGACTATAACCAAAGCCAAGAAGAACTAGGGCTAAGGTTGCTGAGCCAGTTGTTGAAGAGAGTAGTGAGGGAAGTGAGGATAGTGATGAGGATCCGGTGTTATTGGTGGAGTGGACGGATTATCCTTCTACACTCTACAGCTAGCCCCACAATAACACCAGAGCCAGTGGTAGGTCTGATTTCCGAGCCTGAAGACTTTCAATTCCAGGATGATGTTTGGAGGCCAATGACATCAGAATCGGAATCAGATGCTACGGAAGCGACACAATCTCCTGAAAATGTACCCTTAATTGACGTGACTGCTGCAGTCCCTGAAGAAGAGATTCCAGCATCTGAAGTGTCTCCAGAACCGCCACCTAGAAGACCAACTAGGGAGACAAGATAAGCATCTAGGTTTACAGATTATGTGATGTCGCACCAGACCGAGATAGCTTCTATCAACAGGCTGCGTGCTGATTTGGCAAGATCTGTTCTACCAGCCGACTTTATTTCAATGTCGCCTGATAGGTTAAAAATTGTGTTAGAAATGTTACCATCATTATGTAAGTCACTGTTCCCCGATGTATTTTGAGTTTATGTGAACACCATTTTAATAAGTTTTTCAGTTATGTAGTTTTGTATTTAGGTTTATCAATTTTTAGTGCATTTTGGTATTTTGTTTTATGGATAAGATTAGTTCAGTTTTTGTGAAAATGTTGGGACAACATTTCCCGAAGGAAATGAAATGAATGGAGTTTTACGTCCTACTTTTCTGCACCTATATGGGCTAATTGAGGACGGGATTTTCCGAAGGAGGGGAGTATGTTGAAGAGTGAATTTAAATAGGTTTAATTGTAATTAGTTTTAATTCAGTCACAGTCAGTTAAAGTTACAATTCACTGCCTCTATTTCTTTCCTATATCTTTCTCTGTCTCTGAGCTTTCATCACCTCAGACTTTCTAATTTAACTTTCTGAACTCTCTTAATTAGTGTTTTTGGCCTGACAACCTTGTTGTCATTCTATTCATTCAGTCTTTAGTTTTATAACTGGAAAGGTGGTAGTTTCTACCCTTTGCGAGTTATTGTGTTTTCTAGATATTTGTATATTTGAATCTTCTTCAATATGGATTAGCTTTTGTGCATAGGTGTACGAGCAGGGGGGCTACAGAATGCTTTTTGAGATTTGTTAAGATCTCGAGATTGTTTTGCAGTATGACTATGACTCCAGCTATTATCAAAGGCCTTTCTGTGTTATATACACATACCTAATTTTAATAGGTAGGATATAGCCAATGTTTGCATTTAACTAATTCCATGCCTTACGCATTCAGTTCAGTATAATTTCATATCAAGATTTCCATGCAATGAGACTGCAGATTGTGATCATTCAAATCTTTGCATTTCAATCTTCATGGCTTTATTAAATTAATTCTTGTGCGATCCGTGATTAAGCAGATCCGAATCTTAAACAGGTTGATAATTGAAAATGCTTTCCAAACCAAAGACCCCGGCACCAAGTGGCCAATTTCTATGAACTAGATTCAGATGTTCTGAAAGCTGAACATGGAATATTTCATAATTACATATCGCAGAATAAGCTTCACATCTCCAATGCAATTGATGTTCTTTCCATTATGTATAATCATGATCTGATAGATTTTCTTCCTGAATTTTCAAACGTGGTAAAATTGCTGTGTAACATCGTGCTCTGCAGAACGCTCATTCAGTGTGTTGAGAAGACTGAAAACTTATCTGAGAAGCACCATGGGCCTGGAACGTTTGGGCCACCTCGCATTGATCAACATCGGACGATGCCAATGCTGTGATTGAAAATGATATGGACAGAATCATATCGCAAATCACATTTCTTTTGGACACCTCAATTTTCAGACTATGACTATTTTCGCTATCAGCAGTGTACGTGTTTTGCTTTGCTAGTTGATGTAAACTGTGAATACGCCATGGCCAAAGATTAATCCACATTCATTTTTGTGATGTCCGTTTAGTACCTTCTGCTCAGATGTGGGATTCATCGGAAGACGACAGTTACTTAAAGTTGATGCATGTTCCTTCAGCAACGTTAGACATTTGCATTATCTAATGTAATGTAATGAAAAGAAATGATAGCCGTTGCTAAAGGAACATGAAGTTGATGGTGCTCTTAGGTGGTATCATTTACAAATAAAATAATATATTTATTTGGCAAACGGGGACTACACATTTACATAACAATATAATAAGAATAACAAGAATCAGAACTGTAGTTGACTTGGCTAAATCGGTTTAAGACCTGACTTGCACACAACTGGTATTGAATGCTCGAAGAGCAGGTATTGAATGCTCGAGGAGCAGGTATTGACATAAGTATAGAGCTCAGAGTTAGAAAACTGCTAAGCTTAGAGATAAAGAATACACTAACTGTGTCGTTCAGAAGTCTTTCATATCAATCTGCAATATAGCTAAAATCAAACATTAATAAAATAAGACAGACTAACAAAATCATAAGCAGAATAAACGCAATATGTAAATACCATCTGAATACTTTGGGGTAAGATATTCAAAATGAAATAAAGAATAAGATATGCCTATGCCTAAAAAAAAAAGTCCCCGGTACAACTGGTAAGCAAAGGAGGTGGTGGGGAGGAGGAGGTAGAAATCGAATACTACTGAACTGGCCGGATTCAAGAAGGCGACTGATAACTCGCCTGCAACCACGTGACACCAAAGACCGCGTGCCAACCTGGAATCAGTATATAGAAGCAAGAGATTAGAATTAGCAGACGACGGTTTTGGAATTTGTCTTGTTATAAACTAAGTCTATCTTCATATACTTTAAATAAATTGGTCATTTTCGGGCAGCATGCATATTTTTCGGGCAAAAATGGTTCAGCCCCCCTAGAAAAATCAGCCCGTACGCCTATGCTTTTGTGTCAGATATATTTTACTTTAATCTGTGCAGGTTAAAGATCCCTCGACAGTTGAAAATCGATAATAAGAGCAGACTAATGCCGCTGTCCTGGCAAAATTTCCCTCATTGCACACTGCATGGCGTTTGCCCGTCCTCAATTAGCATAGGTGCAGAAAAGTAGGACGTATAACTCCATTCATTTCATTTTCATTTCATTTCATTTTACTTTAATATATTCTGAGTGTTTGGAGTTTCTATCCAAGGTATGTTGTATTATTATAGTTTCTTATATATTTTGTTTACCCTGGTTACCAGGTGTCGGCCATCTTGTTATCTCGGTTTTGCAATAGTTTATAAGTCTCCAGTTCTGCAATTATTATTACATCATTATTACATTATTATTACAATCATATTTCCCTACATTTCCATATATTACATTACAATCCCTCTAATGTCTTATTTCCAGATCCCCGTTCCCTGGTAAGGTATTTCACCTCTACCCAGTTTAGTTTAAAACCCCTTTTATAGGGTAGGTTTATTATTGATATTATATTGTACTTAATTAAGGTTATTCATATTAATAATCTATGCATAGTGTAGTCGTTTTCATATATTTCATATGATAAAGGTGTAATTGGCGCATAGCATTATTTCAGTATTATAGTACATGTATATTTAAGTATTAGTAATCATTCTGTTTTATATATATTCCTGATTGTACTTCTGTTTTATTGTACTTTCAGGGTTTTTGTTATGTTAATTAAAGTATATCTTTAATTGAACCCTTGGAGTGGTCTTTTACTTACCCGATCACCCCCTTCGACAACAGTACTACCGTACTCACGCATGCCTATTATTTGCATTATGGTGTACGTGACATTCGACAGGTAGCTATTGACAGCTGGTCAATAAGTAAGGGACATAACTTTAATGAGCAAAATGACATTTTTCAGCTATACGGAATATCGATAAACCGCACGAATTTAACGGGAACGGAAATGTGCGGATAAACGAGGTTCTAGCTAATATATATTTTATTTATGTAAGAGACCAGGGTTGTCATCTAATTTTGATAAAATGAAACACTCTTAATCCATTTTCGAGAGAACAAGTTGTTATTTAATCCATATTTATATACATTGGCCCGTATGCACCAAATAATATCAAATTAAGAAGAATAGAATTATTTTAAACCTTAAATAGATTTAGTTAATTGTAATTAAAGATAATTCTACATTTTGCACCAACTGACAATTAACTAAATATATTTATCTCTACCGTAATTGAAATTCAATTTCCCATTCGAACCCCACACTATGCAAAATCTATATATGACAAAAGAGTCTAAAGGTTGGTCACTAAGACATATTCTTATTTAACATTTTGATCACTGTAACGTATGTAGTGTTGATATTTTGTAGTCTGAAGTTCTATCGACTCTCATCTGTGTTTTTTTGTGTGGCAGTTTATACCAAATATAAGATGAACAATCTATTTGATTATGAAACGTCAGACTAAATTTATTATGGAATCCATGTCAGGATTTCATTTTTGCAAAATATATGTGACAGTAGAATTTGCAGAGAGAGTTGTATAATGTCACCAGCAATATACTGTTATCGACCACCCAATATTAGTCTTCGGCGTCCACACACTTGCAATAAAAGGACAATGCAGAATTATTTTCAGTTAGTATGTCCAGTATCTTTTGCAAACAATTGTTGATAATCAACAACGATTGTTTGTTTGTTCTATCTAAACTACTCATCTGAAAACCAGGTAAAAGGGGTTCAGGCGATCCCAGACTTGTCTATTTATATGAATTACACAGTTATTTTCACAAAGTTCAATTAAATTCTCTAAATAATCGTTATTTTTGAAACATCCAAGAGCAACAAAGGGCATTTTTGCTGATTTACAAATAGAATTAAAAGTTAAAACTGGTCTCGACCAATTTTAAGTTTAGCATTAAATTAGCCAATTTCTAGAAATATTTAAGATAATTCTATGTGGTGCATACAAAATATAGAATTAAATTAAAAGTTAATGTTATTCGGGCAGAATAGAATTAAATTAGGCCTAATGTTATTTGGTGCATACGGGCCAATTATCTTAGCATGCTTTCAGCTCAATAGCTTTTTATACGCCCTCATCTCTCTATGAGGACGTATATTGTCGGCACCCCTGTCCGTCAACATTTGCTCGTAAACGCTCTAAAAACTAGAGTTTTTGACGGAATCAAATGAAATTTGATATGTGTATACATATTCATAAAACGAAGATAAAGTTCGAATTTGAGCTATTTTCGATCGTTAGAAGTAGAGTTATTGCCCTCGCCCAAATCCGTCGGGCCATCCATCAACATTTGCTTATAAACGCTCTAAAAACTAGAGTTTTTGACGGAATCAAATAAAATGTGATAGGTGTATATATATTCAGAAAACGAAGATCAAGTTCGAATTTGAGCTTTTTTCGACCGTTAGAAGCAGAGTAATTGCTCTTGCCCCAAAGTCTTGAATATGCTATTACTATCTAAGTTTTCAACCAATTTTGTTGAAACTTAAAATGGATGTTATTGGACCTAAATCGAAAGGTTTGAGAAAGTTTAGTTTTATCCTGATTAAATTTAAGACTTTTTCGTTAGGCGTATATGGCCGTGGTCCACTATCTTTATTTATGTATTCATTTCAGAGTTTTAATATATATCTATACATAATATTTATAATGTATCAAAGTTGTTTTAGTATTTTATAGTTGTGGCGTGCTCAATCTTTTCGAAACACATGATGATGGAACTGCCATACAACTGTTGCTCCAAATTTGTCTATCCTTTGAACACGATTTCTGTTTAATGGAATTGTATTGCTTGTACGCATGATCATTTTCCATTAGCAAAAGTAGTACGGACCACTGGGGACCATCCCTACCAGAAAAATAACTTGTACGCCTGATGTATTTAAATTTTAAAATATGAGTTGGAGTGCATCACCACTCACCAGACCAATTTTTTCCTTTTTTTTAGAGATGAGTGACTTCTCAAAATCACTCTCGACAGGCATGCGTTGGTCTATATTTGGAATCTGAAATTCAACAAATTGTTCTTCCTATTTATAAGTATGCCCCTTATTTCAACCCCTAATTCCAGAAGGCTGACACCGATAGTGTAAAACGTGTATCAGATTTGATCAACGTACTTCATTGTTGCTATGAAACAATATCCTTCCGTATCAAATTCGGAACTAGACTAGCTTGCTAGATAACTTTGTATATTATACAGAGATTTCCATTTTGAATGAATCATAAGTTCAGCCATTCAAAACCGTTCTCGTCTTCTCTGGGTTAAAATCAGCCAATCAAACTTCCAACAAGAGTTTACCGGGCAAATGATACCGAGTCATAATGTTAGTCTGAATTAGTGGCGATGTTTGTGCCGAATGAAAACACTCCCTTAGTCATGTATTTCGAATCATCCTTTGTACATAATTCACTAAATATTTCTAAGAATTTCTTACTTTCGATTCAGTTTATTGAAAGCTGTATAATTTCTAAGAAAAGGATTGTCAAGCAATACTGCAGATATAATTGTACCACAAGGTCTGGCTACAGTTTAATAACGAGCAGCACTTTACGAGTACCAGAAGAAAAGTTCTAATTAAAATATAAATTGTTTAAATCAAGATGTTTCTACGGTTGATATTGTGTGCTGTTATCGGTATGTATATTTTAATGTCGTGTTACGTAAAAGGATTTTAATCTTTTTTTTTGTTGGAAATTTTTTATGTGTATCGGGGACACTAATAACATCACTTAACACCATTTCAATTTACGATAAATGTTCTGTGGTTTCAGAAATTCCACTTAAACTTAGTGGTATGACATTATACCCGCAACATACTGGTTCACAAAATATCTTCAAGGGTCTAACGCTATTAAACATTCAGTCTTTAATGCAAGCATAAAACACGCCTGGAAATTGAAATGGCGCAAATTGATGCCCTAGATAATAAGGCCTTTTTAAATGGCGGCCCGATGACCAAATCCGGCCCTCACACGCCCTTGAGAATAACCCCTCAAGAGATACCCCTTCCGCTAAAACGCTTTGCTAGTTAATACACCTGACAAAAACTGTCCTGTACATTAAACACAAATTTTCGCCAAGCGACTTAAAACCAGCTTTGATTTTTTTAAATACCATAAGACAATTTAATTACAAAAACTATAAAATAGTTTTGTATGCATTTTGCTTACAGTGCTTCAATACAGCTACGTCACTGCCCAGGACTAGCATTCTCTTAAAGTAGACTACTGTCTTTGCAAGTTGAATTTTTTTTTTAATTTTTGCGATTATTTTTATGCGAATTGGAATATCAGCCTGACAATGCTACTATAGAGTTTAGATGCACGTATGTATCGATCAATTGAATTCACCTTTCATTTAAAAAACATCTGTTTTAACAAATTTTAACATATCATTTCTTGGAAAAATAGGTGCGTGTGACGCTAGCTGACCCAGATAATCTCTTTGTGCATAAATCTTTGCACGATTGATTATGTACATGCAGACTTGAGTAAAGCGTCAGATAGTTATAGATAGTTGAAAAGCTTTGAGAAAAGCGGGACATTCGGCAAGATCTCCAAAAATAAGCTCTGATACGAATTGGTAACGCTCTTGGGACGAATTATTTCACGATTTGATCAGGTCTTGTTACGCTTTAAATCACGCTTTGATAAGCTTTAGTACGTTTTGATGCGATTATGACGATTTAAATCAGGCTCTGAAACGATTATCAAGCTCTGTTGTGAATTGTTAAACTCTGTTACGCATTGGGTCCCCGCTTTGAATAAAGCTCTGTTTAGCTTTCTTAGAGTCAAGCTTTGCTGAACTTTGTTACACTTTGTTCAATTTTGATACGCTCTCGGCGCTTTTATCAACAGTTTGAAAAATTTGGGCGCTCTTGCCGAATGTTCCGCTTTGTTCAAATCTTTTAAAATCTTTTTAACGATCTAATACGATTTTGAGCGCCGTTCATATGATTTATGCATCGCCACTTGACACGCGTTAAGATGTTTCAAGATTTGCTGTGGATCAAAATCGACATGAAATCCGCGATCTCGAAATTTGGCAATGCGTAACAGAGCTTAACAATGGACAACAGAGCTTAATAAGCGTATCAGAGCGTAACAAGGCCTGATCAAATCGGGAAATAATTCGTCCCCAAAGCGTAACCAATTCGTTTCAGAGCTTATCATAGCGTAGCATTGCTTAGAACAGTGTGATATTTTTGGAAAAGTAATGGCGCTTGCCGATTTAAAGCGCAGCATTCGAAGTTGGTGTGAACTATGCATTACTTTTAAAGATGAGTTAGTCATAAATAATCATGTACGTACAGTCTGGAAAAGGGGACGCTTTTGACCTTTTTTGATCGACCACTTAACTATTAATTCTGTTCTTATTCAGCTAATTATAAATATACACATGTGAGACAAACTAATATTTTCTAGTCGTTGGAACATCTCTCTTTTTATTCATATTCAAGTATATTAACATTTGTATACGCCCACACATTAATGAAAATAAATAATCAATCAATCAATCTTTATTTTAGTATATAAGGCCTCCATCCCATAGTACATAATATGCATAATATTAAAGGAATACAACCTCTCAGAATGAACAAAAAATCTAAATTTTCAAATTTGGCGAATAGGAGTTTATATTCATCAAGGGTTGCATAACACAACAGATTACCTAAATAATCTGATAAATCCAGAAAACAATGTTCATATACAATAATTGAAAAACCCTTAATCAAATTTAAGGCGTTTATCAATTATAACCTGTTATTATATGGAAATTTACATAGTTTCATGGGTTTTTTTGCATTCTGTTTGTATACTTTGGACATCGTTGATGTATATATACTCTGATTGACCAAGTTTGAGAACTTATTTTTTTTTTCATTCTAAGAGGTTGTATCGCTTTAATTTAACACATACATATAGATAACATAACTTTGTACAGATGCATACTTCTTTACAATTATATCAATTTACAAAAATACCTATCAGATATATAAAATATAAATATCAAATTACAAAATATCTTTTAAATATTCAAAATACCGAAATTATAAAAAAATAAAGTAGACAACTTGTAAGACTTAAATCATTTATTTTTATTTAACTTAAGTTTTGTTTTCTTTCACCAGTTCCCCGTCCTCAAGTAGCCCATATAGGTGCAGAAAAGTAGGACGTTAAACTCCATTCATTTTATTTCGTTTCTTTCACTATATAGTTCAATCCTCTGCCAGCAAATTATATGCCTTGCTGGTCGATTATTTAAAATCTTAACTGTTTTTCTACAATATACAAATTTTCAATGTAAATAATTAGATACATTGGAACTTAAAGCCGAGTATAATGTTACTGATTCGATTAGCTAAACAATTCCTTGTCAGAAGCGATTGTCCAAAGGAATAGTGGCCTTCAAGAAGGGTTATGCATTATATATGAAAAGCTATAGGTTTATTCTTCACAACTAGTTATGATATAAAGTCAACCAAATAATCTGATTTTGTTATTCTTTACAGCCTGGGTTTTCAACTTGGGGGACATGTCCCAGACTGGGGACGTTTGGACATTCTCCAAGGGACACAAACTGATATATAGGTCCGAAAAAATATGTTATATTCTTTATTATCTTGCAACACCAGTGTCCACTGCCTGCAGTTACCGCAATTTAAGTTTGTATTGAAACGAAAAATGCAGTGACTAATGCTTCGAAATTGCATGGTTTCTATGACTTCTGTGGACAGAGGACATGATCATTTCCATACGCATTTTTGGGGACATTTGAGAAACCCAGTTGAAAACCTAGGCTTTATGGGTTTAGTGTGTTAGTGTTTCTTACAGTTCTATTTATTTATTGTTGTGATATTAATTATAAGTCGTATCTTTTAGGTATGTATGGTGTAAAGGGACAGTTCACTGCGTGTCCCAAAAACATTTTAGATGAAATTGATACCTGCATCAGCAACAGTGTAGATTTTACTTCTTTTAGCTCAGCAACTGTGTTTTCATATTATAACAATCCAACTGCTGCGTTTTGCAGGTTAGTAAAGGTAACATTATATAACCGTATATATTAATAAAGGAATCATCTCTTAAAGGGATTGTAAAGAGGTTTTTTAAACTGTGTATGTGTATCGAGGACACTGATAGCAATTCCACAATAGCAACGGCACTAATATATAGTGATCTGCATAGATATCAATAGTAGCTTCCGGTAGATCACTATTAGTGACGTCATAAAACGCGTTAGTTTTAGTGTTATTGCAAGAACCACAGACGTCGAAATGGAAATTGGAATGGTGCAAATTGATGCTATCAGTGTCCTCGATACACATACAAAGTTTAAAAAACCTCTTTACAATCCCTTTAAAGCTTAACGTGCATGGAGTTTTGGTGTTTGTTTGAAATTAATAATCGTGATAAAAACACTTAAAAATAGTTGTACATAAAGTAAAACTGTTAGACCAGTTTAAGCTACCACAGAATGAACAAAATAAATATGTAATTCATTCGTTATATATTTATAGTAAGAAGACCGAGCTAACTACATTGATAAATTGTGTATATGATGCGGCCCTTAAATGTTTTCGTTATATATTTATAGTAAGAAGACCGAGCTAACTACATTGATAAATTGTGTATATGATGCGGCCCTTAAATGTTTTGATGATAGATTTAAAGAGATTTTTCCTACACATGAACAGAATGAGAAAACATTGACATATCTCTGCACTCGGATCGACTGTAAGTAAAACAGCCAATCTTGTACGCATCCAACAAAGTGAGAGAAAAAAACATACTTAGCAATTTACTCAATTAGTTTTCAACATAACGCATGAATACATAAGAGTTTTTTAAGTAATTTTTATACGCCCACATGTCCGTCCGTCGGTTCGTCGACATCTCTTGTGAGCACTATATGGACTACAATTTTCATCTGATTTTTATGAAACTTGGTATGATCCTTAAGATTGATATGATCTCGACCAAGTTCGAATGTGACATTGTTTCGATGAACGGTTTTTGAGTTATTACCCTTGACTTTGTAAAAATGTGCCAAAATGTGTTTGTGAGTCTGGAGACTACATTTTCATCTGAATTTGATGAAACTTGCTATGCTCCTTTAGATTGATACGATTGATTTTTGAGTTATTGCCCTTGACTTTGTTAAAACGTTTCAAGATTTGTTTGTGAAGCACAATAGATGTTACAGTTTTCAACCGAATTTAATGAAACTTAGTGTGATCATTGGAATTAATAAGATTTTGGACAAGTTCTAACTTGACTCATTTTCGATGCATGTTTATTTAATTATTGCCCTTGTCTTTGTAAAAACGCCTTAAATTTGATTGTGAGCTCAATGAAAGTTACAGATTAATTCAATTTTGATGAAACTTTGTGTGATATTTGAACTTCGGTGAACAATGATATACATTTAATAAAATTTGTATTATCTTTAATTAAGATATTATCAATTCTGCCAGCTGCCAGTGGGCGTATGTTACCTTGTTTGGCAGCCCTGGTATCAATCTAATTAAAATTAGATTGCATTGTCCTTTCGGTTATTTTTTTATTGTCGACTCCATGTAATCTAACCACTTTTATAAGGCAAACATCTTCTGGTGACGAATAAGCTATTGCCAATCAGAACAACGTTTATATTTGTTTAGTTTATATTACGTCATAATTTGGACAGCTATGTTGCTTAACTTTCTGTTTCGTCTTCCCACAATGCATATCAATACATATAGACCCGCGATCTTGAAGATCTTTTTGATTGGCTGAAATTTTCGTCATCAGAAGATGCTCGCCTCATTTAAGTGGTTAGATTACATGGAGTCGACATTAAAAAAATAATCGAAACGAAATGTAATCTAATTTTAATTAGATTGCCCTGGTATATAATATAATAATATAAATCATGTATTACATAATACAATTAAGTCCTATCTCACAAATAGCAATTTTCATCAATAATGATTATTTATCATTTTTGAGCTTGTGAGACATAAATGTTTTAAGTGTTACTTTAGGTATGTACTGATGGGTGATAATTGCGTGTTTGAATATCCCTTTGCTTTGCTCATTTATTTCAGCGTATGATACTGACTGTATTCTGAATTCACTTGGAGAATTAGTATCTTGTGTTTTGGAAGGATTAGGCGAACCTTCAATTTCTAACTACGAGGATATGAAGTCTTATATATGTGGGTAAGTGGTATTAATATGAAAGGATTTAAATACGAAAGAAGTGTTATCTCCCTTGGCCATTTATTCTTGTCTATTTTTTACAGTTATGGTTGTCAGGGGCGGATACCGGATTGGAATAAAATTTCGCCGAGCGGAGCAAGTCGAAAAATTATTTGAGGTTAAAATAATCAAAATTATTGAAATATTCTTCTAGAGTGGGTGCAATGTAGATAGATATCTTGCCAAGCGAAGTGTGGCGAGAAACGTTTGTGGTAAAATTGTGCGGACAACCCATGCTTTGCAAATTTTAGGGGGGGGGGGGGGGGGCGCACGCCCGCCATGCCCCCGCCTGAATTCGCCCCTGGTTGTGATTTTAATAAACTATTAATATTATTATATTTAAAAATGGGCTCTCCTTTTTCTTTTATTTTATTATTGAGCAAACTGGTAATTCGTGTTTCTAACAAATTTTCCAGTTATTTTATAAAATTATTATAGCCTAGGCCTATTCTTAAGTTTTTATATCAGAGTTTAAACTAGCCATAATATAATTATAGGTAAATAAGTCTAGTCTAGCAGTTCTCTTCTTTATAAAGCATGATTAATAATGAATTATTAATGATTAATGATTAATAATAAACATGTCAGACTAACAGGTATTTCCAAGTCCTTATAACATCTCTAGCTATTTAGGCTACATGAAAATGAAAAATAAGGAAACCCATCTTAAATCCTGGCAATACCATTAGGCATTGTTCTTATTTATGGGGTTGAAGGGCTTGTATTCATATTAAAAAAAATCACCATAAAGTACGATAAGAAAATAAAGAAACATCGAGATATTTTACAAGGATAACTTAAGTTCCTTGAACTCAAAAATACAACCACCTTCATTTCCTCGTATCCAAGCAAATGGCGTCATGTTTGTAAAGAACGACGCCTCGTAAATACGATATTGCTTTATCTTTACAGTATTTTAATTCTATTTCAGGTCCCAAAGGAATGGTAAAAAATGTATCACAGATTCAACCGAGTTAGATAAATGCCCAGAAACTAAGAAGACTTATCTGGAACTGAGTAAACTCCAGAATCCCGAAGCCTGTGGTGGAGAGGCTGGATTTGAAAGTGGAGTTTTTAGCTCAGCACCACCCCTCTACCAATCAGTTGTACTATTGATAGCCATTATGCTTATGAAGTTTATATTTTAAAATTAATTGTGATATGCTTAACTCTATTTTGGCTAATTTGCTAATAATAAATTTAAATATTAATATTTACCTTTTTAAGTTTTACTTATTTCTAACTTTATTTGTTTTTAACATTATTTGTTTTTTTAGCTTTGATAAATATTAAATCTAATTTTAAGCTTTACTTATTTTTAGCTTTATTTGTTTGTTTTATTTAGCTTCATAAATATATACAGTATCTGCAGTTAAAAAAGAAATCATATGTTCTATCTTGAAAAATATTTCAATAGGCAATAATTTGAAAAAGACTATTCAAATCTAAGAACAGAGAATATTTGTGGTAAATGTGCATTCTCTCCAAAAAATGGGATTATGAAAATGAAAATGCTGATATGTGGAGGAAGTAAAGGTGTTCTAATGACTCGGGGAAATAACCAGGTTGTCTTAGAGGTCCATATTAATTTAAATTATGTAATACATTACTGGCCGAACAAGAAAGATCAAAAAGTCTATTTTTTTTTATTCAGACGATACATACAAAGATATTTATTTAATCACAAAGAAATGACACAATGACATTGCAAGTTTTCACAAAATAACATGTTAAAGAAAAGGTCTGACTTTTTTATGCAGTAAAAAGATTTTTAAAATATGAAATTGACTCTTATTCGTTCTTAACAAACTGATTTTTATTGTTAAGGGGTTCATGCAAAAACCCTAAGTTGCTTATTTATAAGAAAGGAGTCCAATTATGTTTTGAAATTTTCTGAAACATTCCAAATACGTGGTGTATATATATATATAGTTCTCTCCAATTTGGCGTTGTTTCGCTTATATCCGTACATTAATTTTCCAACACCAAACAAAACCATAAGAAGTTTTAAACGTTTACGCATTGAAAAATAAATAGAAAGATATATTTTATTAGAAGTGCTAGGGACACATTTCTTCAGAATTTGATTTAAAATTATATTTCATTCCAGCTAAAAGAATAGTCCAAAAAAATTAGAACTTTAAGTTTCTAGTTACATAATATGATTTATTTATTTTGCAGAATGCATAAATATTTTATCAAAGTGTTTTAGTCAAATTCCTCAGAAATAATTTTGTATCACTGTAGTATTTCTTTCGTTGAACAAATTGTGTGTATTTTCTAATAAATATTTACATGTATATGTAAAAATGAAATATGTTTTACTTCACAACTTTTTTGAGTCTTGATTTGACTCTGTACGTGAGCACAAAATAAATTGAAAATGGATGAGCATATGGATTGGAAATGAAATGCAATGGAGTTTTACGTCCTGCTTTTCTGCACCTGTATGGGCTAATGAAGTAGGGCAAATGCCATGCAGTGTGCAATGAGGGAGCATTTACCAGGACACTGACAATAGCCTATTCAACGCACAAAGCCTGTTTAATGTCCCAATCGGACGACTAGACGCCGTTTCCATGTCCACCCTCCGAACTGCAATTACTGGCAGTGGGAAACAGGGATGAATATCTGAAGATATCAACTCGACCCATACCGGGATTGAACCCTGGAACTTCACACTATCGAACTTTCAATAAGAAGGGAATTAGAAGGAAATGTTATCTGTGCTTGAAAGTGAATTTAGCTTGGAAAACTAACCTTAAACAAAATAAGAACACCAAACTGAATCTATGATCTATGATTTATGAGGTAAGAAATTCATACCTTTACATACTAACCCCCTGGTACTTTTCAACCTGCAATTTTTTTTAAAATCTTGCGTATCAAGTATACGAAAATTAAAGAAAATAGCAATTACCTAGGAACTTACGTTGTGTACCAGCCTTGTAGAAAAGGTTTAAAGTAGGAGTACAAAGTAAGTAAGATAACATAAAAACAAATTCCAAGGTAAAATAATTCATATACACAGCTAAAAATGGATGTATATTTCAATAAAAAAAGATTTTGGCAGTTTTTAAATTTCATTAATCAGATTAATAACCTCAGTAATTTTTGAATCAACATTTTAATTTTTCAAATCCTATCACACTCGTATTTAAATGTTTTAACATGATTTTTTTTTTCAATCGGAGGCCCTATTGTCTATTGACTTTGAAATGTCCAATTTTTATGACATGTTTGAAAGGGCTGTCAACTCATTAAAAAAAATCTGATTGACATGAAATCAACCTTAAACTATCGAGAAGGACCCCAAATCATCAATAAATGCACAACAAGTCTCAAGAAATCATTATTTCATATACTTATTCCATTTTTTCATAACGTCAAATAGCCCAATTAACACCCTTAAACCAAACACCTAAAAAAACGCCGCGAAATCAGACATAAGCTCCGACAACTGCTTATATCTCTGTTTAGAATTATTTATGGTATTTACTACAGACCACACTAAATTAATATTATCCCCCTTTGACCACAAAACAAATCTGATAATACTACACGCGTTGTTGTAGGACACGTGAAGATAATTAGTATTGAAACATAATGAACATGGTGTACTGAACGTCATTAAATGAAGTTTAAAGGTAAACCATTTGAAATATTTCAGTCTTTCAATCATCCTTTTATTCATTCATTCTTACTCGGATCTTATTTTAAAACCAACTGGAAATGATCTCTTGTAGTATCATGCCTTAATTTTTGAGTAGATTTTTGAAAGATAAGCCATTTAAAATCATAGTTCAATAATAATAATAATAATAAACTCTTTATTTTACATGGGTCAGAATTAGGTCCTATACCACGAGTGGTAACGGTCCTGTCTCACACCCAGCTCATTTCATTTAATTCATTTAAAGGGCCATTCTGCATTTTTGAAAAAAGCGTTCATTAATAAAAAAAAAATGTTGTCAATGTTACCTGAAAGTAATTCTCAAGTAGCCTTATTGTATCTCTGTATCTTTTTAATCAATCTGAATTTGTTTTGAACGGATAATTAAAAAGTTTGACCTAGTTTTTGTGTTTGTCTCAATAATTGCTCAATATGTCTAGCTGAAACTTTTAGAATACGTGGGAGATTTAATTTCTCTACAATTAGGCGTTTATTTTACTCAAATCCGTTCAGCAGTTTTATAACAGCGTTCATAAAGCATAATGAACTTAAAAACCTTACGTAAGGTTTTTAAATATTTTAGCATATTTTTAGCGTTTAAAAACTTTCAGATACTTTAAAAGGGCACATGTCTGTATGTCTGTATATTATGGTGTACAGTTTTCACAAATTTGAGCAAAAACAAATTTTTTACCTAGAAAAAATTCAGACTGTCCCTTGTCCGATGTTCAATTCCGGCATGACTTAAGGTCTTGTACAAGTTAGCCTTGACAGTAGGATTCTAGGAAGGCTAGTGTCCTGGCAAATATCATCCATTGCACACTGTATGACCCGGAGCCTGAACAGATGCAAACACGGAATTGCTTTAAAAATCCAAACGTTACGAATTGTGAACAATATTCCCGATGAGCTTTAAATCCCCGTATCTGAGACAGATATGGACGGTTGAAAAATGTTGAAGGTATCCCTTTAAGTTTCCAATGCCACTTTTGTAAAACTCTCCTTTTTACGCTTATTTTCATTTTGAATTTGAGGACCGGGTGAGTATATTCTATAGGCATAGTCAATTTCTAGTAATTATAATCTAATCTTGAAGGAGATTTGAACCCACGACACCTATTGCCAACATGGCTACCGGCTGATGTATTCCGGTGAAATTCGACTTTGTTCTCCCATTAATCATAATAGTTGTTTTTGGACAAAAAACATCATCCCTGATACAAATTGTCAAAGGTCTGTAGGTCAAACGATTATTGGAGCCGAAGTACTTACATGTAAGCTAACCAGTGACCTATATTATTGTCTTCGTGATGTAAATTGACCTTGTATAAATAGTAAGAAATGTCAAGAACAATGTTCTACATTGTAATAACCCCCGTTGTACAGGCACAATATGGTAAAATCTTTATAAAATTAAGGAGCCTTAAATCTAACACATAAAAAATACATTTCTTATGAATCCCTCTAGCTATATGACATGACTTCTGGTCTTTACTACAGACCAAACTAAATTAAAATTATCCCCCTTTGACCACAAGTCTGTTGATAACACAATACTTGCTGTTGTAGGGCACGTTGAGATAAGTATTGAAACTTGATAGTGTGGATTTGAGGAAATCAGCTCTTACAGTATCATGCCAAGAACTCCATTTCATTTTATCTATTTTTATTGGTTGTCGAATACCAAATGAATTTTAGTGAAAACTTTACACCAAAATCTGTAACTATGTGCCCTTTAATGTATTCGAAAGTATTAACTAAAAAAATCCAGCCGTTAATTTTTAAATGCTTAAAACATGCTAAAATTTTTGTGTAAAAAGTGTGTTATGTTTTTTGGACGCTGATAGAAAACTGCTGAACGGATTTGAGTAAAATAGACACCTAATTGTTGAGAAATGTCTCTCTTGTGTATGTAAAAGGTTTCAGCTAGAAATATTGAGCCATTTAAAGGGCATACACCAAAACTAGGTCAAATTGCTTTATTAACAATAAGTACTCTCTGTTTGTAATAAACTCTTTAAAACCAAATTCAGTTTGATCAAGAAGGAATAGAGTTTCAATAAGCATACTTTAAAAATACTCTCAGGTAGCATTTGAGATTTTTTTGATAATGGAAACTTTTTTCAAAAAAGCAGAATGGC
The DNA here is from genome assembly GCA_029955415.1 of Lottia scabra. Taxonomy (NCBI): domain Eukaryota; kingdom Metazoa; phylum Mollusca; class Gastropoda; family Lottiidae; genus Lottia; species Lottia scabra. Next base: position 1,728,388 of record JARJEI010000036.1, read on the forward strand.
TCTTTAACATTGTTTCATTCATTCATCTAAGGCACACTCGCTAACATAAAAGGATTTTTCATCCTGTTTACAACTGTTAGTGATGCTTTCGTGGAAAAAGTTCAGATGAGACAATTAATTCCTTGTCTTTTAAAATTGTATTACATATTAATGGCGACAATTGAATGTTGTCAGGGGTTTTCGAGTCAAATAAATTATTAAATAATACCCGTACCATTAGTGCCTATGAGTGTAAAACCATGAGTTTTGAATATTATCTTATGTTCTGAATTTTATCAAAACAGTTGTATTTGCTAAGAGTTTGTTTTATTTGCTAAGAGTCCTTTGCTAAGAGCATTGAACCATATCTCAATCATAATTTGATTTAAAAGTCTTTTAGTATTCTATTTAATCAATATGATGACCATTTTTCACAAGAGTTGAGTAATGTTGCTGTTTTGACAAAATTTCACGGTATCTGTAATTATAATCAGAAAAAAGGAGGTAAAACGCATATTTTTTATGTGATGGTGACCTGGATGTCAAAGGTTATTCAATTTAGATATGATAGGAAATTAGTTTTGATTTGTTTAGTTACAAGTTGGTTTTGATATGATTTAGTTTTGATAGAAGTCTAGTTTGGATTGTTATTTTTGAAAAATTGTTTTACAAATTTAAGGTAAGCAAATTTATTGATAACGGTAAAAAAATACTCATACATTAGTGCTTATAAGTTTTTAAAAGTGTAAGCATAAGTTTTTTGTAAAATGCATTTATGTTTGAAATTTCCATTATAGGCCTACAGCACTGTTTTATGTAAGATTCTTATCAATCAAGTTAGAAATCCTTAACATTAAAAATGAATATTTTGTGGAATGTAAAGATGTCTTTAAAGTGGCACAGGCTTCATTTTCGCGGGTCGATTTGGATAAGTCTCAGAAACGGGGATTTTTTAGCTCAGCAATTTTGTACTGGTTATCACAACTCACCATTGAAATTTGAGCCTTCAGATCCATGTGCATCCATAATTATTAGCATTTGAAAGTTATAATGCCCTACTACACATTAGCGATACTATGCAATATATAGAAAAGTCATCTATAGAAATAGAAGAAGAAATGTCTAATTTATGGTATATTTGAAGGAAATCGTGCATTTCTAGTGCTTCTGAAGGATACTTAGATATATTCAAGCAAGACCCAAATCAACCAATAAAAATGAAGACTGGTCCCCTTTAAATTGAAAGACCAATTGTTTCTAGGTTGAAATGTTTTTTGCTCAAATTTGTGAAAACTACATTATACACCAAAATCTAGAGATTTTTAAACGCTAAAAATAGCTTGTAATATTTTAAAACTTTAAGTACAGTTTTTTTTTTAGGCTTTTTGTTAGAAAACTACTGAACGGATTTGAGAAAAATAATCGCCTAATTGTAGAGAAATGTCGGTGCTATTTATATTAAAGGCTTCAGCTAAAAACATGGAGCCATTATGATCAATCTACTTAATTTAAAGGGACAGTCTGAATTTTTTTTAGGTCAAAATTTTTTTTTGCTCAAATTCGTGAAAACTTTACACCAAAATCTGTAACTATGTGCCCTTTAATGTATCTGAAAGTTTTAACTAAAAAAATCCAGCCGTTAATTTTTAAACGCTAAAAACATGCTAAAGTTTACGTAAGGTTTTTAAGTGTGTTATGTTTTTTGGACGCTGATAGGAAACTACTGAACGGATTTGAGTAAAATAAATGCCTAATTGTAGAGAAATGTCCCTCTTGTGTATTTAAAAGGTTTCAGCTAGAAATATTGAGCCATTTAAAGGGCATACACCAAAACTAGGTCAAATTGCTTAATTAACAATACGTACTCCCTGTTTGTAAATAACCCTTTAAAACCAAATTCAGTTTGATCAAGAAGATATAGAGATTCATATAAGCATACTTAAAAAATACTCCCAGGTAGCATTTACCTTTTTTTTGATAATGAAAACTTTTTTCAAAAAAGCAGAATGGCCCTTTAACAATAGGTATTCCCTTTAAAGTAGCATGCTTAGAAATATTTATACGTAACGTTTGCGACGTTTCCTATTTAAAGCGTGATATTTTCTTTTTAAAAAATGCAGAAAAGTCAGAGGTTTGACTGTAAATTAAACTTTATACGCAGTGGCAAATAGACAATGCCGAGTTTAGACTAATTTTAGTGTTAACTACCTAAAACAGTCAGAAAATAACATCTAAAGATTATGGTAATACTGTACTGTACTATGTGATTTGAACACATAGAATACATTTCATTTTGCTTACGACTAAGCTGTTCGACTAAAGCTAAAAACACTGATCTGAAAATTCCGCCTCCGATAATTCATTTTAAGGTTGTTTTTGGTCTCCAGTATTTCCGAACAATGTAGGCGTTCCTATGTTTATCCGAGATATTTGTGATTCTATAAAATATTTGTTGGATCCACTGTATTTAAAAGTTTTCTAGTTACCTATATTATTGTCTTGATAGTTGATATACATGTATTAAAATTGACCTTATATAAATAGTTTAAGTTGCAACGAACAATGTTATACATAGTTATAATCCTCGCTGTCAAAGAATTTCTTAATTTAAAAAGACAATTCAGTCGATCTAACTAAAACATAAACATACCAGAAACAACATCGAATTATTTTTGGCAAAAATTTTATTATTGCTTATTTAGGCCAACCAAGTAATTGGTTTGAAGCAATTTGATTGCATTTTGAAGACCTGCAATATGGTATGGGTAATGATAAAAAATAATGAAGTTCCGTCAAAATAATCCGAAATTGTGCCTTCAAGGCCTGTTCCCTAATTCTTTCAAATAACTTTGAATGAAAACAAAGATTTTGCCTTCAAAGCTTTTTGCAAGGTTTTTTAGATTGTTGTGATTTGCAACATAGTTTATTCATTAATTTATGGGCGTTTAAATAGTATTAAACATTAAAGTGTATAGATTAAACATGTTTACCTTAATACATTGAACTACGGCCTACGTATTTGACTAAACTTTAAAAAATACACTGCACCAGCCCCTCTCCCCAAGATAGATCGTTTAAAATGATTGGGACCGATAAACATGATCTCACTGGATGACATTTTCATCGACATAAACAATTTAGTGCTTATGGAGTAGATGCACAATTTCACAATTTAAATGATCGGCAAACATTTAGAAAACTAAGTTTGGATAGCATGTTATAGAAATAAAAAAATAGTTCTTACCTTGCCCACACAGTGTCTCTAATAATCTGTCTGGTTGCAGCACACTAAATATCTCTCTACTGTTGGATATCGTCAAAAAGTGTAGGCAAATACCGTCGTTTTTGCAAAATTTCTCTCATTGCTCATTGTTTGACATTTACCGGTCTTCATTAGCCCAAAAGGTGCTAAAAGGTGGGACTCAAAACAATTCCATTCCATATTATTTAATGATCTGATGCAATAAATACATAAATGTCTCCTAAATATTGTGAAACCGGGTGAGTCTATGTTATACATTGTGATAAACTGTAACAACTTTGATCTTCAGGAGCGTACTAAAGTTTAAAGGGACACTAACTTGAATTAAGCCGCTATTTGAGACCTAAAATCATTAGTTCATTTTTTTCGGTGTCTGGTTTTATCACAATCCTGGAAACATTCTTTCTTTAAATAACCAAAATACTGTTTATTTTAGTTACTAAAATCACTCTTTAAGATGATACTTATTTCTGTTATAACCCAATGACTTATTGTTGCAAATTCACCATCCGTTTGACCAATCGGGAATGTTTTATCAAATCTAATCAGTAATATTGTTATCAGTCAAAACTCTCCCCTCTTCACATAAATGCATTATCCATAATCATCGACGTTGAAAGTTAAAATTTACTGGGGCTATGCGTAATAGGTAAAACAACCAAACATAAATTTAGATACAAATAATTGCATTTATTAGTATATTAATATGCAGTTAATCGATTCCGATCGATCCCCTTTAAATATTACGTTTATCATATCTAGAAGCATAACAGAACTATGAACTAAATGACACCGACTATTTGATATGCTTAAAGGGGAATGTTCAGCATTTACGAAGGTCGATTTAGGACTAAAATATATGTCAATAGCCTCCATAAGTACTAGAACAACATGAAAATCATATAATTCCCTCAGATATATCCATACCTAAACATTTATCCTTCATTTTCGGTATTTTTGTTTTCTATATAAGGCATAGTCTTACTAAACGACGAGTCGTATTTATTACTATCAAAGGCTGATAATTATGGGTACACGTGTGTTCGAAGGCTTAAATTTCGTAGGAGACTTGTGAACAATATTACAGATTAGCTTAGCTAAACAATTCTAGATTCTGAGACTAGAAATGTATTGGTTGAACAGATTGTGAACATATCCCTTTAAACCGTACTGAACATAACTCACCAATAAGTGGTGTCAAATATAACCTAGTTTTCTTGGTCAGTGAACTTAAACTATCATTAGTTATCCATTCCACTGGGCCCTTAAGAAACCAGTGAATATTTTGATCAGCTGATAGGGCCGCATGACGTATTGCAATGCAAAGTCAATGGAAAATTATCCATGTTCCGACCTAGTTTGGACTTAAAAAAAAAAAAGGCGAACCATAAATAGGAGAACGTTGTCTTTTTGCAGGTAGGCATAGGCGTACGAGCCAGGGGGGCTGGGGGGGGGGGGGGGGGGGGGGGGGGGCTGCAGCCCTCCCTGAGTCGGGCGAACATGAGTTTTTTCGGGCAATTGTCAAATTTTTCGGGCAGCGTTCGAAAAAATGTAACATAACGTTTTTGTCAAGAAAAAAAGAAATTTTTCAAAAAATTAGAAAATCTTTCCGACCAAAAATAAAGTGCCCGAAATCCGGGTTTTTTTGCTGAGCCTGGGGTAGGGTTAGTCTGAGCTTCCCAGACCGTCTCGGGGAAATTTCTTTTTGGCTTCTGTTTATTGCCCGAAAAATTGTAAAATAATGTTTTTGTCAAGAAAAATTAACATTTTTCAAAAAAATAGAAAATCCCTCCGACCGCCAGAACAAAGTGCCCGAAATCCGGGTTATTTTGCTGGTCCTGAGGTAGGGTTAGTCTGAACTTCCCAGTCCGTCTCTGGGAAATTTCTTCTTGGCTTCTGTTAGCGCCCGAAAAATTGTAAAATAATGTTTTTGTCAAGAAAATTTTTAAAAAATTATAAAATCCCACCAGAACAAAGTTCCCAAAATCCGATGGTCTGAGCTTCCCAGCACGTCTCGGGAAATTTTGTTTGGAGCCCGAATTTGGTAACTACATATTAATCGACAGACCAGATCTTCTATTTTATTTAAAAATCAGTCTAGTTCGAATTGAAGTCGAATCTTGCTTTTTGAGATTTGTTAAGATCTTGAAATTGTTGTGCAGTATGACTATGACTCCAGCTATTATCAAAGGCCTTTCTGTGTTATAAACACATACCTAATTTTAATAGGTAGGATATAGCCAATGATTTCATTTAACTAATTCCATGCCTTTTACGCATTCAGTTCAGTATAATTTCATTTCAAGATTTCCATGCAATGAGACTGCAGATTGTGATCATTCAAATCTTTGCAAGTCAATCTTCATGACTTTATTAAATTAATTCTTGTGCGATCCGTGATTAAGCAGACACGAAACTTTAACAGGTTGATAATTGAAAATGTCGTCCAAACCAAAGACCCCGGCACCATGAACTAGATTCAGAGGTTCTGAAAGCTTAACATGAAATATATCGCAGAATAAACTTCACTTCTCCAATGCAATTGATCTTCTTTCCATTATGTATAATCATGATCTGATAGATTTTCTTCCTGAATTTTCAAACGTGGTAAAATTGCTGTGTACCATTCCTGCGACATCGTGCTCTGCAGAACGCTCATTCAGTGCGTTGAGAAGACTGAAAACTTATCTGAGAAGCACCATGGGCCAGGAACGTTTGAGCCACCTCGCATTGATCAACATCGAACGATTTTATGCCAATGCTGTGATTGAAAATGATATGGACAGAATCATCGATGTCTTTGCTAGTCGCAAAAATCGCAAATCACATTTCTTTTGAACAGGACACCTCAATTTTCAGACTATGACTATTTTCGCTATCAGCAGTGTACGTGGTTTGCTTTGCTAGTTGATGTAAACTGTGTTGCCATGGCCAAAGATTAATCCACATTGTTCGTGCTGTTCGCTTAGTACCTTCTGCGCAGATGTGGGATTCATCGGCAGACGACAGTCGCATCAGTTTTTCATGTTTGTATTAAAATTCAAATTCTTGATGTATGAATGATCACTTTTTCTTACACTGTATGTATATGGTGAAAATAAAATGTTTCCATTGTGGTTCAAATCGATTATCTCAGTGTTACTGAAAGTTGATGGTGCTCTTAGGTGGTATCAATAAATTGGTCATTTTCGGGCACCATGCATATTTTTCGGGCAAAAATGCGTCAGCCCCCCCTAGAAAAATCAGCCCGTACGCCTATGAGGTAGATAAAGCACGTCGTTCTGCAATTTACAACACAAACCAGAAGGTTCTATCTTATGCAGTTCCATAGTTACAGGCGCTCAAAGTTTGGCTTTTTTCCCCAAAAATGACCAAAATTTGCCGAGTTTTTTGCCTCTAGTTTTGCCCCAAAATTCATAAAACAAGTTTTAATCGAATTTCTGGCATCCCTGAAACCCAAAAACTTCAATTATGTCCCAAAAATTCAAATCAAAAATTTTATTTGAAAAAGTCGATTTTTTCCGATTTTCAAATTTTCCTGACCAAAATGATAAAAATTCAGCCATTTTTGGCCAAGTTTGACCGATTTGACAATTTTTTCAAACGCCGATTGCCGGCAAACCATAAATAGGAGAATGTTGTCCTTTTGCAGGTAGATAAAGCACGTCGTTCTGCAATTTACAACACAAACCAGAAGGTTCTATCTTATGCAGTTCCATAGTTACAGGCGCTCAAAGTTTGGCTTTTTTCCCCCAAAAATGACCAAAATTTGCCGAGTTTTTTGCCTCTAGTTTTGCCCCAAAATTCATAAAACAAGTTTTAATCGAATTTCTGGCATCCCTGAAACCCAAAAACTTCAATTATGTCCCAAAAATTCAAATCAAAAATTTTATTTGAAAAAGTCGATTTTTTCCGATTTTCAAATTTTCCTGACCAAAATGATAAAAATTCAGCCATTTTTGGCCAAGTTTGACCGATTTGACCATTTTTTCAAACGCCGATTGCCGGCAAACCATAAATAGGAGAATGTTGTCCTTTTGCAGGTAGATAAAGCACGTCGTTCTGCAATTTACAACACAAACCAGAAGGTTCTATCTTATGCAGTTGCATAGTTACAGGCGCTCAAAGTTTGGCTTTTTTCCCCAAAAATGACCAAAATTTGCCGAGTTTTTTGCCTCTAGTTTTGCCCCAAAATTCATAAAACAAGTTTTAATCGAATTTCTGGCGGGATCCCTGAAACTCAAAAACTTCAATTATGTCCCAAAAATTCAAATCAAAAATTTTATTTGAAAAAGTCGATTTTTTCCGATTTTCAAATTTTCCTGACCAAAATGATAAAAATTCAGCCATTTTTGGCCAAGTTTGACCGATTTGACCATTTTTTCAAACGCCGATTGCCGGCAAACCATAAATAGGAGAATGTTGTCCTTTTGCAGGTAGATAAAGCACGTCGTTCTGCAATTTTCAACACAAACCAGAAGGTTCTATCTTATGCAGTTCCATAGTTACAGGCGCTCAAAGTTTGGCTTTTTTCC